>JAWMRA010000090.1:14919256-14929429 GCA_035584735.1 Pseudotriccus pelzelni | reverse complement strand
TCTGCAGAAACGTTCTCTCACCTTAGAGCAATTTGTGGGGGGTGTGGTAAAAATTGTCCCTAGGCAAACCCACGACAGGGGTGATGTTGTTGACCATCTGCCCAAGATGGTCATTGCAAATTCTGTAGCATAGGGCAGGCTTTGACCTGGTGGAACTGAACAATAGAAGAGCTTCCAGTTATAAATAAAATGCCAGATTTCCAGGAAGTTTATGGGTACAATTTCTCTGCTAGGTTCCTCTTTATAAACACTAAATATTTCACTAATTTTCCATGAAAAAAAGGAGCTTGTAAGATTATAGTTGTAAAGGCTTAATGGGTAAGAGCCCTTTCTCATTAGTAGTTGATATCCAGTATTCCAAGAAAAAAAAACCCACTTAATTTTGTTGAACATGCACAAATATTCTTAAATAAATAATTTTTTAATAAGTGGTGAATTACTGTATGCTCTTGTATTTACTGTGATGCTGTTAATCAAAGTTGCTCCCTAACGATCTTTACGCTACTCTGGGTACTCAGTATCACTGTAGTGCTGCCCCACATTCTGTTTTAGGGCTGTCTTTATTAAAAAAAAACTAAACCAGAATATTCCTGGTGAGCTGTATGAGTTTGAATTAATCTATTTGACATTTTCAGTTTCCAGCTCAAGAAAACTGCCTTGGGATCTCATTAAAAAGTTGTGAAAATTGCTTTGTCATTTGTCTATTGTTTCTGGCAGACAAACTCTATTAGAATTTTGACTCTTTGCTCTAGATCTCTTCTTTCTTTTCCTTCCTCCCTTGCACATTTGTATACATGTATTTATAGATGAGTGAAGCTGCCTTGAGGGAAAGAGAGATCTCATAATTAAAAAATAACCATGCACCTCTGTGGTTTCAAGGAAGTGTTAAGTACTTCGAAGAGCAATGACTATGTTACATACTTTCCTTCTGCAAATGTACTATAGTGGTTAGCCACCTGCTGTCTTGATGGTATGGGGAAAGCTTTGGTTCTGACTTGTTTAATCTGCACTGTGGCTTTGCTTCAGTGTTTAACCATAAAAAATATAATATACAGCATTAGTGTGTGACCAAATTTAAATAAAACGGATCAAAAAATGAAAGTAGTAATAAATTATTAAGGAGTCTTGAGTGAATATTGTTTCTCTAAAGACTAATTTATCCTGGAAAAATATCAGACTAGAATTTTTGAATATTCCAGGCTTAGTGAAATTAGATTTTTGATGCATCTATATACAGGGGTTTAAATGTCTTCCTGACAAAACCCAGTAATTATTTTATACAACGAAGCATGTATATTGATTGGCCTTTTAATTTTATTCTAGCTGGCTTAATCTAAATATATATGCTATTTCTATTCATAAATGTTAAATCTTTTTTGTGTCTTACTGCTTTCAGTAATGTCTGCTGGTATTAAGCTCCACAAATTAATTATATGGTATCTTCTAGTAACCCACTATTTATGCATTTTAAATGTGTAGCCTTTTCTATCAGAGTGTCATGGTTTAATCCCAGCTGGCAACTAAGTTCAGTGCAGCTGCTCTCTGACTCCTCTGCCCCACAATCCCCCTATACTCCTTTTGGAATGGGGAGAAGAATCAGAAAAAACTAAAAGCTGGAGGGTTGAAATAAAAACAGTTTAATAATTGAAATAAAGCAAAATATTATAATAATAACAATAAAAATAATAAAGCAAAAGAAAGAGAATTAAACCCTGAGAAACAAGTGATGCAAAATAGAGCTGTTCACTATTCACTGATCGATGCCCAAAAAGTCTCTGAGCAAGTTACCCTGTGGGTAACTTCCCCATCTTATATAGTGGTTGTGATCTCCTATGGTATGGGATATCCCTTTGGCCAGTTCTGGTCAGTTCTCATGGCCGTGCTTCCTCCCAGTTTTTTGTGCACCTCCTCACCAGCAGAGCATGAGACATTGAGAAGTTCTTGACTTGGGGTGAGCACATTAGGGTGGTAACATTAGGGTAGCATGTTAGAGCTGAAACACGTGGGCTGTCAACACGATTCTCATACTAAATCCAAAACAGGGCACTATACCCACTACCAAGAAGGAAATTATCCCAGGACATGTTTTAGTTACGACTCTACCATATTTACAGATGCCATGAGGTCAGTGTAATACTGTCAGACATTGTAAGAAAGCATATTGCTGTG
The DNA here is from genome assembly GCA_035584735.1 of Pseudotriccus pelzelni. Lineage (NCBI taxonomy): Eukaryota > Metazoa > Chordata > Aves > Passeriformes > Tyrannidae > Pseudotriccus > Pseudotriccus pelzelni. Next base: position 14,927,260 of record JAWMRA010000090.1, on the reverse strand, counting down.
ATATGTTAATTGCTCATTGTTCTGTTGCTAAAAAATTGTGTTCTAATGAAGGAATAGAAACCTGACCAGCATAAATAGTATGTATAGTGAATAGCTCAAAAGCTATCTACAAATGTACAGTTATTTATCTAAAAAAAAAATCAGCTATTTATCTAAAAATATTCAGCTAACAGCTATGAATAATAGACATGTATTTCAAGAAAATTAAGATAAATTTCATTCATCAGTCTGCATCTTTTAATATGTAAGGTATAGTCATAATACCTAGTAATCAAAATTCTAAATATTATTATTCATTCCAAAAACGTAAATTTCAGAGCAGTGTTGGTCTAACTGAATTGATAAGCAGAACATTTGACTTGTGTTCAATAAAAATAATGAACATTTAAATTATCAAATGTTTACAAAAGCTGTTGATAGATGTATTCCAGACTAATTTATACTAAATAGACATATTTTTGAATGTCATTACAGTGTCAGATATACCCATCAATCCTATACACAGAAAGCTAACTAGGACATTTTGTGTGAAATTATTTGCTCAGATACGGTGTTATTCTGGCAATTTTAAGATTTGCTTTGTCTCTTCTATCAGACTGTAGAAGTAAAATTAAATTATCAACCTCAAAATAAAATGCATCTGCATAATTCAGCAGCCACAATGAAAAAAATGTCAAACCAAAGATTTTCAAAGATAAATCTGATGTTTATATTTGTCAATTACAAATTCCTGTGGTTTAAATAAAGTCCAGTGCAGCTACAGGCTGAGGAGAGAGGAGAATCCTATTTTAAGTCCTGCATCCTAGTCAGGTAAATCAGACATCCTTTTCATCTGTAATAACAGCTAAGTAAATTCTAAGAAAGTATTCATACATTCTGGTGAAGTACCAGGAAGCCTATCATATCAGAAAATCATAGAACCTATAGTTGCTTTTGATTTCAAGCTATGGTTTTAGACCAGATAAAATATGACTGCTGAATGTTCATAGACACTGTAACTGGCTAGAGATTGGTGGGACCATTGTCAGTTCTCCCACTTTCCTACAACTTTCTAGAGAAGCAGGAAGTCATGTAGCTAAATCACACCCCTATGTAAAACTGTTTGCCTTATATCCCTGGAGTGAAGATGAACAGTACTGTTATTGTTATTCTTATCTTCACAAGGACCTCATCCATGTCCTTCTCTTCCAATTCTAAAAACTAAGACTGACTTCTTCTTTCTTATATGTAGTTAATAGGCAGATATTTGACTTTGCGTGCAAGGTTTCACCTCCTTGGTTGTCACTATGCCTTCTGTTATTGTAAAGATCCAGGGAGCATTCTTGTGTTTCTTCTTTTTTTTTTCTTTTTCCCCAGGGATGGGGGAAATATATTATTTATATATTAAATAAATACCCATTATTTCCCATTTTCTAAATATGAGAAGCATTGCATTCATCTGTATGTGATCTACAGGACAGCACTTGGAAGACTGGTCTAAATTCTTGAATTAAAATGCAGTAAGGACCACAAGGCATTCCTGCATCCATGCTTGGAAGAGTGATTGCTGCAGCCTTCTGCAGATTAAAAACCTTGAGGCACAACTTCTCATGTCTCTATTCTAGTTTTGCACTTCATGCAAATCCTAATTCAGCCCTTAATGAGCTAATTGTAGTGGTTGGAATGTAAACAAACAGCAATACCTCTATTGAAACAGACCACTCTTTTTTTACTGGTGGCCTGTACCAGATGTTACAGAGAAAAGCACCAGAGGACACACAGATTTTGTTCCCTAGCATTATATTCTCTGGAGAATAAGTACCGTGATTGTTAATTAGTTTTATAGTATACAATGCAGTTAAGTGCTGCTGCTGCTGCTGAGATGGATTTAGTACTGAAATGAAGGTACAGATGCAATGCAGAGAAATATCAATGTTCATAAATGCAATCAAGTAAGCCTTTCCAATGTCTCTATTTGAAGTCCTCAGTTTCTTTGACTTTACACTTACTTTGAAGAGTAGATTTCTGTCAATAATTGAATTTAAAATGTGTTGGCATTACTGACGATCTCATTTACAGCTCCAGGAATCCTCATCTGCAGAACTTGTCTTTCTTTATGAAATTCCGGATGAACTTCTTACGAAGTTTCTCTGCTTTTCCCATCCTCAAATAAGACCCAATTGTCTTATAAAAACAATCACTCGACAATACATTATTCACAATTGTATTGTGAATTATTCGTTGTTACGAATAATTAATTAATTTTAAGGATATTTAAATGCTTTTGCAGCAAAGTAAGACAACAATGCCCATAGACTTCCTGAAATATATTCCCTTCTCTGTACCTTTTTTTCAATGCTGAATGGGTTTTCTATGTGTGGATCTTCTGTAGAGTGAGCCTCAGTTACTTACAAGGGGTGGTGGCACTTTGTCAAGTGGCTTTGTTTTCTGCTATATGAGAAAAGAAAACACCTTCAATCAAAAAGCCCAGTGCTGTAATATCTTGCCAAATTCTTCCAAGTCTGTCTAAGCCTATAACTTTGAAATCATCAAATTCTTACTCCTTAGTGTCACACATGTAAGGGCTTCATGTTAGCAGTTCATTTTCTATTCTGTTATGGATCTACATGATGCCTTCCAGTCTGCCTGCTAAAACTATTGCCTAGATTCCTGCTCTCTGCAACCAACAAAAAATGTTCCTTACTATAAATCGCCATTAGAAACCAAATCCATGATGAAAGGCATAGATGCATAAGGATAAAAAGGATCAACGGTTTGCTGTTGTATTATGTTGTCTAGTGTTCTGCTGACAAACCAGATGCTATTTTTCATCCCGTGAGACTAGAAGATGAATGAAATTTGTGTCTATGAGAGGGAAATATCTGTTTCTTTAATTATCTTCCCTTTCTTCATACATGTTATTTCTTAGCTGTTTGTTTAAAAATCCCTGGTTACTTTCCTGTATTGCTGCCTTTGCTGACTCATTACAAAATACAAGGTCCATATATTCATGGCCTGTTGGAAAAGTATTTTTTTATGATAATAGTGGTTCTTTTCATTCAGCAGTAGTCAGATTTGTACAAATTTCTTTTAAATTCGTCCTAGATGTGCATCTGGATAAAAAAATAATATTCCATATGATTGTGGAAAAGATTTGTAGATTTATGGCTTTACTAATTTTACAATAATGAAACTTGCATTTTCCAGTGGAGTTCATCCTGTGTCTTTTAAATAGAATACATTAAATGCAATTAAATAGCTACAGTAAGGTGTTTTGTTGGATTTTTTTGGTTTGTTTTGTTTTCTTTTTTTCAGTTAACACTGGCATCAGCCTTTTTTGCTAAAGCTTCATGACACTTGGCATGTATGAAAGCAAATTTTAAAAAAGATCACTCTTATTGTCATATTAAGTCACCAGTTAGATACAGAAAACATTTAATAGAAATTATTTTCCTGTTCAGAGACATCATGGGGTCTACTTTTAATTTAAATGTTATGTAAATCCTTGAAATTAGGCTGAATTTCTGCAAATGATTTGTGCATGAGGGTGAATTCATCCATTTTGAATGTATGTCTGAAACCAAGTACTCCTTTCACCACATTTTTGGGAGATTGAAGATTCAAGTTTCAATTTGCAAGTGTGTCCTTAAGCCTCATTGTTTTCCATGTTCCCCCAGATTTGTGGAGTGCTGTGAATGGTTAACAACCAAAAATTTGTAGTAGTTGATCATTTTGATTAATGCATTTGGACACTCTGTCTGGTGAGAATGCATGGAGTGTCTCCTTAGGGTGCAACAAAGAGTCTTGACCTTTGGATGCACAGAAATAACACTGACATCAGCAAAAAAAAAAAAAAAAAAGCCAGTGTTTGAGGCTGGAGTGAAGTCACTGACTAGTGTCTGTCCAGAAGGCAAATTACAATGAAACATGATACACAGAAGAATTAAAGTAGCTGTTAAAGTAGCTGTTAATTTTAGATGTCTACAAGTTTTAGTTATGAGAAAGAACTTAATTAACTTCAGTAGAATTACAGGGTAGAAAAGAACAGCTGTTCTCCTGCTCTGGTGGGATTCAGAATGAAACTTTAATGTTAGAGTAGAACATTAGAGAATTTTAAGCAGAAAAGAAGACTAACAGAAATAAGTGCTATATGGTGATCAGTACCTTCTTGGATACTATCAATGTTTTGTCACGGGGAAGCAGGAAACGCTAAAAGGATACACTGTCAACATACAAGACCAAATCCTACTTGTGATAGACTTTATTCCACATTTGCTCTCAGTCCAAAAGACAGTGAAAATTTGGTTCAGTCTCTGGAGAGAAAATAGAGTAAGTCTCAAAGACGTACTGTCTTCCAGTGATTGGTAACAGCTCAGTGAAATAAGTCTTCACTTGTCCCAGTAAATGGGCTGTCAGGATTGGGGAAGTGACTGACACACGTTTGTCTGGGAACAGAATTGTAAGTGTGCGAAAGGCTTCTTCCACATTCAAAATGAGAGAACAGAAATCATTCTACAGAAAAACCTCTCCTACTTGCATGTTTATGTTGTTTCCCTGACAGACTTTGATCTGAAAGAAAGAGAGAAAACACATATCAAGAAGCAGAAAGAGGGTAAAAGTATCAGAGAGGGCCTTCCCAAAGCCAATTGAGAGTAAGAGTGTAATATTAACCACTTAGGAAGGGAATTATTCTATTACACTATAGCAGTAAAAAACACTGTTTGGAACTGATGTGGGAATGCTACGCTGTGACATGTGAAATTGACAGTTTAATATTTGTGATTTTGGCTATGAAAGATTCAATCTATTACAAACACTTTCAAGTTGCAACTGTGAACAAAGCTAGTTCAATCATCACTTTTTGAAAGTGTTTGTTAGCATAACCATCACAAAATATTTCAGTTATTAAAACCTAAATAGATAATGTGAAAGGCTAGATTTGAGCATTTCAGATAGGTTAATGCTGCAGCTGAAATGCTGGTGACCATGATACTCCCAAGACCTGAGTTTAGGTGTTCAATGTGAACACCTTTGAAATTGAAGTGTTTGGTGTGAACCTCATGTAAAATTTGCCTCTATACTGACTAAAATATTCTGTCTGTTCTTGTAGCAGCAATGCCTGCACTCTTAAAAGAAAGACCAAGTCCATATTTGTTGTGTAAATTAAGGTCATTGCAAAACACTGTCAGAAAGATATTCAGTACATACAGAGCACAAAGATTTTGGGACCATCTCTGTATTGCATGTCATGGTACTTTTTACTTTTATTCCTGGGAAGACGGGCAGAAAGCCAGATCCAGGAGAGCACTGAAACAAGGAAACTGTGAATGTATGTAGCAAATTTGTCCTTAGATCCAGCCTCAGTACCAGTCTAGTTGAAGGCTTAGCCAAAGAATCCAAACACACTGGACAGGTAAGTTTTCCAATCTACATGTTTTATTATAATTATTAAAAAAAAAGGCCAAAAATTTAAATGATACTTTTGGAGTTTCTGATGTTATTTAAAAATATAATAGCTTTTTTTTTTTTCTTTTTAAGGTTCACATCCAAAGAGAACTGACTTAAAGAAAAGATGTTGACTAAAATACCAAACAAAAAAACTCTGGCAAGGTAGTTGTGGGAGTTAGTAGTAATATACTTCAAGCTGGAAAATGTTTGCTTTTTCATCCCCAGGTTTTCTCACTCAAAATAATAGCAGCCTTTGAATCAGAACTTCATTCTTTAAGCCTAGAATCAAACCGAGAGCCAAGTAGCTACTGCTAACTGGATGCTGCTGTGAGATATAGCTTGTACTACACAAAGATTTAAAAACAAAAGGCAACAGAAAAGAGAACCCATCAAAACTTTTAATAATTTGATAGCCTTGTAAAAGCTTTCTACAGAAATTAACTTTTAGGACTTTAGCATTTATTTTCCCATAACAAGGGTGAATCGATTATTGAATGGTCGAATGCACACAGTGCATATTGATCTGTTCATGCATAGTAGCTTTCTCCCAGCAGGCACCTTGCTGCCTGTAACATATTTTAAATAGGATTTCTACTCATTAAATTACAATGACCTGGAGCAATGGTCAACAAAACTGAAATTGCCTCAGTTCATCCTGGTTTGGTTCACTGCCATTAAATTTCAGTGGCTGCATTTCCCTAGAGTAAACAGACCTGAAGAACATATATGGTTGAATGCTTCGACTTCTTGTATTTAATCAAGTAAACCTAAAAATTTCACACCTTTATTTGGAAGCTAAGGAAATGCAAGGAATTATTTTTTGTAGTTTTAGGGACTTTAAAAACCTGGTTTAGATTAAAACATAACAATCTTTAGCTGCTGTGATACACAGGGTCCATGCCATGCCCTGCTACATTGGCTTCTGTGCACAGGGGACTTTGTTTTGATTTCAGGCACCGTTGGTCTGGCAGTTAAATCAGGCCAGAAACTTCCATCTAGACTGTTAGACCAAATCTGTGTTTCTTAGTTTTAGCCATGAACACAGAAAAAGGATGTAGAAGTCCACTTAATTACATAGGCACTGGATCAAACAATTCACAGTAGTTTTGCTGCTTAGGATCCCAACACTGAAGGATAATTCAAGTATCTAGGAAAAGAGAGTTGTAAACATCAAGTAGAAATCAAATTTTAAAGTGGCTATACCAAAATTGTCACTGGAAAATGAATGCATATTTTATTCTCAGCTACAGTTTACAGCTGCTAATTTGTTCAAAATCCAGTTTCAGTAAATTTAGTATGAGTTTATATTGATAAAACAATAAGAGGGAGTCCTTCTAGAAGATAAACCTACGGAGTAATGCAACAAGTGTATTTCTATATTTTGGTGCCCTTAGTTTTCATTATTTTGCTATGAAAAAATGCAAATATTGCTTGGCAGTTTGAAGTTACAAATAGCTCTCAACTCTGTGATGCTTTTGTTAAACTGATGTTGAAAGGATTTAGTTTTTCCTTTCACTTAGATAACAGTAGTTTACATTTTTGTAGAAATCTGATGCCAGCATAGTACCTCAAAGAGACTTCTTTCTGTAGCAGAAAGCAATATGATGGTCATTTATGAACATAAGTAATAATGCATGAGGGGAAACATTCTGATTTGAACAGACTGAAGGAAGTACGACTTATACATGACAGCATCTGAGTTGTTTCCAAAAGGCTGAAACAGTTTAATCTTTGCTAACCGGCATTACGTTGTAAGTTGTAATTTGATTTCAAAAAGAAGTAAGCATTTGTTATCAGATCCAGGGATTTGAAATGCCTGGATGTGCTCCACATTCCACCATAGGAGTCCTGATTGAGATCTCAGATGATGATGAAATGAGAATGATGTATTGGCAGGGACAGAATACAGAATTTTAAGCTGGTTGCTTTCATAAATTTTTTAAACCTAATTACATCTGTAAATTTCTAGGGGTCCTCTGTTTCAAACTACTGTTTTTAAGGGTGGAGTTAATCTCCTGTGTGACAGAGGAAACTCATGGATCTCTCCAAGAGACTTTTTGAGACTTTCCATAAAGCACTGTGAGCATGTTTTGTGTTCTCTAAACAGAAATTCATTGAGACAAAGTGAATTATTGTATTTTGTACTCAGGCTGAAATAAATGGCTCTATCCTCTTGTTCTGATTAAATCGTGATGCCATTTTCATCTAATCTCTCAAGTGGATCTTAGCTGCTTTAACATGGAGTCCTCATTCCTTCTGCTTACAATGGAGACAGTGGTAGTAGTCTTTTCCTCCCCTTCTCTCTCCCAGAGGACACACCTACTTAGTCATGTGTTTTCTTACACCATGCTCCTAGGCTAAGTATTGCCAGGTAAAAATATGTGAGTAATTTATATTTCTTTATTTAATGGTGGAACTGAAGGCTGCCACCTACTGTTTTCCAATTAACCCAAAGTTAAATTGTTTCTGAATTTTTCAAGAATAAAGTAATTGCCTCATATCTGAGATATTTTTAAGACAGACAGAAACTTGAAGCTATTTACAAAAACAGGGGCACTGTCACCAGGAAACCAGGGG
>JAWMRA010000090.1:14896628-14910338 GCA_035584735.1 Pseudotriccus pelzelni | reverse complement strand
AAGTTGAATATGAGTCAGCAGTGCCCTGGCAGCCGGGGGGGCCAACTGTGTTCTGGGGGGGCATCAGGCACAGCATCACCTGCCGGGCAACAGAGGTGATTGTCCCGCTCTGCTCTGCACTGGGGCAGCCTCACCTCGAGTCATGTGTGCGGCTTTGGGCACCAAAGTATAAAAAAACATTAAGCTATTAGAGAGCATCTGAAAGAGGGCAAGGGGATGGTAAAGGGTCACCTTAACAAACTCGCATGGACCTCCAACTTCCTTGCCAGTGTGGCAGTACAGAAAGCAGAAAAGGCTTGGCTCTGTATAAGCGTTGCTCAGTAAATAACAAAAACATCTCTGTTATCATCCCCGGGTTCAGCACAAATCCAAAACACAGCCCCATACCGGTCCCCGTGAAGAAAACAAACTTAACCACAGCCAAAACCAGCACATCTGCACAGGGCTAAGAGCTGGCCTCAAAGACCCTGGTGGGTCTCTTCTAACTCAGCATATTCTATAATTCTATAATCATTCTTATGGGAACTCAATGGTACTATGCCAAATTATATTACATGTTTTTCATATATTTCAGGAGACTCTTTTCTTCTGTCAACAATTTTTGGAAATGAAAGTTTACTAGATCATTAATGTTGATATTAACTTAAGTAGTAATTTCTGTTAATGTTCCTTTTCTAATATGTTGTCTGTGGAATTATTATTTTATTTTCATGCAGATTTTAGTATGTTTAAATGCCAGAATCTAATTTTGTTAAATTCACACCAGACCTCTTTATGTCAAATGGAACAGTGAACATAACAAAATTAATCAGAAAATATCACTCCTTTTAGGACCTAAGGAAAATAATTCTTTACAAGGGGAGTGATTTTGCTTGATTCAGTTCAAACCTGAAAAAAATTGTTGTGTTTGTTATTTGACACTGCTTTGTGTAGTCATTTCTCAATGTGGTAAGACAAAGCAATAGTAGATATGGATAGTTTAGTGTATATAGAAAAAACCCCGATTGTTTGTGTAGGTTTTGACCAAAAATTATACCTTACAAGTAATTAATAAATTTTACTTTCAGGATGTGTTATTTTAATTAGTGAGGGAAAGATATTGTAATATTGAAATTCATAGCATATTTGGTGCTATGCTCTGCTCATTTGGTGACTGGCACAAAACATATGCTGTGTTGATGTAGAAAATGAGACTCCTCAAGATTCCTTGAGAGTCTCTGGCTAAAATTCTGTCATGATACTAAGAGGAATATTAAATTTATTTACCTCCTCATGATAGAGGTTCATTTATGAACCCTCATGATAGGGTTCATTTTACTTCTTTGCAGTCTCTTGATGTTTGTTTGCAGGGCTCATAAATAAATAAAAAAAGTACTCTGAATTAGGATTTCAGTAAATGAATCTACATAATAGGTGTCTGGATACAATGGAAGTCAGTACTTGGCCCACAGTTAATAATTCTGAACTGAACAAATATATGCATGAGAGGCACAGACAGAGAGAAGAGTTCAGAAAACAGCTAGACACAGAAATCTTCTGACAGGACCAGAGGACAAAAGTGTGGAGTGTGGATATTTAGAAAAGCCCTAACACTTACTCATGGCTTTTTTCCATCATGTACTTATGATAGTTTGCTTAACCCTTCCTGCTCAGAAAACTTGGACTGTGGTAATCCATAAACTTCAGGGGTTTTTTTTATGTTTCCTGTCCATTTTTACTCTTTTTCAAAACTTTTCCGTTAACTTTAAAGGCCCCTGCCCTCAGAGTCTCTCTGGAGCAGCACTCTGGGTTCACTGACAATAAGCTGTGGGCCAAAACCGTTATATCTAAACAATTTCCACTCTGATTTGCCCCCTGGCCTGCAGCTTGCTGCTTCTCTTGTTTTCATTCTCATTTCTCTTTATTCTGTGTTTGCTTCCTTGCTGATTCCATTTAGGTTCTCACTGCAAACTGATTCTTACCCCAAACACATACATGGAAAATATTTCAAACTGTCTTTCACCACTATTGCTTATGCATCGTAATTATCCCCTCGTTTATGTTTCTCTTGTGTGCTCAGACTGAAAACTGTTCCAGGTGAGGACCTAGACACTTACATGTGCTCTCACAGTACCCTGACAGCAGCTGTCAAAATTCATTTTTCTAATTAAGAAAAAGGAGAGGATTTGATTCTTTCATTTTCATTTTTAAAAAAAACCCACATCTAAAAAACTTCAACAAGAATAAACCCCCACCAAAATAAAAATCTTGAATATTAATGTCAAACTCCTGAGTTTTAGTAACTTCCACAGAGAAATAGTAGGGCTGTCAGTATCTAACAAGAAGTCTTCCTCAGCATATGTAAGGCATTATTACTGAATCATTGGCAGCTTTACACAGTCATGCATCCTGTTAGTACTGTTTGAAACCACCAGGAGAACATGAAATTATTTGAAACTAGAGGCAGCATTTTTTAAAAGCTTCACTATAATGAAATATAAAATCTTTTACTGATCAAATGTTGCAAAACAACTCGGTTTCAGAAGACTGGTGTCTGGTAATTGTTATGTATATTCTCAATTTAAAACATCTTAAAGGTGTAAAGTAGTAATAGTAAACCCAAGTTTTATTTGAATTTATGTTATCTTTCTACCTTTGCTGCTGAGCATTTTAAATAATCTCTTGTAGAGCAGATATACAACATGAAGCTTAATGGGGATGTTGTTTCCATGACAACAAATAGGATTTGAACAAAAACACAATACACAATGATTACTGTTCTTCACAGCACATAAAAGCAGTTATTCAAAATTACGAGTAGAATGACTGAAGAAATAAACTAAGGCAAAGGGTGCTAACAATTCCATTCCATATTTAGTAAATTTTTAACTAGTAAATATTTGAGAAGCATCTATAGGAACCCAGGAATTTACTATATGGTGAATGTCAGGCTAAATCACGACCAGAGAGAGGAGAGGCTTTTTTCTAAGATACAATTAAGTGAAATGTGGTCACACTCAGATAAACCACAGAAACAAGTCATCTAGTTAGGTGTAAATTGACTTACACAAAGAATAAATGAAAGGTCTAACTTTGCCTTCAGTGAGAGTTCTTAATTTTTAACTTTTTAATTTGCAGTCGTAGAACAGGGTGTTAAAAATTATTTGTTTCTTTCTTTTTTATTGTTCACAAACTGCATTATATTTCATATACTTTGATTTATTCTGAAAATGCCAGGATTTCCTAGATGTTATTTTACCTCTAGGGTATATATTCCTCAATTCTTTCAAAAATTTAGGTTCTTGTTCAGTTTTTTACATTCCCACTTCCTAAAGGAAATAGAAAGAAGAAATAAAAGAAACCTGATTTTGAGTGGTGAAGTTGTTTTAAACAGAGACAGTGAATTGTATCCACAGGATATGAATGCTGTGAGATACATCATGAAAACATCTCCATTTAAGAAATGATTTGGGGCATTTATGAGGCTTTTGTCAGTGGTATGAATGACCCTGAGAAAGGTCTGAAATATTTAGAAGTGTATTATTTAATATTGGTAGACCAAGATTCAGATGCTTATCATAATACTCTGATTTTAGGAAGGCAATTTGCAGACTGCCACATGACACAATGACGACAAAATGCAAAGCCTGGTATTAAGAATATTGACAGTGATCAATTTAAACTAATTTTGAATTAAATGATTGTTGTTAACAAGTGGAATGTGATGCACACCGAAGCAAAAGCAAGAACCTTTCTGTCATGTGTTTTTCACTTCAGCATCACGAGCAATTTAAAAAAAAAAAAAAAGGAAATTAATTTGATATTAAGAAAAGCTTGTGGTTTGGCATGCAGAGCAATTTTAAATAGAAAAAATAGAGAAAAGAGATTAGGAAATGCTCTTAAAACTGCTGATAATTATTTAACAAATACATGAAAGTATGCACAGACTTAGGCAGCAAAGAAAAGAAGGCAACTTCTTGAGTCAAAAGCCCAAAACTGAATTACTAATAGTTAATTTTAAAAACTATTGAAGTCACATTTAATGAATTGAACACTGATCATGTTATTACGAATGAAAATGTGTCATTGAGAGCTTTGCTTAACTACATTTGGCACTTAATGTATATCTTAAGCTAAAACCAATCAAGCATAGTTTCCATTTAAGTTTTTCTGGTTGCTTTTATTTTTGTTTGTTTCATTTCTGGAACAAGGGTAGCATTTAAAAAATAAAAACAACAATTCCAGAACCTGGAAGGGGGGGGAAGTAAAAAAATAAAAGTCACAGATTTGAAAGGAGTAATTAATTTATATAATTTTAGTTCTTTTATTAAAAAAAGCAAAAACAGCTGCAAAATTTGAACTATGTGAAAAATATCTCCAAGAAAACAAAATTCTTAGATACTCTGATACTTAAGGATAACCATTCAACAATTTTTTCTTACCTCTTTCTGAAGTAATACATTTAGAAAAGAGGATGCTCCAATAAAGCACTTACCAAAATCTAACATGTAAAATAAACCCAAACCACCTAAAAATATCCACAAAACCTGAGAAACTGCTACTGCACCCTTCCCTGAATTACTCAGCTAAATTTCTAAGCAGCATAAAATGGTAGTTTCACAAAACACTGATTTGATGTGTATCTGCTTTCTGGGAAACTAATTAGGAAAACAGTAAGATATTTATTTTTCCATTATATATACATATAACAGTCAAGATTAAAGGTCTCAGTGAAATTCATGGAAGATAAGTAGCATCATAATCATATTTCATGAAAGACTTTTGCTTGACTTTAATGCAGTCACTTCACATTGTCTGATCTTCCCATTAAAGTCAAAAATATATACCAGTTTTAGTCATTGTGAAATTCGATAACACAGGATTCCTGTTTTCACTTAAAAATTTTAAACACCAGCTTTTAATATCTGCACCTGTATCAATTAATTTTTCTGAAATAAAACAAAATCTCTCAACCTAATTTCAACAGACCACATAAAATTACTAATCTAGTTTAGAAAAAGAAAAAAAATTATTCTTGATAACATTTTGTTTAATAAATTGCTAATGCATTATCTACTTCTACTTCTCCCCAAGAAAACAACCTGAGAAATTAAATTGCTCAAATAATAAAAAATGAAAGCAGAGCACTTCTTGTCATCCAGTAATTACTATATGCTCTTAGGCAAATACAGGGTGCTTCAAAATGACTTAGAAAAGTAACTTATTATTAAAAAGGTTGGTGATTATTTTATATGAGAAAGTTGAAAATAGAGGGAAGAAATTGGTGATAAAAAATAAAATATAGATCTCAGATTTAAAAAAAACCCCTAAGATTTCAGGTCCTGAAGTCGTGACTACTTATTGCATAATTAAAATGGAATCCAAGTTTTTGCTTCAATATGTATACACATAAATAATGAACATCTCACCATGTAATGAAACACACTGTGTTTGATGAAAGAAAAAGCAGTTTATTCATTGTTGAGTGGGTAGAGAGGGGAGGAGGGAAAAAACTCACAACATGGTGTCAAGCATTCAAACTGCTAAAACTTGTAATGTAAAATCTTCTCACATACCAAGAGAATGGAAATCTGTAAAGCACATAGTCTTTGGGGAATATATTACTCTTACAATTGCAAAATAACGCGAAGGAGTGGTCAAAAAACATTTAACAGTCTGCAAAAGTGTGTAATGCCTTTTAAGGAAATAAAATAGAAAAATAAAAAGGTGGACAACTTGTTTTAAAAAGAGAATCAAGAAAGCACCTGGTAAGAGACATACAGTCAATGATTTATTCATTTGAAAAAAGTTTAGAAAACAAAAGCAAGACAAGATACCCTTTATTTTCATGGTTACATGATAAAGAAGATAGGAAGTTCATGAAAAAAAGGTGTCTTAAGATTGAAAACTGTGCCTCTGTGCTGTTGGACAATAGAAGCTTTGAAACGAAGCTATAACGAGTGCCTCCTCAGTAAGTTCACTGGCCACACAAGACTGGGAGGAGTGGCTGATACCCCAGAGGGCTGTGCAGCCCTTCAGAAGGACCTTGACAGGTTGGAGTTATGGGCAGAAAAGAACAGTATGAACTCCAGTGAAGACAAATGCAGGGTCCTGCCTCTGGAGAGGAATAACCCCAGGTATCAGGACAGGCTGCGGGCTTACCTGCTGGAAAGCAGCTCTGTAGGGAAGGACCTGAGGACAGCCAGGGCCAGGACCACCAGGACCTGATGAACAATAAGCTGCCCATGAGCTAGCAGTGTGCCCCTGAGGCCAAGAAGGTTAACAGTACCCTTGCTGTATTAGGAAGAGCATTGCCAGAAGGTCAGGGAAGTGATCTGAAGTGCTGTGTCCAGTTCTGGGCTCCTCAGGACAAGAGAGACATGGAGCTCCTGAAGCAGGTCCAGCAGACGACTACAAAAATGATACAGGGAATGGAACACAGTTAGGCCTGTTCAGCCTCAAGAAGAGAAAACTGAGAGAGGACCCCATCAGTGTAAGTGAGTATCTGAAGGGAGGTGGAGAATGGACCAGGCTCTGCTTGGTGATGCTAAGCAACAGTACAAGAGGGAAGGGGTAGAAACTTTTGCACCGAAAGTTCCACCTGAACACGAGGAAGAACTTCTTTATTGTGTGGATGACTGAGCACTGGAACAGATTGCCCAGAGAGGCTGTGGAGTCTGCCTCAAGATATTCAAGAACTGTCTGGACACAATCCTATGCCATCTGCTCAGATGCCCCACTGTGGTCCCTTCCAACCTTACCCATTCCACGATTCTATAATTAGCTGTCCACTATAAAAATAAATGTAGATAACTCTTGACAGAAATAAAGGAATTTTGTTCCTTTTCTTCTTCAGAAATAGACATTAAAAAAAGAGGAAAAACAGAAACAAACAAGCCCACCAAAAAAAAAAACAACCAAAAGAAACATCACTAAAACCGCACCAAAAAAAACCCCAAATGGATACTTCGGTTTAAAACAAATGTATGCTCAAGACCAGGTATATCAATTTCATTACTAATACAGCCTTTCATATGAGAAATGGAGTCTGTGCCAAGGTTATTTCAAGGCAACTTTTGACAAAATAGTGGTGAGAAGAACTGCTAAAATATACTTCCTCATGGTAAGAGGTCTATATTAAAAAATGTAGGATGCATCCTCCAGTCCGGTTCTTGTCCCTACTAAACCTCTGCAGTTTATTCTCTAATCTCATAATCTCCCAGCTGTCATTCATTATCTGCCTGTTGTTGAGGTGATGTCTGTTTTTAGGAAGTTGAAACACCAGATGCTGGCAGGTGATTCTCTGCCTTTGGTTTATAGCTTTCACAGAGCTGCCAGTTAAAGGTGACACAAATGTGCAACCAGCCTTTTATCCCCCTTCAGTAGTAGGTGACAGATCATCCTATTAGCTAGAATTTAGGGGTTTGTAGAGATGTAGCTGGAGTGGGGGTCTATTAAAAGCTTGAATAAAAAATTAAAACTGATTCACATTTCTGAATACTGATTCAATAAGTAATAACTAAATGTACTGCACATTTTTTGAAATAATATCACAGAATTGTTTATTTTTATGTGCTTATGGAGTAAAGGACAGCCAAAAAAAATTGTCCAGTTTTAATTAAAGATTTAATTAGGAGATTTAATTTGAATTTCTGGGTATAATATAAATTAAGGAGACTGGCTTTCCAGGACTAGATCTTTTTTTTTCTTCAGAGAGAATACTGGGGTTTTCATTCAGATATAAATTTGAACTTTATTATGGAGGATATTGAATACGATTATCCAATTTGACCTTGCCTCCTGTTGGGAATTTTTCCATCACTGAAAAAGGAAAACAAAATCAGACAATTTGTTAGTACTGCAAATATTTTACTGGTGACAGCTACAAAGATCCCTGGGATTGTTTTTTCAATATTTTTTTAAGGAAAAAAATAATCTTTCTAAAAGAATCAGGCCTTTTTTTACTTTAGCATTTATAATTATTTCCTAGGTGGAAGAAAATCTGTTTCTTTCTAAACAGCCTTAGGTATATGCGGGATTTTTTATGTATCCATGTCTAACATTTCTGATGATTTTTCTCAGTTCTGTTTTCCACCTACTAATTTCAGAGAAAAGGAGAAGAAAAAATAATGCAAATAAAATGGTACAGGCTTTTTATGGTAAAATCAAGTAGGTAACATACAGTATTTCTTTTTTTCTGGAAAAAATATAATCTGTATAATCTATACAGTATATTTTACTTCTCTTTACTTCTCTACAAGCATCTTTCATATTCACTATCTGAAAAAAAAATAAAATCTGTGATTTTGCAATACCACATTGAATCACATGGAATTAACACCACTACATTTCACAGTCTCTCCTGTAGTATGAGAATTGTTTTCAAAGACAAGAAATAAAAAATAGCTATTATTTAGTCACATGGAGATAAGAATACCATGGTTTTTAACTTCCTTGTCTATGTCTTGGAAGGCAGACTTGTTTACTTCACAAAGTGAAGATGAAGAGCCTCTCTTCCTGCTCAGAATCAGATTTGAAAGGATACTTCCAAGGGGTATATTGTGCAAGATTTTCAAATATGAAAGATTAGAAATATTCTGAAAATCCATCTGGGATTAAAAATCATGGTTTATTCCTAGATAGAAATATGCATCTAAAAATAACTGACTCATCTAGTTGTAATAAAATGGAAAAACTTTATATGTTGGCTAAATGACTCTATGTCTTCAAATGGAAACCAAAAATATGAGTGTCCTATAAATTGATACAATAGAGATCATGAAAACTCATCTTTTTGATATTACTACTAAATTGAAAGTATAGTTTAAAAGGATTTTCCAGACTGTGATTAAATTTTTAGCTTTAGGAATAATGCTTTTTTGCTTTTCCCTACAGCCACTTAAAGGAAAATAAGTTTAAAATTTTGGAATGTATGAGATATCTGAAAATAAATGCATGGTGTTTTGGTTCCAGTTGTAAAATAAATTTTGTGGACTTGGAAGCAAAGGTTAGATTCCTCCCTGTTGTGAATCTTGATTTAGGATTCTGCTAATTATGCCTGTTTGTCACAAATGGGTAATTTAGATTTCTTAAAGAACCACCATCAAAGGTATTAGCAAAATTGGTTTTCATATGATGTCGTAAAACTGTGACTTAACAAAGTTTGATGCCAAAGCTCAGTCTGTTACTTACAGGGTGGAAGAAACACACAAATGAAAATCAAGTTGGAATCTAGCTAGAATGACTTACACAGACACCAGAGACACAGAAGGTCCAGGGGAGATCACTGCCATGCACCTGCACTGCCCAGCAGGGAGAGCTCAAAGGCGGCTCACTTAGGCTGTCACGTTTATGGAAGAAAGTGTTTTACTCATGGTCAAATTACTTGCAATAGGAAAAATATGTATAAAACTCTTTGTGCCCATAAACATTCTCTGTCCCTGGGAAAGCCACACACTATTCATGTGTTAATTGCATGATCAGTGTTTGTTTCAAGCTCACAAGTATTGATGCTCACTGTGCTACCCTTCTCCTTTGTAGGTTTCCTAGAGAAATTCTTGGTCTAGCTATTGCTCATGACTTTACCTCTTTTGGAACCTGTACCAAACTGTTGCTTGTTTGATTAAGGACTCAAGTACACCTGCCACACGCCCATTTTTATTTTTTTTTGTACCATCATTATTATGATTACATTATTATTGTATTATCATATTTTTGTATCATTATCAATCATTTTTAAGCAATTCCCACCTACATCCAAGACTTTTGGTGAAACTTTTAAAAATACATTTTAAAATATATTCCACATACAATTGTGGAAAACAGCATGCAACCTGTCCTGCCTTCCCTATCCTGTCCTGCCTTGTCCTGGCTGCCCCAGGGAAACCCACTCCTCTTCAGCTTCTCAGCACTACACCTGAGCTCAAACTTTGCTGGTGGTTAAAACTCAGTCCAGGGAGAACTCTTCATGTGGGGTGCTGATGTAGAAAAATGATGCACTGAGTAAGTATGGATCTGATCCAGATAAAAATAAAAGCTGCAGATGCACATGTGAGCAGCACTCCCACAGATCTGTTTTATTTCCTTTGGCTTCAGATTTAACAATCCCAGTGAATAAATGAATTTTTTTTTTGAGTAACAATTAAAGTCATTTGATTGCAGAATTTATGAAACTACCCGAGAAAATTGTTTAGTCAGTCATATCAATCTCTGCAAGGGTTGAGAGAAGAGAAGTAAAATTAATCAAGCTTAAGCCCTATTATGCATATTTCTCTCTAATAGTTTCCGAAGTTCATTTGCAGTACCGCAAGAATATTAACTATATAAGTTTAAAAATAAATAAACAAAGGAAGTAATGCCAAAGCCGGGGAGGTGGTGGTTGTAATGCCAGAATCAAAGCATAGTTCTATATTTAGAGAAAGATTGGAACATGACAGACAGATAGGAACATGTTTTTGTCCAAGATGGAGTTGCTCAGAGATGCATGTCAATGAAACAAGCAGTTACATAGACCTAATTACAGACACTGGTACCCTCTTTTATAATTCATCAGTATGTCTCAAATGAGTGCCTGTGATAATTTGGATTTTATTTCAGTTTACTGGTTAGCAGCCACCACTGAATAATTTAGGTAATTCTCTTTGTTTTCACCTCATCTTCAATGAAAGTACTCTCGTTTTCAGTGTTTTCTCTCTGAAAGAGCTTATTGGTAAGAATTTCCCCTTTGTAGGTCCTTGTCCATCATCCAGAATTATACTTGGCATGAAATTTGCTAAGATGCCTAGAATAATCTGTACACCGTACCACATACACTTTGATTAAAAGTTATTTCTGATTTCACTCACTTTGTCATGGTCCTTTTACCTTAACCTTCTTTTGAGCTGTGTGTCTCTGAAAACTGTTCCTTTAATACAAAAATAATACTTAGGTGTTTAGACATTTTCCACTGGGGTTTTTTCTGACAGAAATTACTAATTCAGTAGATCCATTTAATTGTTCACCTATGACTTTTCGTTTCAAAACATGAAATCATTTGGAATAGCCTTTGTGTTTTGATTTGTTTACGTAGGATTTTGTTGTGGCTTTGTTGCTTGCTCTTGGCCTCCACTGCTAATTAAGCTTATAGTTAAAAATTTGGTCTGGAGGAACATGACGTCATAACACGTTTTTTGTTAAAGAAACATGAATTAACAAGAATTTATGTGTTTCGTTACTCTAAGGTTTCCTGATTTTTCTTCTTGTGTAGACTGAAATTTAATTCCTCCTCCAGTGTGAGTCTGACTGCAAAAGCCTAAGAAGATCCAAGGTTTGTATTGTTCTAAGGAATTCCATAGCTAATAAATGTCAGATATTAATTATTGTTATTCACTGATAAAATGTGACAAGTTTAATAGGAAATGATAGGAATGAACAGTTCATTGTCTTTGCAATGTAGTATCAGTGCTTCACCACTGAATACCATTTTAAAGAAGCATATTCAAAATCCAAAGAAATGCTGACATGACCCTTCTCTAGAAAATTCATGTTAAATATCCTTTACCAAATTGACCTAGGAGGTTTGATCAATTTCAGAGGCTTATTTTTAAGCTAAGTTAATTATTTCAGGGAGCTGATATTAATTAAATTTTTTGGACTTAGTTTTAAGAATAAAATTTGGGAGAATAGCAGCTTATCAATGATCTTGTTGAATTTCATTATGAAAGGATCCATTACTTCCTAATTGACTAGCATTAGTAAAATAACAAGGGAGAATTAGATTTTGTTAAAGTACTCCCAGATGTTTTCACTGGTGGCTGTCCTGTTTTCAAGAGAAAACCAGGCATTTCATACTGCTCATAGGTAAGAACCAAATGAGAATGAAGGATTCTAAGGGATGTTTGTGCAAGCTGTGTGTAACAGTTTGAGACAAGCTTGTTGTTATAAAGTCCAGAATGAATTTGAGAAACTTTTGAGACAACCACTCTCAGATATATGGGAGACTTTTTCTGTCAGTTGTAGTGTAAAGAATTCAAGAGAGAAATAGGGCTATTTCAAGGTGAAGATGGAAGGCTTAAACTTCCATAACTCAGATAACACAGCTGATGAAGGCAGAGTAACCAGATGATGTGATTAAATGGGACTTTACAACTGAGAAGGAACACAGAGAATCTATTTGGTATTTGCAGGACTTGATTTACGTTTTCACACCTGCCATGTGGGACATGAGAAGGCCTATCCAAAGGTACTGCATCATGGTGAGAAACAATATATTTTTGGTTAGTTCCAAGGAGACAGCCTTATAACATCAGTGTGAATGAACAGCATTTACTGGCTAAAGACCACCCTTACATTTTGCAAATCCTTTTATCACAAAGAGTTATGAGTGGTGGATGCAAATGTGGTCCTGTTATGAGCAGAACTTTGTTGGAAACTGCAACAAATCTAATGTAATTTCTGCCAGCTGCAGAAACTTTTTCTTTTCCTTTTTCTTTTCCTTAAACCCTACATATTGAAAACTATTTGCTAAGGGAAAATTCAGATCATAATGCTTCTTACTTAGGTTCCAAAGGCAGAATTCTGGTCAAGTACACTAGGTTATTATATTAATTAAAAAGTGTGATATATATATAACTTATGTTATAACATGTGTTTAATGTGACAAATTTATGTTTTGTGCTTTTATCGTTTAACAAATGATCTTAACTCTACTTGTTTGGACAACCAGTGTTTTGCATATACATAATTAAATATTCTATATGAGACCTAGAGCTAATGATTTCAAAATAAGCTTGAATTAAATTTCAAGATAGGTAACATATTTTAGGGATCCTAAATTACACCTACAAAAAGAGGTTTAACAGCTCTGTGTTGAAGAGTTCTGATGAATTATCACCAACTACCTCATATTAATTTGAAATACGTAGCACAACTTAAGAGTGAAGTTAGTTCTGTAAAGGGACAAGGTCAAAAATTCATATTCTGATTCATCTATCTGATTTACTTTTGTGGAGATTATACTCTGAAGCACACCAGTAAATGCTGCTGTAAAATTGTCATATTTCACGGAATGGCAAATCTGACCTACCAAGAGCAAGACACTATATGTGTTGTGGAACTGAGTATTTTTTAATAATTAGCATGAAGAAGTGTGCTTCAGGAATGATGATGATTACAGATTAGATAAAGTATTCCTTGAGAAATAGATCACCTCACAGTAAAAAAAAAAAAAAAAAAACCAAGACAAAAAGAAAACCAAAAAGAAAATCAAAACAAACAAAAAACCCCACACTCCCTCCCCCCAAAAAACTAAACAAAACCCCCAAACAAAACAAAACGACAAACAAAAAACCAAACAACAAAACCAACCAACCAAACAAATCATCAAGGCTAGGCTTTGTGAACGAATACTTGAGAAGGACTCTACCCATGCTTGCTCTAAGTATACTGGTGGCCAAAAAGGCCAATGCAAGTAAGACAAGTCCGGTTGCAAAAGGCACAATGAAAAGTCTCCTTATGTGATATCAACAAGATGAGATTCTTTCTGCATTGTCTTTTCTCCTCAAGAATGATCCTGTGTCTGTTTTCAAAAGAAGCAGCAGCGTTATAGATCATATGTCTCCAGGACTCCCAATTGGAGGCCAGAGTAGACCAGTGGTGATGATCAGTGTGGCCGAGGCTGAGGGATTGTTTCAGGGAGTCCTTGTATCTCCTCTTCGGGGCTCCTCTCTTGCAGCAGCCAGTGGTGAGCTCACC
>JAWMRA010000090.1:14840473-14857298 GCA_035584735.1 Pseudotriccus pelzelni | reverse complement strand
TGTAGCTTTTGTCTGTATGGAAACCCTGAGTGGATGTGTCTTCCATCATTTTTTCCAGTCTCCCAGTTAAGTTTGTTTTGACTTTTAGCATCAACACCTTCTTTGACAGGGAATGCCAGAGTTGCAGAACCCACTGCATGAGACAATACCTTCTAGTATTTCAGTGTATTGTTTGATACCACCTCATTCTTCTACTGAAAATTCACCCAATGTGTACCACTTAATCCAAATTCCAGGCTGTTGTGTAACTGGAATATGGATTTTAATTCTTATTAAGGGAATATGGTCATTTTTGAATTTAGTACACCTTTTGTGTTGCCAAACATGCAAAAATAATGGAAGAAAGGGTCATATTACATCTTACAAATGTTCAACACACAAGGCAGCTTAAAGGAAACTTTCACAAGAGAAATAGTAATCAAATAGAAATACCAGTGCATTAAAACAAGATGCTATTCAAATCAGGGGAATGGGCATGCAGTCAAGAAAAAGAATGTTTTAGAATTTTGCCATTAATTTCAGTAAGAACAATAGAGAATACAGAAAATGGCCATCAGATAACATTATTGGTCTTGATCTCTATAATTGTGTTTAGAATAGCCAGCTCTCTGTATGATTGAAAACGTCATTTGGAGTATAGTCCATTTTGTCTACCAGTGGGTAGAGGGTGACACATAGAATATTTTAATTCCATATCATCTATCCTGTGAATATAAACATGAAAATGAAATTCCACAGCTATATAAATCTTTGACATGTCTCAGTAAACTGCTCCAGTATAATTCACTTAGTCAGTAGACCATAGTGTTTACTGTTTTCTTTCAAAGGCTTCACCATTCACATCAGTTCCATTTATTTCAAATAAGCAGTCAGTTTGGATCCATTTTTTAGTTGAAATAAGCAAATTCGCTTCTGAAAATAACAAAGTCCCAAAGAAGATATGACTTTTTATGAGGCCTACTTTGTTACCTTGATACAGTTGTGTAGTTCAGGGCAGATTCTTCAACATCTAAAAAACTAAGCTGGAACAGCTTTAAGTAAAGAGGTACGGTATATACAGATAATAACATCACATGTGTATATATATATACTGTGTGAAGATATGCTTAATAGTAAAAATATAAAAATTTTTATTCTTGGAAAGAATAAATAATGTTTATATAAGTAAGAAACCAGTATATAATTCAGCAA
Source organism: Pseudotriccus pelzelni (assembly GCA_035584735.1). Classification (NCBI taxonomy): domain Eukaryota; kingdom Metazoa; phylum Chordata; class Aves; order Passeriformes; family Tyrannidae; genus Pseudotriccus; species Pseudotriccus pelzelni. The sequence continues at coordinate 14,856,107 of JAWMRA010000090.1, read as the reverse complement.
TTTGTTGTGGATGGTAGATTGTCAAAATTGCATGTATATATATATATATCCCCAAGAAGCAAATGTGATTAATAATACTGATCAAAAACTGTATTTTATCAGTTTTCATACTAGGAACAAATTCTTTTCTACTTTCATATGAAAAACTGAAACAGGGGAATCTTACTGTTACTCATGTATGTCTAGGCTGTATGCTGAATCAAACTGACTAGAAGTTCTTGTCCTTATCTTCTTCCATTAATTTCACACATTCCTACTCCTGAACTACAGTGATAATGAAGAATACAAAATTCTGTTGTATCATGCTCAGGTAGTTAGTAGTTTTGATTACTTCCTCAGTGAAATGTGCATGCGTATACAAAAACAGTATGATGTGTTAGTTTTGGCTGGAGTAATTTTCATCACAGTGGTGAGTGTTGGGCTGTGGTTTGGATTTGTGCTGAAAACAGTGTTGATAACACAGGGATGTTTCAGCTAGTTCTGAGCAGGGCTTGCACAAAGCCAAGTCCTTTCCTGCCTCTCACCCTACCCCGCCAGGCTGGAGGTGCACAATAAGCTGGGAAGTGACACAGCCAGGACAGCTGATCCCAACAGACCAAAGCTCACCAACATGCTCACTGTGTAAAGGGAGTTGTGAAGAAGGAAGAAGGTGGGACATACAGAGTGGAGACATTTGTCTTCCCGAGACATTGTTACACAGACAGAGCGCTGCTCTCCCAGGGATGGCTGAACATCTGCCTGCCCATGGGAAGTGGTGAGTGGATTTCTTGTTTTGCTTTGCTTGCACATACAGCTTCTGCTTTTACTATTAAACTGTCTTTGCCCCAGTTGATGAGTTTTCTCACTTTTACCCTTCTGATTTCGTCCTCCATCCAGCTGGTGAGGGAGTGAGTGAGTGACTGCATGGGGCTGAGCTCCTGGCTGGGGTTAACCCACTACAGATGTACAAATGAAGAATATACAAATGTTTACATTGTAAATATGTGAAAAATAATTAACATTAAGAAACAATATGCTATGATTTAGAGCTATTTGGAGCATTTTATGTCTTTAAGAGGTAGGGAAAAAAAGTTTTTTCCAAAATGACAGTATGATTCTTCTCTTGCAACACAATAAATCAAGAAAATCTCTGCTGATTTTGTCACCAAGGTTATAGTCAGTGTGAAATGAGATCAACATTGCAGTCTAGCCAAAAGACAGCGTTGGCACACAGTCAGAGAATAGGTTGTGTGAAGCCAGGGGTGTCATTTTCCAGCTATCATTAAACAGGTCTTTAGCAAACTGTACCAGCAGTCCTAAACTTCTCCCCTAACTAATTAATTTAATTTTGTTTGTTTGCTTTAGAAATATAGATTGAAATGTGTGGAACAGTTATTAAAAGCAGTTTTTAATTATAAAATGTTATTGCATGCACTTTCAGAACAGCAGTTTTAAGCCCAGACATATGCTTCCACCACAGGAGCCATCCTACTGTTAGTAACACATGAAGAAAATTCACTGCTGAGCATCCTAAAGGCTTCATTGTTCATCTCCAGCAAAGCCCAGAACTTGCTAAGTATTGCTTTTCTGTGCAATGCTTAAGAGTGAGGTTTTGTCTTTCTGAGATGCATAGATGATATACAAACATCTTTTGAATTAAATAGTGTGTATGTTTTGGAGTAGCAAAAGTATCAGCCTTTAAAATTTGGGATATAGCCATTTGTGGTTCATCTTTTTCATTGTATAATGCCATTGATATTGTTGTTTTAATTAATCTGGTTGGATTTATTTCCCTTTGTTTCAGTCCATTTGTTTTCCCACCACTGTTTTTCAAATATTACCTGGTCTTACTCTTTTTTCCTTGAATTTTGTCCTCTCACAAGCTTTACTTCTGACTTTTATTATATTTGCTTCTCCTTTATTATGACTGTCATTTTTTATACATTTTTGTCCCTTATTTTTTTCTTATGTAATAAGTCCTGCTTTTCAGCTTTTCTACCTCGTTTATGCCACATTTTTGGCAGACTTCATCCCTTAACCCTGTTTTATTTGACTGCTAATTACTCCAATTTGTAATATTTTGCTTACATTCTTGCGTTTTCCACATTCTAAGTTGTCCTACATGGAGAAGTTCATTCAGAAAAACATCTTTTAATATAGAGACTGACAGCAAAACAAAGCTGATAGAAAACTAGTGATATTTTGCCTGGCTGTGCCCACTCTTTTCATATCCCTGGGAAATCTGGGAGAACAAGAAAGATGCCATGAAATTGTTGTTCCTCATTTTCCCTGTGATTCTGGATTGATAGTCAAGATCAGCTAGTTTAACAATTGGAAACCAGCAAAACTGTTTGGGAGAGGCTCCGCTCTCACTTCATCCTATGCTTGATGCAGTTCTGACAGTCTTTTCTTCATTCAAAGTTTTGCACAGGAAAAAAAAAATCAACTAAAGGAGAATAAATAAGTGGAATCCTCAGGTCTGGCAATATGTTGCTCTTTGTGAGATTCTTTACTTCAGTCTCATGAATATTGATACTGTGTAATTATTCTTTCTGCTGAAGTCAAGCATAGCAGTGCTGTGCTACATTTTCTTATTTGCATTAAAACACATTTTCTCAGAAGTTGTTTGTATTATATTTTGATACAAAGACCTACAATTTACTATATCACTGGGGAAAAACAAGAAATGTCTTGTTTTGGATATGTTTCTAAACAGAACAAAACACACAAATCTTTTGATCCATGTGTTGACACTGTAAGGACGAAAATGCAGACTGTGAGAGAAGCTGTAAGTAGTGGAAATTATGAAGCTCTAAAATTAAAAAAAAAATAAATAAATGCTGTGTTAAACCCAACAAACTCATGGATTGAAACTTCTTCCTCTTCCTTTTGGTGAGGCAATCTCTCATGCCTTCCTTCCATCTTCAATAACCTTTAACGAGTACAGCTCATTTATCATAATTTTTATTTCTTATCTTTAAAACTTGCAAGAATGTATAATTAATCAAAAACATAGTTCTAAATTCAGTTAAGAAAAAAACAAGAGAAAAAAACAACCCAAAACCCAACTTGGTATGTTTTGAAATCAATTTCACTTTTCCAAGCTTGTTTAGTTTCTTTCTCTAGCACACCTTAAACCTGTCACCATTTGCTATATATCACCACAATATATCCCTCTAAAACATTATCACCACCTGTCAGACCTGGCATAAAATAGCTTGCGAGGTTTTTATGTTGATTTGAAGGAATTAGAAGCATTGGACATGTTATTTATTTAGAGCTTATCTGCAGAAAAATATATATATTCTAGCAGCTCCAGAATGTTTCCTGAGTAGTTTTGAGAATGGGCATCTGGGAGAGTGCAGTGTCATCAGGATTAAAGTCATCTATTCTATCAACCACAATGAACCATAGTTTACTAAGCCGCCTGTGAAGTGTTTCAGGTTCAGTCAATTAAGGCAAACTGAACCACTGTGATTATTCATAATGGCAAACCTAATTCAATAAGAGTATATTTCTAATTTCTTTGAAATACAGAATTTGTGATTTACCCGGACTTTGTTTTGCCAGTTGCAATGTGAACATGTGTCTTTTCTCTCTCTGAATTCAGGGTGAATAGATCAAAATTTTGAGCTGTGTAACTTTTTCAATGGGTGTATTATTATAATGGATTTCAATTCCCTTGCAGTTTTATTGTAGTTTCTCACTATTTGACCACTGCAGAGCATAATGAGAAAATAATTCACTATAGAGCCTAAGGAAGGCATGGCCACAATACAGAAAATTATCTCCACCACAAGCACAGTGCAGAGCTATCACTTTGAGTAGGCCAATAGAAAATATGAGGTTTGGACAAGTCCAGAACTGAATCATTTACATCTGAAGTGGTTATTTATTCCTCCATGTCAATTTTGCAATTTTGTTTAGTCTTACATCTCATGATGAATTTGTTAATGCTTTCAAAGATAGAACCAAAGGAAGAGGATAAAGAAGGGTAGCTGTATTCTATTTTTTACGAGCTATCTGTGTAAGGAATCTTAAAATGTCACTCTGAGATACATAGTGAACAGTCCAAAAGACTGGTCTTTTGGAGAGTCCTTGAAGTCTCCAAAAAAACCCCTAAACCACCAGTTAGAAATATTAAATTGGAAGAGTTATAAATATTCAAGACAATTAGCAGTGCAAACGTTATTCATATCAAACATGGCTACTTCTGTTCTTGTTGATTAAATTTCTTTTTTATCCACAGTTTTCTTTAGTTCCTTCTGGCTTTCACAAATCAGACAAACCCACTTTCTCTTTTCCATAACAACTTCACTAGTGTTAGCAAACAGCTGTAGAGTGGAGGAGGGTCACTGGAAGTTACTTGCAGTTCTGTTCACTGTAGTGCACCCATGTAATCAAGATAACCATTAATTTTTTTGATTTTATTGGCTAATTTGTGGTGTTCTTGTAATAAGGTATTATGTACTTCCAACTAACTGAAGAAAGAGATGGCACCTCACAGCTGATTTTACTGGGGTAGAGAGAAGTACCTATGTCCACAGGACAGTAAGGCGAATTTCCTCCTGGCTCTTCTGACTCTCTTCAAAAGCAAGTGCAATGTTAACAGCTGTCATTAGCGCTGATGTATTTGCTGCCACAGTTGCTCTGACCCCTACTACTCCTTCACTTACATATACTTCCTGAACTGAAAACTTGTTAAAATCATTCAAGATTTTACTTTGTATGTCAACTTTGTGCGTCAGCTACCAAAGGCTTTGAAGTATACACTATTTCCGCAGTTAAAGCAGCATCTTTCTATTTTCCCCTTCTGGTTTACACTACTTTCTTGACAGAATATTTTTAGCTGTTGCTGTCTTGATAAATATTTACATTTTTTTGCCATCCTTATTCTGTTTCATTACAAATGGTTTTTTCTCTACCTGAATTTCTTGTTTCAGGGAAATTAATAGGTTTTTAATGACTCCAACTCCAAACAAAATCATACGTCTGCTCATATTAGTGCTTATATTTTCCTCCAGAGGCCAAAAAGAAGGAAGAAAATTAACAGTTATGACAAACATTGCTAATTAATAGTGGTCTTCTGCAGTGTTTTTCAAACACAGCATTTTTGCAGAGACCTCTTTTTTACCTCATGACTAGAGTAGTCCACAGACTTGCTTATATCCTGCCCATAACTTAAGCATTTCATATCTATAAGTTCAGCATGATCCCACCAATGTTGTCTCATAGTGACTTGGTGAGACCATGGTGATCATTCAGTATTTATTTCTATTAATTCTTTGATCACTATATGAACAAATGAACTGATTTATGGCCAGCTGCCCCCAGTCCTGCCCTGAAATAAGCCCACCATACCAATAGAGAACACTGAAAAGATGGTTTTTGCATAGGAACTGTGTTTTATATACTGCAAAAACTAGCTTTCTATGTTGTCAAAGAATGAGAAATAAGCTGTTTTTCTAAAAGTACGCTGAGATAAGTTCTGTGTCTCCTTTTCTTCAATGAAGGACATCCTATGGGTTGCAAAACCTCCACTGGAGATTCCACATAATAATTTCTCACATCATAAGTTTATATTCATCAGCTTTCAGAAGCATATGAGATTTTGCTCTGTTTTGAATGTCACGGTGTCAGAGTGTCGTGGGTTGACCTCGGCTGGACACTGGATGCCCACCCAGCCACTCCATCACTCCCCTTCCCAGCCAGACAGGAGAGAGAGCAAGGTGGAAAAAACAACTCACAAGTTGGGATAAGACAGTTTATTTGAAGCAAAAAGCAAAGCAAAATCTTGTGCTCACAAAAGTGAAGCGAAAGACAGCATAGTTTATTCTCTACTGCCCACGAGCAGTGAAGTCCAGCCACTTTGGAGCAGCAGAGCCCCAGCATATGTAAGGGTTCCTCAGCAGGCAGCCACTGGAGACAAGGAATGCCCATGCATTCGTGCTTAATTAGGCACTGCTACTTTTGGCCAGTGTTTGGCCCAGCCACCTGTGAGAGTCCGTTCTTTTCCTGCCAAATTACAAGCAGTGATAAATGAGAACTTCATCCTTCAAGGAAGCATCTTGTATAAACTGAAATTAGTTGGGGCCTCACTATTGGCTGATGGCCCTTCAAGTGCATTTGAAGAAGAAAGTGAAGAGGAGGAGGACAAAGTAAGCCCCCAGACTCATTTAAGAAAGACCTTCCAAGGTGTAGCACGCAGGCACAGGGAAATTCCAATGTACACAAACATGTGCAGAAGGGGTACCACTTTACATAACAGGGTGGGGGCGGGGGGACTGAAGGCCTCTACCTGGGCAGTGCTGGCCACGCCTGCCCAGGTAGACATCATAGATTAATTATATTAAAAGCAGACAGATCTTGCTGGGAGCAGAACTCAAGCTTCACATGGAGGACAACGTTGCCTTGGCAGGGATGCTTGCCATTTTGTGAGCCTGCTGATGCTCCAGTGATGCAGCTTCTGCTATGGGTATTCTAAGAATTCTGGGGGCAGTAAGACAACCTCATAAATAATTCCTGTGTAAGGATGTTGTCTTTGGGGCTTATTTCCCTCCTCTTTCCTGCTTCTTGACTTCTTTTCTTGTTGGCCACTTCTTTGTAATAAATATCATTTTACTGAGCTTTCAGCGGTGTACTGTTTTCAATTTTGGCATTTTCCCTTCTACAGCCTGCCTTCCTGCTCCTTGCCTTAGCTTTTATATCTGAGCCGCCATCATACGGTATGGAAACTTTGGCCAGTTTGGGTCAGTTGCCCTACTTGTATCCCCTCCCAGGATCTTGCCCTCAATTGAGGAAGGAATGTTACAGCGCTGACGTTCAGCCGGGGCCAAAACACCGGTGTGTTATCAGCGCCCTCCCAGCTACCAATGCAAAGCACAGCACTGTGAGGGCTGCTACAGGGAAATGTACTCCAGCTCAGCCAGGCCCAATACACAGAGACATCAATCAGAAAAGATAGCATCAATCATGCTGCTGCAAAAGAGTTAGATGGCATCTGCCATAATGCCTTACAACCGCACAGTAATGTACCAGAATTTTGATTAATAGGGACACTGGTTTCCTCAATAGCAATTAATTATGACACCCTTTAATGCATCATGCTTTTAAAGGCATAATAGGAAGCTAATAAAAGGTTACCTTCTAGTCGTCATTTGGCTGAAGTCAATGAAGATATTCTGTATGCAAAATGCCATAAGGGAGGAGATAAACCAGATTATTCCAAATCTGGCTTACAAGTGTAACGAATTTAATTAAGATATTTTATTTTTAACATATTTTTGTTAATCATGTCAACATTAGTATTAATTCCACCAAAAAAAAAAAATCCCTAGAAGTAAAACTAATAATGTTAAATGAGCACTTTTTTCTCTCTTAAGCTTTTTTTTTTTTCTTTTTAGCTAAACTCTCATCTGAGGACAGAGTTTTTCCCAGTAGCAGTAAAAGAGGGATCTATTTATTTCTGTAATTAGAGAGATATATGCAAAAATTGAGGCTCTATTCTGGCATAAAATTGCCTACTAGCTCACTTATGTCACTCAAATAGGCTCTATTAGGTTCATTAGGCATATAATAAACTTATGGAATTCACTGCCACAAAATATAATCAAGATCCAGGTAAAATTAAGTATTCAGTGGATAAAAAGATTGCTGCTCTATTCACACATCTTGTTAAAAAATTAGATGTTACAGAAGTCTGTGAAGGATAGAAAACTTTCATGCTTGCAACATTACAGATATGCCTGTGATATCTGGAAGGCATGGAATTGCCATAATATAGGCAATTTTGCTGTTTCTAATGTTAAGTCAGTTTGCATATACACTTGGTAATATAGTGTTAACTTTTTTCTTTTCATCTCTGAGCTAGTTTGTTCTGTGTCTAATAAAGTTTCTTTATACTCATGTCAAGACTCTTCTTTAGTCATCTGTATCTTAAATTGCTTTGGCACACTTGTTCACATTTCTGATCAGAGATAAATTACTAGATTAAGTGAACTGTTGTTCTGCAGAAGAATTTCAGTATGTCTATTTTACTATAAATTATTACTAATAGAAAATATTTTCAATTATTCAGAAAGAAGAAGCAACTTTAGTGACAGTAATGCTAATGAAAAGAATAAAAATTTCACATTGAATGAAACCTATACAAATAAAAATGATAGTGGCTAGCAATTTTTTCAAGTTTCTCTGGCAACCTCAGAGTCCAGATGCTAAGCGCTGGAAAATATTTATTCCAAAAGCAGCATCTGGTGCTTTGGCAGACTCCATAAGCAATTTTGTTTTACAGTTCTAAAGCTGCTTCTGGGTCTATTACATGGTTAATCTGATGGGCTGACTTGTTCTCCTGGATGCCATATGCCAGAAGCTGGAGATGCAGTGAACTGTTTGCCCATTATCCTTGCATTAAAAAGCAGACTAAAAAATCTGCTAAAAATTATGCACTTTACTACAGCTCAACAATTAAGCTTATGACAATGAGTGACTTGACGTACAATAGTGCCAAAGAGCTGCCAGGAAACAAAAAAGAGCATCAAGAGCCAAGGTTGGCAGACGCAATGCCAAACAGGTAATGTTTCAAATTTTGTCACAAGATGCTTAGTTGGTTTTGGTTTTTGTGGGGTTTTTGTTTGTTTGTTTTGATTGTTTTTTCTTTTCCTTCTATAGGTATGAATGATACTTATAATATGTATGATACTTGTAATTCTTTTTGAAATAATTATAAGGGCTAAGGGTGGACATACCAATGAATTGCCTGCTGACAACTTTGAAGTCAGAGCATAAACTGCAGAAGTTAAACAACAGAAAGTCATGTGAAAATATTGCTCAGAACTTTCAACATTATGAAACAGAATTCCATCTGCAGTAAAAGAATTTGTAAGTACTCAGCCCTCCAATAATCATCGCCTATTATCTCATCAGCTTTCAAAAAGGTGAACGGACATCTATCTTTAGGATTAAAGTTTTTAAGTAATCTGTAATTACGCAAAAATGGAATATCAGATTGGTGGAAAATTAGTATCCCAAATAAGATAGTGAGTGGAATAAAGTTGTATGCGGTAGTAAGAAGGAATGTTGGATGAGGTGTTGTGCGTTTCAACTGAATGTGTGTGCTTTCACAGGCAGAATTCTTCTTTTTGACCCATGATTAGTTTCCACAAATGTAATTTCTTGGAAAAAAAGAGCTCATAAAATGCAAATTACCTATACATTTTTTAGCAAATGTATACCCTGTGCAAATAAAACCTTCCAAGAGTCAATAAAAGTGGAAAGTGAAACCCCCAAACACAAAGAACTGTAATAGAAGGCATTACTACCTTATTCCATGTCCAAATATTATAACCTTTGAAGTACTTCATGCCATTGTACAAAAACTAGATATTAGATTAAATCAGTCAATGTCTTTAGAACTCTGCTTGAAAATGTCTGAAAATGATTTTTCACAACAAGTTAAGAGTTTTGTTCAGCTCTGTCTTGTATTTTTGCAAAGAAACTATAGTGCTGGCTGGCTGTTCCTTATAGCTGCAAACTACTTACGGTCTACCTTTATTGAGCATAAGGCACTGCAGCATGACACTGAAATTGTCCTCAGCTGTATTCAGACTGTCAGGCCATTTACCACTACATGTTCATTACACTGGGCATTTCTCACTGTGGAGTTTTACAGTCACATTAGCTTGAAGCATTTCAACTAGTAATTTTAGATTATGAGCCAAGTCATGCCAAGTCAGTATCAGCAGCAAAGGTGACAATTGACTATCATTGTTTTAAAATAAAATTTGCACAAAATTTATAACATTTTTTTCTTAAAGATAGGTTTTTTGTGACTAACAACTTACAAAGATTGTTTTTCTCCACTTTCAAGTCTCACAGTTGCATTAACCCTACTTCTGAAAGAGCAGATGGCCCAGACAAATCTCTTCCTGTGATTGACCTCTGGGATATTTTCTGTTAGGGCCCTGTTCTGTTCCCTTGTGCCAAATAATACATGTGAATTCATACTTCAGTTGTTCGCTGCTGTTGTTGTTTTTGGTTTTGTGGTGTTTTGTTTTTTTTATCTCAGTGGAAGCAGTAATTTGAGTCTTTCTATAACCTAAGTTCTTATTTTCACAAACTTTATAGTTTCATTATATTTTGAGGATTTCTATTTTAAATTTGGCCGAAATTGACCAGCAAAACTACGATCACTAAGCCTCAAATATATAGACAATATGATTTTATATGCTTCTCGTCACACACAAGTAAGTCAAATATAAGGGATGTGAAAGTTGGAGGGCCAGGGAAGGCAGGGGCATGGAAGAGAGAGTGAGGCATTTCAGACATTTTAGTTTGGATGATTAAAGACTTCAGGCTGCCAAATCTTTATGAACATGTAGAACTTCTTAAAGTGGTAGATGAAATTATCTGAAAACTGCCTCTCAGTTCCCAAAAATTACCATGGTCAGATTTATCGAGGTGAATTAGAAATCAGAAAGTCTTATTAATAATACTAGTTTGTCATATTTATGTACGCTGTGGCATATCCTACTGTGTATTCTTGAGTAGGTAATTTCTCCCTCTGCGCCACATCTCATCGATCCTGTGTCTTGAACACAGTGCTGGATAGTTGCACAATGGCAGTGCTCCTTTTTTTCAGTATCTCATGCTTTAAGACAGAACTGAATTTCAACTAGAAACTTGAGATATTTGGAAAATTTTCAAACTTGCAATTCAAAGGAAACACTCAAAATGGATAAATAAGATGCTTGGATAAGTGCTTCAAAAGCTGCAGGAGCTTTATGGAATTGGAGGGAAAGGAATGCAAGGATTACAGTGAAGGAAATTGCCATGACATATCTCAGATCATGTACCACAGCAGATGTTGCTAATGGAGAAAAGTTGTAGGTAGAGAAGTACAACAAGCCTGTTGGCTGCCCCATGCTAAACACATGTGGTACATTGTGTCTTTTTATAGTTTCTTCTAGCCAGACACAGAAATTTTGCATTCACACAGTCCCAGCATACATATCATACACATTTTCAACTCAAGACTATTTATGAAATAAGATCATAAAGTTAATTTTACCCAGATGAAATGCATGAGGTACATATCACTTTTCATTGTTTCAGGGCTGCACATTTATGAGACAGCAGTGACATTACACTGGAACTCAACTATATTCTAAAGGCTTTTACAAAACTAAAAAGTTCAAAAGTCATGTAAATTACAGATTTCATGACACCTCTGTCTTAATAACATGAAAAACTTTCAATATTATACCACTGTAATTCTGGTGAAGATGAGATTTATCTTTTTGTTTTGCTTTTTTTTTAATGCCAAGATAATTTTGAACAGTAAGCACAGAGGCATATATAGTTCCTTAGAATTGCTCTTATTGGATTTAACCATTCAAGTGAGTGAGTAAATACACTGCCTCTGAAGACTGCAGAGTTTTGTTAAATCCTGGTTGATGTGTGAATTCCATTTTTTAACACCAGTTTGGTTTATAGTGTATAAAACCATCAAGATGTTGAACTATTTCCTTCACAAGAAATTGCAGTGATACAAGAAAATGTAACTCATGAAAGCTCTGGTGTGTCAAGCATGAAATAATTGAATAAAATACTAAATAACCACTGCAAAAGAAATTCAGCACAGTGAGAGGAGCCAGTGTTGGATCCATGGATCAGCTGACTCCAATATAAGTATCAAATCCTGTGCAGGATGACAGCTTTACCACTCACACAGGAGGAAAAGCACCCCATACAAATCAGACAGGAGTGAGTCTGTCTTGCCTCAGTCCTAGCTGCTTGACATCTGTAAATTGGATGTGTGATCTAGTCTAGTCATCTGGGGTTTTGTGGGGTTTTTTTATTCTGATTGGTTGGGGTTTTTTTTGGGGTTTTTTTGTTGGGTTTTTTGGGTTTTTTTGTTGTCATCAGTGAGCTAAGATGGATGGCCACAGAGCACAGACCAATACTAACATTTAAAAATCTGTAGTGACAACCTCATCCTGGCAATTTTAATTCTTTATTAAGTATAAAGGCAGCCTTGAAGCACAGTATATACCTAACTTTCTTACATAACTGGTTAGGCGACTCAAATAACACTTTTAGTGCTGACAGATCTTACTAGGCCCCTGAACAAATGTAAGGTTTAAACTAAACTTTAAAAATATGTAAAGAGGTCACAGGAAGTAAACCCGTTAATAACAGTTACATGTTAAAATACATACTTATGCATGAAGTTTTTTCCGTATGTTTGGAATCACAAAATACTAGCAGGTTTCACATGTTGATTTATCATTTAAATTATGTAGGGTTTGCCTCATATTGGTAAAATGAGTCTCATATGGTCAGTTAACAAGCAGAACTCCAGAATTTTCAGTTATAAGGAAACCAGAAGTGACATCATACAAGCATTATCTTTCTCCTTAACTTGACAGCAATAATATTGCAAAAAAAAATAAAAATTTAAAGGCAATTTTGCATAGTTTATATTATTCATTCTTAATTAATAATACTGTGTAAATTTTTCCTTCCTGCAAAAAGTCATCTAAGCTTTCCACAGGTGTCCCAAATATCTGGAGAATACTAATATTACTACAACAAAATATGATGGGGAAAAAGTGAAGTACAAAGCATATCAACTCCTCTCCAATCATATAAAGACTTCCGATTAAAAAACCCCAAACATATAGAGTTCCTTTATCTTCTTTATATTGAAGACTATTCACCAAAATAGCAAACACTAATTAAAGACGTAAGGAATTTGATGTTACTCTGGATTTAGTCAGGCTGTGGCTGAATGTCTGTGGAGTCAGAGACATTATAGAAGCCATCTAGTCCCTAGATATATTCTTACAGTCTGTCCAGGAACTGATACGCATTCTGTTTTGAATAAATCACTGAAATAGGTAGTATTCTAAAAACTAAAACATGATTCTACATGTCACAAAAGATCACACTGGAACGAAGTTTTGGTGAATACTTGGGCATCATTGGACTTGACCTCACTTATTTAAATTTCAGTCCCAGTGGAGAAGTGATTGTAACAGCAAACTGAGAACTTATCCCCCTCTCCTCCCCTCAAAAATATAATTTAATCCCCTCAAAACAGAGGAAACTATCTGGTTTTGGTGTGAGAAGAGAAAATTACTATTTATTGTGTCAGAAAAGAATATCACCATTAGGTTATGTAACTCATAACATACACTCATGGATCAGAGGCAACTGCACAGCAACTAAGACTGTGGATCTTGATCATGATATCACACTGTACTGTAACGCAATTACAACAGTAATTAAAGTGATGCATGTATAAGATGCTCTCAAGCAGTCAAGGGAAACATTGAATTTATACTGCACCTGATCTTAACTTTACTAGTTTCTGATAGTATATTTTGAGCATTAAATAAAATATTTTTGTGGTATATCAGCATAAAAAAAATTTAAATAAAATACTGTTTCTTCTGAAATTATAGTGTCAGAATAAGTGACAGTGCATTGGTAGTATTATTTTTTTTCTGTACATTGTTACCGCATGACTATTCTCCACAGAAAATGAAAACTCATGCTGTTCTGCCCCAAATTAATCAGAAAAAGTGAGCATAACTGAAGAATAAAACTGCCTACCAAGGGAGGTATTCAGAAAAGTCACCATGGCTGAAGACACTTCAGGACATTAGTGGTAATTATGTTGTTGAATAACCCTGTAAAACACAAGGAGTCACACTGGCTGACTCATGCACAGAGGTAATACTACTGCCACTGACATAACTTACACAATTCTCACTCTGGATTTTTGAAATCAATATGAAATTATTTAATCTACATTTCTATTTTGAATAAATATTTAAAGCTTGCAAGCGGATTTTAGTCCTGATACTACATTTCAGCTGAGATGGAATGAGAACAACTTCCAACTTTTGTTCCAAACTTTCAGAATATTACTTACTTGCTCCATATTCAAACACGAAGATATTTTTGCCAGTATCCAAACACCTGATAGCATCCTTCACTTAGGTTAAAATTAATGTGTAAAGTTAGTTCTGATGTAAATAGCTGTATTTTAAGTGTCTGGAGAGAATATAAATATCATCCACCCAGGCTCCACTTCTCAGTCTTGTTGCATCCTCTGATATCGCCTGAGTGACCCTGAGATCCAACTGCAGAGTTGGATTTCTAACTTCTCACAAAGGCTGGAGCTTGCCAGACTGTTTGTAGAAATGCTTCCTTGAAACTTTTCACCATCTCTAAATGTAATAAGCAAATCCACATAAGGTTGTCAACAGAAGGTCTTGGTTTTCCTCTGGGTCCATAAACCGTTCAATATTTTCCTTATATCTTCCCATTCCGTTTACAGAAAAAACACGTAAGATTGGAATAAGTGGTTTGTTTGGGTTTTTTTTTTTGCTTCCTAGTTGAATTAACCATACTTACCATTATTTCACATCATTCTCTCCTCTGTCTTTTGATTCCATTAAGACCTTTAACACCACTTGTGTTCCCACATCTTTATTAGCTATCCAGTGAGACTGTCATCATTAAGAAACAGGTTCTTCTGTCATGACTCAAAATAACCATGGATAAGTAAATAGCTGGGGGGAAATTCAAAGAAAACACACAGTATCATACATTAATATTCCATGCATGATGACACTTACCAGCAACAAATTTCAAGCTCAACCTTTCATTTATCTACTCATGTGAATATACAAGTATATGCACAGAAATATTTACATATAAATGTGTTATGAATATGTCCCCCTAATTTCTGAACTTATCTACAGTAGCATAAATAAGGATGTTAAAAGATGTTTTCATTTTCAAAACAATTGCTGTTGTGCAGTATTTTTACAGAATCAATTATAATGAAATTTAATTTTCATTTTTTTCCCAGGTTTTTAATTTACAGTCTTTAATGAGATCATAGTTTAATCACAGCACTGATGATTTATCCTTCTAAAGTGGCACAGAGGATGAAGGGAAGGACCTGTAAGGTTCACCTGAACTTGTAAAAATATTAGAAATATTATGATGGACATTTATTTTCCAAAACAGAATTCTAAGGTCAACTGGGGTTGAAGGGTAATGAAGGGCAAGCAGAAAAAATAGTAGCTAGGTTTGACAGAAACTTTAACAGATAAATACTACATGCATGTTTGCATATAAGATATATATCATGCAGACTTTTTCTTTGTCCTTTTTTTTTTCCTGAAGACTATCATTAAAAACTAATTTTTTTTTCTCTGAAAGATTAGTAAAATGAATATGACATATTCTCTTCTGTCAGTAACTATCACTTTGGTTATCACATCTTGTGGTTTGTCTTAGAAGCAGTCAATACCTTTTAATACCTGTTATTCCTTAGTGTTTCATTCCCAGAAGAATAGTCCCAGATTAAAGGTTTCATGCACAGAGAGACAAAAATGAAGCATCTAAACAAAAAAATCATACTCACCAGTAAGTCTCCATAGGGCTGGACCGTATTGTTTTTAAAATTATAAATGAGGAACAGCCAAGATTGGAGAAATAAACAGAAAGTGACGGCTGGAAAGTACTGTGTACTAATTGTTTCTCAGTCAAAGATTTGCTAGGAGGCTCTCAGCAAGTCATTTTACTTTTCTGCCTTTCTTTCTCTCTCTGGAGAGCTGTAATAATAATCCTTGTCCAT
>JAWMRA010000090.1:14798061-14808849 GCA_035584735.1 Pseudotriccus pelzelni | reverse complement strand
GGCCCAAAGGTTTATTAAGATTTATTTTTATTTCTTATTATTTCACTCTGATTTGATTGTAAAAAGAATAATTTCACAAGTCAAATCAGTTTTACCCATTAGGATAATTGGTGAGTGATCATTTCCTGCCATTATCTTGACTATTCATTATATTCTTTCTCCATCTGTCCGTTTGAGGAGGGAAGTGACAGAGCAGCTTTGGTGGGGACTTGGCATTCAGCCATGTTACAACACAGAGGCACCCAAGTGTGCAGATTACCTCTTAACAGGTGAGAGTTTTTCTGACAAGGCTGTTCCTTAGACACTTGAATTTCCTTCCATGGCTGTTCTCAAACAGGTTGCATTTCACTCCTGTATTGTTAATTACTTTATCCAGTTTTGCTTCCATCACCCCAGGCCTTTGGCTTGTCTACCCATCCACTTCTTCTTTACTTACTGAGAAATCTCTCCCTCAGCAGTCATTCCTAATTTAAATGTCTCCCTACTAGGTGTCTTACCAACCATACCAGGCTGTTGACAAAGATTTGTCCCATATAGTCAGGTGGACCTCAAAGCTTCCAAATAGTTATTGACCCCCAAAGACTGTTCAAAAAATGTTGCTATTCCCTTTATTTTCATCTTGATATATTATACACCAGCTTCACTTGCTCAAAGACTTCTAAATCCTTCATGTTATTTTCAGACAGTACAAAGTGTTTGGTTTGATTCATTAAATTTACAAGAGGTATGTCCTTCTTACCAGTTGTCTTATTCAGCACAACAATTTCTCTGTATAAAATATTAAGCAACAGAACTGCTAGTTTTAAAGGAGATATTGATTCTACAATTACCTCTACTCTTCCAGTAAACATTCTGGAGATCTCAAGTGTTCATTCTCAAACACATTGTTACCACTGTGAAAGGTTGTTATGCAATTACCACATGCAAAGACCCTCTGGGCAACTCATTACAACTGCAAACTATATGAGACATTTGATTTAATATCTCATCATCAATGTGATCATTAAGATTACAGAATTCCTATAGCCAAACTTACATAAAGTCATACTCCACATGCAGTTTTAGTTACACATCCAGACTCCTCCTGCAAACCTGGGTGCAAATAAAACTAAGCTTATATTTTTGATTGAAGTAGACATCTTTGCCTTTTCCATCAGAAATAATTCTACATAAGCTGGTGAAAGGATTAGGTTTCCTAACACACCACTTTTTCTCTCTTCTATCTTTATTACACCTGTTATTGTATTTCCAATAAAATCAGTTGGATTTTCACTGGTATTGTAGCAGGAGCAGAATCAGATTAATTACCTCAGCAGCCCTCCTAACCTTTGAAAACTGCAACTGAGCATAAAGAGGGGAGAATAGTTGTGGGGAGCTGTGCCTTTACCAGGCTCTGAAGTGACCTGCATCAGAGTGGTGCTGTACAGAGCACATGTCACAAATGCCAGAGCCTAATGAAGTTTCCCCTCTCTTACAAACCTGAGCCTACGAGGCCTGCAAGCAAAGACAACTTCAGGCAACTCTTATTCATGTGGGAGATCAACCTGCAAAATGGTTAGCTCGGGAGACACAGAATTGCTGCACCAAAAAAGTCCTCTGCCCAGCTCCAGCTGCTGTCAGCTTTGCCGGTAAACAGCTTCTATTTAAACCTAACAGAGGCTTTAGCACCATCTTTGAAAGGGGTGTCTGTGTCCAACCACTGCTAAGTAACAGAAAGTGGAAAGATTCCTTTCAACTGAGATGTGGCATAAAAAAGATTTTTGTTGAAATTTATGCTGCTTATGCCAAGACTACAGCAGGTTCTAAGTATTAATATTTTGATGAAAATGAGCTGTTTGTTCTTCAGAAACAAAGGGTTTGTGAGTGCCTTAAAGAAAATATCAGTTTACAGTTATTCAATTTGGACCACGTGCTCTTCATCAAAGGGCTGATTTCCTGATAGAATATCTTTTAAAGAGGAGGATATTGTTGCTCCTGAAAATACACTACAATTTGCTACAATTTTTTGTAGCAAATGTTTGTCTTGACTGGAAGTCATGTGGGTGTGGGATTTGTTTTTTTTTTTTGGTTGGGTTTTTTTGTTTGCTTGTTTGTTTTGTTTTGGTGGGCGTTTTGTTTTGATTTGGAGTTTTTTGGTTTTGTTTTGTTTTTTTCTGGCTGATTCCTGTGTCATTCCATCTTATCACTAGCTGGACACTCCAAAAATATCTAGCTGCCAGCAGTCAAAGGCAATGGTCAAAAATTGGTTACACCTACAAATCGGGTAGTCATCTTCCC
Source organism: Pseudotriccus pelzelni (assembly GCA_035584735.1). Taxonomy (NCBI): domain Eukaryota; kingdom Metazoa; phylum Chordata; class Aves; order Passeriformes; family Tyrannidae; genus Pseudotriccus; species Pseudotriccus pelzelni. Next base: position 14,806,572 of record JAWMRA010000090.1, on the reverse strand, counting down.
CTTTTGCAGATTATTTTCCTCCTCTCTGCTACATTTCTTTTCATCTATACTAAGCATGTTTGACAGAAGAGTTCTGAGTATTGGTTTTCAAGGTAAGTTTTGTATGGAATGGAAAAAACCTTTTAAGATTCAGTCAAAACTGTAATTTTGACACATCTTTTTTAATGTGCTACAGTTACCTAGTAGAAATCATGTAAGGGTATGGATATACTGGATTTTTGGTGACATGCCATCAGATGCAGGAGCTAGCTGAACTTTGTATAGAACATACACCCTACTTTTAAGCAAACTATCTTATTTAAATGTAAAGAAGTCAACTTACTAAGAGATGCCTAGATGCCAAACACTGATAAGGGCTGATTACTGTACTTAGGAAAATTAAGGCAATGTGACTACATATAATACTGCAAGCAGTTTCTATTGTTAAGACCATTTCCCATTCTAGCTAGACATCATAGGTGTATTCCCTTGTGCAAGCCACTGTCTCTTGTGTATGATCTCAGTTTCACCCTGCATAGTTTTTTACAGAAAGATTTGCCATTGCCTGGAGGCTAGAAAGCTTGAAACAACCAAAGGTTTAGATTAAGTATGGCACATCCTTATACCCAGTGGTTTGCAAAGTTATTTCATACAACCTTCAGAAAAGTGCCTCTAGCACTTGAAATTATAGATCTGTTTTTTCTTGTATTCTGTGGTGTTGAGGGTTCTCGTTAAGGACAGGTTTTGGTTATCTTTCTGATCAGCTTAAATATGAATTATTTCTCTTTATTTACTCTTCTTAATCATAATTTTCTTTGTATGAAATGTATACTGTAGGGAAACTTCCTCAAGTGATAAGAGACAATCTTCAGCAAAGATTTAAAAGGCACATATTCCTACTTACTAAGCTTTCTTATTTTTAGTCTGAGAACTTTGTTTACAAACTTTGTCCCTACATTTTAGGAACTTTAAATTTTGATATCTGCTTGGGGCTCTGGGACTTTGTCTGAGCCAGTTTTTTTTTTTCCTTCTGTTCCAAGGCAATTGCTGTATCTGTCAGCACATTGCCAGGTAGCTAGGGTGGTAGCTAACATCTCAGACAGCTTCTTAATGAAAGACCCATGCTGATCCCTGTATTTATGTATTAGATCATTGGCTGATCTAGGACTCACCCTAGACCTGCAAGGTACAACAGCCTTGTTTTAATCAGCTGGAGCTCTCAGAAAGGAGCATTCACAGTGCAAGAGCACTCTGACATGGTGCATGCTACACCACTTTCTCCAAACCTACAGCACAGTGTCTTAAACTATTATGTTTATAAATGGAGATTTCTGAAGAAAGCCATTACAACAAATATAACCTTTCAGCAGAACCATCCTATCCACTTGCAAATAATCAGGGAACATACAGGAAGATGTGCATATAAAAGATAATTTCAGTCTTTAAATGAACAGTGAGTAAATCCCAGTAGCGTCTCATAAAATGGGATCAAATTCAGATATAAAGACGTATCTTTACACCATCATCATTCTATCAAAAAAAAAGAAAGCAACTCACTTCTATTTTCATTATGATAATCAAATTGACTTGATTGCTAGATAATTACAATGTCTATTGTTACAACAAGAAAGGACACTGGTATTATGCATTTATTTTCATCTGGATGAGCATAAGGGGAGGATTGTTCCAGAGTGCTGAATGTGCAGCATATTTATAGGATTTTCTTCAAACCAAAAATGATTTGTTTGGTTGGTTGGTTTGGATTGTTTTCCTTCTGCCTTTCCATTGTGGATATAGTTTACTACTAAGGTAAAAGAGAAAGATTTTTCTACAAACAAAAGAAACTAACTATGCCTTAGCAAGCAATGCTCTTTAGAGATTTACTATCTTTTTATTTTTCAGCTGTGTGTGTATATGTGCATAATAGGCATCTGTGTACTTTTCTCCTTTTGCTTCTTTATATCTGCCTTTGGAAAAACATTTTTTTTAATTCATTTATCTGCAACTATATTCATCAATCCAACAGCGATGGATTGACCCAAGCCCACGTGATAGTTTCTCCATATGCTTTCTACACAAAAATTGTGTAAGGCACTGTTCTAGTTTATTTAAGATTTTTCTGCATTTTACAGTGTTTTCATTTGTTTGCAATGAAAGTTTTATCCCACTAGTATAAGTAGCATTAGCACTGGCTCTTGAACTGATCTGTAACTGAAATGAAACCGTGACCTATCTGTTTTGGACACTTTGGAATGTTTTTGTCATTCTTACACATTAAGCAAATTGCAAATCACTGTAAAGCTTCAAACATAAAATAATGCCTCTGTAGAAGCAGCTCATTACTGATTTCAGTGACCTTTTAATTTCAGCCAGTATTTTTAATTCTAGAGCTCGAAATCACACCTCAATTGTAAATATTTATATTTTCACAATGGGTTGAAAATGAAGTGCTGAGATAACAAGATTTTATGGCTTCAGAAATGCTCTCAGTGGATCTTACAATTTTCTTTTTGGCTGGGGGAATATAAAATCTATACCATAATCAAAAGAGGAGCCTATGCTTCTTTGAACCAGAACTTTTCATTGGCAAAAATGACCAGCAGACCAGGACTCATAACATGCCTTAGCAGTGAGGTTTAAATTTCTTGTTAAGAGTTTACAGAAATATTTAGGGGTTTAGATATATGTGCATAATTTATCAAGTCAAGTAAAACCATTTTTATATCTATCTGACTGTAAGTGTGGTGGTCTGACCTCAGCTGGTATCCAACAACCTAAACAACTCCTTTTAACTGCTGCTTCTCCAAGACAGGATAAAAGAGAGTACAAGGAGAATGAGACAGGCAAGACTAACAGGTCTAAAATATAAAATATTTAACAAAAAAATCAAACCCAAAACAAAAAAGAAACAGAAAAATTAACCTGCTGGCAGTGTCCTTGGCAGAGCTAAGATTCAGGTGCCAGCTCTTCTCAGAAGCACAGCTCTGATTAACACCAGTCCCAGGGAAGTAAATTCAGAAACATGTATGTGGAAATGTATAAGGTGTGCTACATTATAAACAAGATGACATTATCTAATAAATATTGAGATTCAAGCAGTTCTGCAGGAAATTGTCCTCAGTGTCTGTTCGTATTTAATTAGTATCCACTCCCCAGTTTTTTGTCTATAAATCCCAGGCTTATCTTCTGCATGGATTCATTTTGTAAGAATACTTGTCCGAGTCACTTTCAAATTGTTCCAAACTTGTTCCTTGATTTTTTTCTCTCTCTTTTGTAACACTCAAAAATGACCAATTAATTTCATATTCTGGAGAAAAAAAATAAAATCTGAGGACCCCTGTGCCACCCGCCTGAAGCAAATTTGCACTGTTGAGTTATATCAGAGGATTTTAAACTTGAAGTAATGGCTTACCCTTGACCACAGCCGCATGAATGGCTCTGCTAGAATTGCAAATGATTTTATGTATGTTGGCAGTAAGACACCATTGATATCACACAGTAAAAAAACCTGAACATAAAATCGTGACGAATTCACTGCTACTATCAATCAAGGTTGTTTGTAGGTTCCAAAGAGGGCAGAATTTGGACATGTAATTCTGCTCTGAAAAGGTAACATGAAGTATAAAATACTAGGCAGAAATGTAAAGTGATCAATTAGAACCATTGCCTGAAACCATTAAATAAACATTAGCAAATTGAGGAAATCTGTAAGGATAAAATGACAAATCCCTTTCATCACAGTCTATAGTTAGTATTTATGGATTTAGATACAATGATAGGTAATGTAGTAGTTTTATGTAGCACCATTTATTAAGACTCTCATTTTCCTATCTCCTGCATAACATTACTGTGTGTCATATTTCACTACATTTATTTTACACTTTCAGATTTTTATTTAAAATAAAAATGCAAGTTTGTCCCTTAATTATACAGTCTTGAATGATGACATGCAATACTTCTGCAGGATTCCTTTGGTGCAGAACGACCATTACAGAATCGACAGATCATCTGAAAGGTTTTGTGGAGTGTCACTGCTGTGATATGAAAGGGTTCAGATCATGCCCGAACCACTGTTGATATAGCCATGGACTGCTAAAAATTGTTTAAGTATCTCATAACATTCCATCACTCAAAAATAGTTGAGGACAGATGTTTTCCATCCAACTGACAGTATTTTCACACTGCTTTCATTAAACTGTCATTTAAAAAACTGCTTCAGTTTGAGTCCCCTTTCTGCTTTGTTAGTTTTAATGTATCTCTCTGCACCTTTTGTGGCAGGACAGGTTGCCTTTGTTCTTGTATATAAATTTACCAGAAATTAGGGCACACTCAAACACAGTTCCCTACAGTAAGTCTGAAAGTAATCATACAACTGCTAAAATGTCTGGGCAAGAACAGTCTTAAGAATTTACACTTATTTATGCTCTAATCTGAAAAGCTTTATGATGTATTAAGGCACTGTGAATTGAAACATTTATGCAGCTTTGATTTGAAAGAATCAGTAATTTTGATATGGTAATGCAGTAGAATACATTGTTCACTGGACACATAAGATGAATGGTTCAGCTTGTCCTAAACAGACGAAAAATAAGAGTCAAGAGCAACCATGATTTAGCAAGTACAGCAAATAACTGTGTATAATTTAACCAAGTGATCCTTTAGAAAGGTTCCGACACTTGGGTCTCAATGTTTGAAAAAGCTGTGGATGTAATTTCTTCCAGAAATTCCATTCTTGTTTTTCTTGGTCTCAGACATTTTCTGTTCTTGTAAAATGTTGCACTGAGGAGCTATAGACTTACAAGGATAATAAAATATATGCTTCATAAGGAAAAAGTGTTTTCAGAAGTTGTGCTGCAAAACAAGAGATAGGAAGTTGCATCATATGCATTCAAAACTACAACAACAAAGAGAGTATCTAATTTCTCTTTCATGAAAATGTAGAATAATTTGAAGTAAATCCCAGGACCTTGACAGGTTGAAGTGTCTCTTTATATCCCTGAGATCAGGAGAACACAGTATAAAGTTTAATTCCTTGGTGGAAGTCAGGCAGCTGACCAGCCATACATAAATACATATATGTGAACAAAGATGAGGAGAATGGAATGGCACTGATATCCTTTTTGCAGCCACACTGAAGCAGGACTGACAGAGAAGCTAAGCTTCTGGCCCCACTCCAGACCTGCTTCCAGCAGAGAGCCACATGCTGTGTCTAAATCCTGATGCTAGCAGGTCACACACTGCAGCAAATACCTGATCTGCATAGACTCAGGCAGCCTTGGCCCAGCAGCAAAGTGCTAAGGACTATGCAGTTCCCTCAAACACATCGACATACTTATGTGCATGCGACTGTTTTTAACACTCTCTATGATAACTGGGGGGAGGCAGAGGAAAAAGAAAGGAAAGAAAGAAGAAAAATTTGGGAAGAAATATTTCCTTTCATATCCGATTTCCATGCCCATTTAAAAAAAAAAACAAACACCAAAAATTAATCAATATCAAGGATTCAAGCTTAGTCCCTATTAAATAAGTTGATAAGTGCTCTTTTGTGTTAATGAGGAGTGATGACAACTGTTTCCTGTCTTGTATGTGTGTTGTGAGGATGTGTAGATTTTAAGAAGTACCCAGATATTTTGATTATGAGGAATAAAAATTAAAAAAAAAAATAAATAAAATTCAGGCTGAAAAGATTACCTGGAAATGCTCTCCTAGTTTTCACTGGACATACAAGAAATATACATATATCATAGATCTGCCGTTGCTTGTTTGTTTGAGGAAACTATAAACCTAACAAAGAGCAGAAACACTAACTATGGGCTTTGTTCAGTTGGATTTTGGGGTTTTTTTTGTTTGTTTTAACACTTTTCACAATTTAACTGCAATAGGCCTTGATATAAGGGTTGTGACATGTACTGAGAACTGATTAAGGGACAATAGCTCGTTTTTGCTGTCCACCATTCCACTCGTCATTTCCCCATCCTGTTTGCCACAGATTGAAAAAAACACTCAAGACGAACTTATGAGATGAAAATCAATTCTGAGTGTTTCGGCTGTTAATTTTCTTAAAGCCAGAATCTGCTTCACTCCTGAGAAGTGTGATTTGTTGGGACCCTTATCCCATGTGTAATCTGAATGAATTAGTGTTCTCAGGCTCAAAAATTTGGACAGTCTTGCATAGACTTCGTAAATACTCTCCGTGTCTGTGCATTCATAGCAAATGTAATATCCCATTGCACCACATTCCAGCAAATACCCACAGAAAAAATAATTAAAAAAAAGTTTTTGCAGTAGCTTAGCAACCAGTAAATTCCTCTAATATTCATGCAGAGGATATTTATTAAATCATCTTCTGTAGAATTATATGAAAACTCTTTCACACAAAAAGAAACAAAAGCCTGATTTTAAACCTTCTTAAAGAGGCTAAACAACAATTGAATTTCTCCCATTCTTTGAGTGAATACAATGCGTAATTATTGTAATCATGTATTCTTTCCAGGAGTGCTTTAGTTTTATTTTAATTATATACATATATATATATAGTAATTAATTTTTCTCCTTTTTCTCCTTTTTAAAGTTAAAATTCTTTTATACAGCTCAATTTTACAAGTAGTTTTTACAGTCTTCCTTTATTCCCACTGAAGTCTTTTTATCAATGTTTTTACCTCTTCTTTGAACACAATCAATTACACTATATGGGGCTTACCTAATACCGTATTCTTTATGCTGCAACAGAAACACTTTAATACATGAGGTTTAAAAGCTTAATATTTTCCTTCATATAGCATTTCTTTCATTCCACATAACAGAAGTTTCACTGATGGCCATAATTTAAAAACTTGCTTATTGTCTCCATTCTTCATATCCACAATTATTTCAGAGTTTTACAAAGTAATATTCCTTGATTTGGATCAAATGAGGTAATATTAATTCCTCACCCTGCACTACACAGTGATACCCACCCTGATAGTTATACTAGCCATAAGCATCTGAAACAATGCAAAACTACTTTTCAATTTATGATTTCTGCTTTTCTTCTTTAGAACTTTAAAAAACTTTCAACAGCGTTAATTTATTGTGTGTGTGCTGTATTTATGAATGTTGTTTGAGGCAGTTTGTCACTGGCACACAGCTGACTGCAGCTTCCACCTTGCAGAAAATACAGGTTGGGATATTTGTACAAATTTGCCAGATTATGAGTGTTTGCCCTCGTCCTATTTGACATATGATGACTGGAAAAAACTTTATGTTTTATATACACATGCAAATAAAAATGGCTCAAGACAGCCAGTTTGCAATAGAAGTAAAATGAAGGTTTCGATATTCTGAGATACATTTCTAAGGTATTTGTTGAATGACAGAGAGGTATATATTCTCATTGCATAAACTGCTGTGAATCTGCTTTGCTCAGAGCAGAGCTCTGTACAGGACATGATGTGGGCAGGCACCACAGACAGAATTTTAGGACAGAAAACTTATTAGGGAATTACTGCTGCCTGATCACAATGGCACACTGCTGCTGCCATTCAAGACGTGTGTCATGTTCACATCTCAGCTCCACCTTTTAAAATATTTTTGAAGGAAATGGGGCTCCACATACCACTGAGATGTTTATGCCCCCTACCCAGTGTGCTACAGAACAGTCAGCCTAACTGGGAAGTCAGAGAGCAAAGTATAGCTAGTAAGTAAAGAGTTGTGTCACTGGGAGAGGAAGGTCATGAGTCATAGAGAGGAAGGGTATAGTTTGGACCAAATGTTCTGTAAGCAGTATAGAGAAATGTGTTCCATTTGAAACATTGACACAGCTTCTTTCACTCTTGTCCCTATATTACTAGAATTAAAAACTAGGTAAGGTAAGTTGAATTAAAATAGCATCTTTTTAAATACAATAATACTCTTTAGCGTAACTCTTTTAGTGTACAAGCACTTTGATGCTCTACAGCAAAAAAAGGAAAATTTAAGGTGGGGCAAACTGAGACTTTGTTTTCACATCTGGCTAAGGCTAAATATTTAGTGAGTTTCTGTATTTTGTATATTCTTTCACTTTATTTTCCCTCAGACTTAAGTTTGAGTAAACTGCTAAATTTCATTTCTAATATATATGCCTCTCTTAACAGGATTCTGTAAATAATCAGTTGGAATAATTAAATTGAAGGATATTTGATGTTTCCCATTTTACCTTTACTTAACACGTAATACGTAACATGTATAACATTGTATTATTTACCTATTAATACTGTTGTCAGATCAGTCACCCTTGCGAGGCCCACCCAACTTCTTCAGTTGCTTGTTGAACTGGGTGATTCTTTTTTAGCATTAAATTATTTGAAGAAAAGGTTTTTTCTGTGTATATTAAGACAAAAATTTTCCTTTCTTGCCAGATCCTAATAACTGAAATGGATTAAAGCTTCCCAACTACTGTGTATCTGAGAATATATTAATCAGTTAGTCATCACTATTCAGGTAAAGGCTGACAAGTGCTTCTCTAATTAACATGCATTAAATATTAGACTTAATTTAGTTGTACCTTATCGGTTT
>JAWMRA010000090.1:14763151-14785564 GCA_035584735.1 Pseudotriccus pelzelni | reverse complement strand
AGGTTGAACAGGCTCCCATCGGTGCGGTATCGGATGTAGACGCCGTTTTCATCATCGAAGTCTGCCATGGCCCTTTGAAGCATCATGCTGAAGAAGACTGTGAATAAAGTTGGTGCAAGAACACAGCCTTGCTTCACATCATTGGTTATGGGAAAGGGCTCAGAAAGTGCATCGCCATGTCTGACTTGGCCGCGCTGATCCTCATGGTGCACTCAGAGGTCAGTTACCTCTATGAAGAGACTACTGATCTGTGAAAGCAAATCAGCTGTGAGACACAATCTCACCACTTTCCTGTTGGCTTCTGCAATGTTATTCATCAGATACTTCAAAGACTGGGATTTCCCAGCCCAAAGTGGAGGAAAAGAAGAGGGAGGCTTTCTAACAAACTGAGCACAAGCATGAATCCTGCCAGGCCAGCAGTAGGTAATTGACCTTGTTTAAGAAATAGCACAAGAATAGTCTGATTAAATAGCTGGGATCTACAATGCCAGGCTGACCTTCTGTCATGGACTTCCTAACACATTTTACTCCAGCAAGGTTTGATATAAGACTCAAGGCACACGGCCAGATTGGAGCTTCTAACTCATGATGGAAGGAACAGAACAAAGTGGAAGTTACAGTGTCATGCTTGAATTTTCCACTGTGTTCCAAAACCTCGGAACACTATGTGTGTACTTTTCTCTGCCTCAAGAGGTATCTCACATTTTATGAAGTACTACAGAAAAGGAAAAGACAAAAAGAAAAAAAAATGGCAGTATTTGGTCAGACTTTATTAGCCTTTCAAGTTACAACTTTAGCTTTCTTATTAGCATTCTCAGGTTTCTATCCCAGACTTAGTAATATGTGATGCCCTCTGAAATGTATTTTACAAAAGTAATAAAGTAATTTGTGTTTAAGAGGCAGTGTTTCTGTAAATCCTGCCTATAATTCCTTCACTATTTCTTGATCTCTTTATTCAAAGGTTTACAGCAATTTTAGGGGAATTAGTGCTGATTTTCCAAAAATGTCTTATCTAAGTAATGAAAACAGGTTATTTTAAAATGATAAAAAAAATAAATATGTAGACTTATTTGTAATTTAGGAATAATAACCTTTAATAAAGTTGTATTTCAGGTTTTCCTTCAGTCAAAAAGATAAAGTCAAGCAGCTGAGAGCATTAAATCATGTATAACAGATTTAAAAGTAAAAATTCCCTCTCAGTAGGGAATTATTTGAGACTACAAAACTAAATTGTGTAAGGGTTTAACTCAGGTCAAAAGCGAAGTGCTAGATTATCAACTCATCCTGCCTTTTGCAATCTGTGACATTGGTAGACCCCTGGAAAGCCACAGAGCACAGCTCTTAAGACCACCTTTAATACAAAAGTGCCTAGATGGACATTGGGTGGGTTGTTTTGTTTTGTTTTTTGTTTCATCTCATTTGCTTTGTACTGTGTAATGTTAAAAAATTGGGAGAAGGGGAAACAACACACACACACTGGCCTGAGTGGGTTGAAAGTGATGAGAAAAAATATCACACGTTAACTGTATTCCCCATAGACAATGAAAAAAATATAAATCTCTACACTTTCCTCTACATCTCTGTAGAGAAGTGATCTCTACACATCCCCCTTTAGATGTTATTGGTATATAGAGGTCTGTTTTTCAGTGCTGAGCAGTCCTGCTTCTTTGTTTCAGAATCAGTATTCTCATAGCTACATATTACTCAGAATAAGTTCTTTGATATAAATAGTCAATCATCTTCCTTACAGAAAAAGCGTTCAAATTTGTGCATTTTCACTACTTTTAAAGGAGGTTAAGAAAATTTCCATATGATATTCTTACTGCCTACAGCATTTTAAAAGATTCAGCGTGCGGGGGATTTTTGTTGGTTTTTTTTTTCTTATCCCTGGCTTTCTAAAGGAGATAGCAATCATTTATCTCAGCAAGACATTTTTCTTGAAGAAGAGTAAGCAGATAGAGATGACACCAGTGGTCGTTTAAACTGATCCAACCTATTTGTCAATAGCGAGACAGGGCAGGAGGTGATACAGATTCCATTTAATTTTTCTACAGCCCAGGAATTTTTACCCTGCTAATATATCAATGGTATTTTTCTGCATTTGTATAAAAAAAATGCCTTGTCAATTGACTTTCCTAGGGACAGATAAGATACTGTGTCTTTCCCATTCGACCAAAGGTAGAGATAAATCTGTGTGGGAATGCAGGTAGCAAGCAAGGGAAGTTTGAGCTATTATTTACTCACCACTTGACAAAGACAGAAACTGGAACATTCTTTAACATTTTTTTAATCATGGAAGGTCATGGATGCTCAATCACACTAAGCAGAAAAATTCTTTAGGTCTCAGAGCTCATCTGGCACAGATTCTTCAGCATCTCCAAATAAGCACAGATATCTATTACATCACATATGTCTCTGTTTGAGGGCAGTGTGCTCACACCTCTCCAATCTATATTAACATCTTTAGTGGCAGGACTATCTAGGGGATATGTAATGAGAGTTCAGTTTGCATCTTGTTTTTCCTACAGTGGATCTGTATCGTGCAGGGATTTTCTATCAGCTGCAGCTGAAATTGATGTTCGGTGAAGGTGCTATGTGTTGTACCATTAAAATCCAAAGGCAATCCCAAATGTTAGCAGACAGTATGGTTGAAATAAAGTCTCTGTGCTTGTTCTCCAAATCTATGCTTGTAGATAAAAGTAATTGCAAGACACAGACATTCAGGACATTCACTTCAAGGAGTAAACTACAGCATGAATACATGGTTTGTGACTATCAAAGGGGTGTAAAAAAGAGGAAAGGATAAATAAAGGTTCCAAATAGAACTAGTAAAAAAATGTTAGCTATACACATCTGGCAAGACCCCAGTTCATAAAAGCAAGTCCCCAATTCATAAAAGCAGACCACTTCATAAAAGTAGACTACACCAGTTTCATTTTACTCATGTAGAGGAGTAAGTAAGAGATGTTGTGAATCTGACCTGTGTTCTTAAAGACTCCTACAAATTGAGACTAACTCATGATTCCTGCCTTCCTCCTAGCTCTCATATGCAAATATCTTCTGTTATACCATGCTTTTACCCTTCCAATGACAGTTTCTGGCAGAAGCAGTGGCACTGATATGATGATATCTTCCTCTCTTATACGCCACAGGGAATCAGAGACTACAGTAGTAGCTTCAGAACACATTCATACAATTCATTCTGGAGCTGTCCTTGAGGCTAAGTGACACCCAGCTGCCCTAAAAAGTCATATTGGTTTTGAACTCACTGTTTTTCTTTTATCCTTGTCTTGGATCATAATTACTCCAGGAATTACCAGGGAAATGTAATTTTCAGTTGGTTGGAGTTTACAGCTTTTCCCAAGCAGAACAGCTTATCGCATTTCCTGGGAAGACACACCAGTGTGCTCTTTTTAGGCCAGCATCTGCAAATCAGCAGTGAGAGTCTTTTGTCTTGCACCATGACTGATATAGAAACCCATTACTCTACATAGCTCTACTTAGTTGTAATACAATGATCAGATTTATATTTCAGGAAAAAAAATTAATTTATAGAAGGGAAGCTTGAACTAAATAGCAAAGCACAGATAAACAGCCTGTATTAATTTTCTTCCCCTCATTTTTCTCTTCCATATAATTATTTTTAAATTGAATTGCAAAAAACCAAACTAACCAACCAACCAAAAAAACCCAAACTCAACCAAACCAAACCAACAAACAAAAAAACCACAAACAAACAAAAAACCAAACCAAACAAAAAGACCAACAACAAACAAATGACAAAACTCACAGACAAAAAGCCAACCAAAACAAAAGAAAAACTTGCTTATTGAAAACAAATTAATTGTCCCTTAAATTCATATTAAAACTACTGGAATAAACTCTATATTCTGACATCCCATTTGAATAATCATATCTGTACTGTAGAGATAGCATTTGTGTCATGTAATGAAAGGAATGGGACAAAAATTCCTTTCCCTTACTGAATAAGTAAGTAAATTGGGCTTCAATGTCCCTATAAGTAGTAACTGTGGAAGTTAGATCTTCCTATAGGAGCTTAACCAAAACATCAGTCCTTTTCTTTGAAAGAAAAAAAAAATCCAATTATTTTTATTTTAATGTATGGATTGTGCATTTTAGTTAGAACTAAGAGACTTTCTCCCTCCAGACTAACAGCTTTCTTTTAGTTACTGGCCCCAAATTATGACACCTTCATCTATATGGATGAGAGATGAAAGATGAAGAGTAGATGTATGATCTGGAGGTATTTTCTCTAGTTTTGACCTATTCTGGAAATAAAATCTGTACCAATGGGGCACTAAGAGTGATTAAATTAAAATATTCTATTTCTTTTAAAAATCCAATAGAAAATGCTTTTCAGAAAGTGATATGAATGAATGTTAAAAGTGACTGCCAGGGGGAAGGACTTAGTCCTAAACTGAATGATCCCTTTTTCAAGACAATTTACAGAGTATTGTATTGTATGATACAATAAGTTTACCAATTTTAGTAGTTGCATTACCTTAAAAACAAATACTTTTTTGCTCTATGTTCACACAGCTTATCTAAATTGCTCTTCTCTTTCCCAAGTTTTGTGCCTCTCTGATTAAGAAAAGTATCAGTCACCATATTTACTTTAAAAATACATCCTTTATCTCAAAATTACTTGAAAACCCATTTTGTAGAAATGTCAGGTTTTGATTAATATATCTCACTTAGCTGAGTCATGCTATCTTAGCTAACTCGGCATTTGGAACATTATTGCTGAAATTTACAGATAGTCAATGAGTTTTTGCCTAAGACACTAGATTCAGAAAACTTGACCTAATGTTTCTTTCTGCCATGAATTCTAATTACTTTCACCTGAAGTTTTCAGTGCCTCAGTTTCAAACTGTAAAAAGGCGGATGAGATTTAAGACAAACTATAATGAATCCCAGAAAAATTAATGGGGTTAGAAGGTGAAGTTGTAAGAAAGTTCTACTTGTCTGATGCACAGGGAAACCAAATTAAACCAGTCATTGAAACCTATGCGTTCTGCAATTCATGTTTCTGTCATATTTATATTTATCTGTATTTTTGGGGCATGTTTGCATTTGTGCAGTTCTGGATAAGTTATGGTGCTATAAACATGCCTGGGATGAGTCAATTTCCAAAGTAATCACTTGAAGTTTTAGCATGGAAAAGTTTCCAGATAACAGGAGATAAAGACAGTGCTTTCTTACAATCAAGAGCTGATGATGGCTCTACAAGTTGTGGTACTCCTTCTGAAGAGTAAAAGTCCTCAAAGAAGAGAAAAGGCCTGTGAAAAGAAGAGTTAATATATGAAGTTACTAATATATGGAGCCTTGAAGGGTTGATAACACAGTTACAGGCTTTACAATAAGTGAAAAACTACAAGAGGTAGAAAGCAGACATGTCAATTGTCTCTCAAACATATGAGAATGGAGTACTTGAAAATATCATTCTTTTTCCTTAGGAAAAGAGTAGCTGGTTGTCTCATACTGTTTGTCTTCTTGCCCTCATTTTCATTCCCCTCTCCCCTGACATGATGCTTTGTTAAGGACATTTCATTCATCACACATCAGTGGAGACATTGAGTTCATTGAACACTCAGGCAGTTTCACATAGTTTCTTGAATTTCCCAGTGCGTTTTCCAGCTGTATTTAATAATGATAAGTAGAAAGCAAACACAGACCTTGTTGCTGCCAATCAAAGGGTAGAGATAAAATACACAACGGTCCTTCTCTTAGGTTACTAAGTTTTCTGCAGGCATGAATATGACACGCTAAATAAGACAAATACTTCTCTTGCATGCACATAGGTGGTATTTGTCAAGAAAAGATCTGTCAAGACATCCAAAGAGCTAGTTAAGGTGAGTGGTGCAACTGTACACAAACACAGATCTTCTCTTTGGCAAACACTCATTCACAAAGATCTGAAAGCAGAATTCAAGACACATTGCAGTGAAGTTCCCAGTACGTTCTCCTACACTAGTCTGAGTTCCTTAGTGGGAGGAATGGGATTAGTCAGCTTATTTACTCAGTTCTCACAGGTCTGGGACAAAAAGATAAATGTCAGTTGGAGGAAATGTAAGCTGAAGTTAAAATTAAATGGAAGAAAACCCACAAAGATAAATGTTTAATCTGCCTTCTTTTATTGTTTATTTTATTTGTATATTACTCATTGAAGTACCCTGGATGATAGTACTAAAAGCAAGTTTACAGAATTTTTGCATTCCATTGAAATGGAAATGTGATAAAAAACCACTGTAGAACAGTGTGGTCATATGCAGAATTACTTCATGCACATTTCTCTAAGGAAAATAGTTTGCCAATTAGGTTTTAAAATAAAACCTCCAGTGACACAAGAACATTGTTTACTGCAGAATTCTCTGTAAATGAAAGTCTGAGGAACCAAACTAGCCATAGTAAAACTTGATTGAAAGAGATCATTTTGGAAAGTTTAAATTTAAAAATAAAGACTGCAACTTTTTCACTAAACAGACTTGCAGAAGAATTTCCAAGCTCTTCATGTTACAACACACAGGAATTGATATTCCCCTGAGTGAGAAATTTAAAACCTCTCAGCCTTATTAAGAAATCACAAGATATGAGACATTTTTACTGCTGTTGGATAAACTCTCATATTGTCACAATAAATTCTGCATTCACTTTTGTGAACTTTATATCAGAAGGCACACTAGAAGTAGTTAATGATTTTCATCATATTTTATAAGACATAACACTTCACTTTTATTGTCGATATTTTTTTAAAAAACATGGGTTCAAAATAACAGTTTTTAAGTTTTTACTTCTAAGCATCTTTACATTGTCATATATTGTTTTTCCGTACACTTTAAAGAAAAAAAAGAAACAAGACAAACAATTAACAGAAACAAAAATATACTGAAAGAAACAAGACAATCCTATACTAATAAACTCTCTGCAGTCAAAAGGATTGCTCACTTGAGTAGGCAAGATTTCAAGAAAGTACCTACATATGTTCACACGTAGTTGGCCTATTACAACAGTCAAAGAACATGGCACATAATCCACAGTCTTTAAAATATCTGAAAGCATCTTTAATACAACTTTTTTACCTTTGGCTGCTCTTTGGCTAGGCTTTCTAAGTGGATAGCTAGGTTGCAGTAGGAATCATAGCAGAGAGCTGTAGAGGACATCATGTGAAAGCAGCCTTAACTTACATTTTACACCTGGGTAAAGAAAAAGCAGGTCTCAGTCAGAACACCTCACTTCTGCAACTGCAATTTTTTAAAGTGTACTGTAAAAAAAAAAAAGTGTACTTCCTGAGCACAAGTGAAAAAATTAGGAGAAATGACACTGATTTGCACAATTTTGACTGCAATCTCTAGTTCTCATGTCTCCACTGATAGTTTTGACGTTTTGCCAACAGCTGGACTGCCACACAAAACAGAATATCACTATTTATTAGGATATTGGGTTTGCCAAGAGATAGTTTCAGATTGGCTCCTGTATTCGTTATGCTTTTTTCATATTAGTGTGGAGGGATACCTTTTACCCTCAAGGAAAAGACTTGATGAATATTTCCAATATTCAACTATGCATTTCCAAAAACCAAGCTTGTTAAAGAATATCAGTATGCAGAAGGGAAAAAACTGGGGAAAAAATTTTTATAGCCCTAGATGAGATTTTCCCGAATAAAATTACTATGAATATTTTTAGACTAAATCTCAGAGAAGGAACAAAACTTCTGTTGGTCTCCCATCTCTATGCCTCTCTCTCCCCACCCATTGCACAGACATTCCACATCACAGGAAATTAATAAAACATGTGTATAAATGTACATGTAGATTTAACAGAGTTTTAGATCTATTTTTTTATACATATATATGTATATATATAAAACTTTCCAGAAAGCATTCGTCATCCCATGGCAGTAAGCTTCAGTCCGTGGTGTTAGTATCTTTTGTCTTCTCTCAGCTATGACAGATATTTCCTTTAAAGTATTTTGATATCCTGATGGGTTTTTTTAGACAACTCAATTTTCCAAACCGTATTTTCCAGATACCTTCACCCCATAGTATGAATTACACATGCCTGTACTTTTTGAAACTAGGTTTAAAACATAGCGAGTTACTGATTTACAACCTTTGATAGGTACTGTTTCACAGATTTAATGGGTATTATAGAAGTTGTGTTCTAGAGAAGCTTCTGACCAATTAAATAGTTTCTTAGAAGCCCTGTAGGTTCTTTACTGAGGAAACTATTGTTGAAAGCATGAAACAGTGAAGAAAATGCAAAGTCATGATGCAAACACAGAAAACATATGGAAGTCTTGCAGTTTGTGTTGCCATGGCATTGGGGAGGAACATGAAGGGAGATGGAAGCCATAGCATCTCATTCTTCTATTTGATACCCACCAATGTTTTGTAGAAACCGAGTATATTTTAATATATTTTATATTATTACTTTTTTTAACTGTTAATTTAATTGTTATTTTTCTGATTTTTGACAAATGACACCGGCCACCTGTATTGGGAAATTTCTGATAAAGGAAAAACTATGACTATATAAGGAACTACTTTCTGCATTATTCCTAGTGAAAATTTCTTACAAAGAAGGACACTGACCGAATAAATTTTTTCACAGATTTCTACTAAGCCTTAGGTCAGCATAGTTTTTTCTCTCAGGAAAAACATATAATCCCTAAAACAGTTGTTCTGCAGTTTCTATTATGAACAACTTTATTGTGTGCTTTTCTTCACGTGTTTTTAAGGTCAAATACAGTTTTGTGCATTTACAAATAACACGTGTCTGTTTGGAGTTCATAAGTGTTACTTGTCCTTATATTGCTGCAGTTCGGATTAGTGAATCTATTTATTTTATCACTACCAGAATCAGGCAGTGGTTTTTATGAAACTGAAAGAAATCAGCAATTGGCTCATTTGAAGATATATAGTCCCCCTTAGTTTCTAACCGTTGCTATGTTAGCAAATTTTATGATGAAATTTCTGAAAAATTCCTTTGCTATTCCATTAGCTTTTTTATGGTGTTGATCTAAATTTAGACCTTTTTAACACAAGGTTTTAAAAGTGAAAAGCATTAATGTTTAGCATGTTATATATATAAAAGGCATTTTCAAACTATCCTTGCATGGATGAGATTCAGCACTTCCATGCATCTCCATTGCTGCCTGTAAATTGGAGCTCTTACTTTTACACTATCTGCAGTGATATTATCAGCTCCTTAAAAGAGACAAAGTAGACTTCTCTAGGGCAACAGTTGATTTTTCAGGGAAAAAGGCAGCTGCTACAATAAGAAGAAATAGATACTTCAATTAATATTTTTAAAATTTGGTCTAAAATGGATTTAAACTTTTTTTCTACATTTAACACACCTGACTCTATTCTACTGTCAGATATCTCAAAGTTTCAGGGTATTTTGTTTTGTTCTGTGGTTGGGGGGATTTTAGGGGGTGTTTTGTTTGTATATTTGTTTCTTTGCTTTCCCTTTTTTCCCCACTATTTTCTCTATTGCTATTTAAATTATCACAGGACCAAATTCCACCGTGAAAAATCCTGGGCTACCTGGTAGACCCTGGAAAAGTCTTCTATGAACTCTGTGATATATTCAGCATTTTATTATGACTTTTCCAGCTTTAAATTACATTCTCTTAGAAATTTGCATCTGATAGTCTAGTTTCTATTAAAATAACACTTCCATGCTTTCTGTGTAAGACCACCAGTAAAGTTCTGGTTTCTAATACTATAGGTTTCATTTTGTTGAGCAAGAGTTTCCCACCTCCCAAGCCCATTCAGCCAGAGATGGATGAAGAAACGTAACATCTTACCTCAGGGTGGGCAGTTAGCTATTTCTCAGAGAGTTGGAAAATATCAATTTCCTTACATAAGAAATATTGTGATATACGAAGTTCATCTCTGTTGACCCACAATGAAGAAAGATTAATTAAAGTTGTTTTAGAACAGAAGCAGAGAGGGGCTATTAGGATTTTTGAGAGAAGAGGAAAATCCTTCTTATAAGAAAAAACAAGAAGAATTTGATATTCACGTTCTAGCCATAAAAAGGCATGATCTGACTGCTGCTCAGAAATGAATCTTCACAAATATATAAATATTCTGCATAAACGAATGTGTGAGCTGGTATATCAATGGATGCATGGAATGAGTATTGAGAAAAAAATCTTATTACCAAAGGATTTAAATTTCAAAGAAATTTACCTCCACAAGTAGTTGTAGTATCTAACAGAAATCTATCTAGTTTGAAGGTGGAGCTTAAAAAATATTATAAAAGTTATTTCTATTCTGTTGATTAATGGCAAAAAATAGAACATACTGTTCATGTCTCATCTTCTCATGACATTTACCTCCATTGCTCTGCTAAAACAAGAATTTTCATTTATTTATCATGTTTTTTTCAGACATTTTTAAACCCACATTAAAGTTCTAATTTTGTAAAGACCGTTACAATATTAACATATAAAAATTCTGTTTATACATACATTAAGGGATAACTAAATAAACCCTAGTTTTTATTTACAGTTGTTCCTTGTACTGTCTCATAAGCTAAATAGATCGGTTCAGAGATTTTTTTTTTTAGAAGCAAAGTATGAAACATAGAAAATACAAAGAAAAGCAGAATCTGAGTTTTTTTAACACAGTGTCTGTGGCCATAGCAACAGCACATAAAGGCTGACATAATCAGCACCTAAGATCGACAGGGAACTGGTCACCTCAGAGAGGTGCAGTGAGAAGAGGAGGTTCAATTCAAGAATGGTGAATGTAATGCCCTCTCCTGTGAGAGTCAGTTCCTTTCCTTTGATAATATTTTGGTATGACAGACAGAATAATGATTTCAATGTGTAGTATTCTCTATCTTGAAATGTGTTGAAATCCGTATCCTCACAGATACACCATAGCCAAAACACTTTAGCAATGTTTCACTGAATGTCTATGGACTCTGTAAGCTTTAAAAAATCCATAAGCTAATGAAACAAATAGCAACTGCCTTCAGGGCATTTTTTCCTGATGTTCTCCAATGGAGAGAGGTCACTCAAATATGTTGTTTCTTTTTTGCTTTCAAACAACGGACTACACTTTCATAAACTGTACATTCCTTCAACTGTATATTCTTTCCTATGCTAATAATCAGTCTATGACTAAGTTTGTGTCGTTTCTGTGCATGTATGTGCACGTGTGAAATTTGTATATAATATTTGCATATAATTACAATAGCCAATTACCTTTCACATAATATATTGTATAGAGACATTTGGGCAAGTGTGAATATTCTTTTTGTCACATTTTTATTTATTAGGCACACAGAAATAGTATTGCTTATTTTAAGGTGTTTGCCATAGAATAATAACCTTGCAAACAAATCTGGAGACTACATGGAATGGGCATAATCAAAGCATGAAACAGCAAAAGAATAAAGAATTAAATGTAGAAGTGGAAAGGAAGGAAAATATACTCAAGTTTAAAAAATTATTTCACATGATAATAAAAGTAATTAGATCTAATATTAACTCCTATTACACTAAGGCAAATAATTTGTTCTGAAAGTCAACTGTTAAGCTTGAACTAGTGGTTGGACAAAGTATAGATAATGGGACCAATAGTCACATAGACTTTGTTGCACCACAGTTAACAGAATATCTGACCTATGGGAGGGACAATAATATTCAAAAGAGTTGAAAACCAGTTGCAGTGCTAAAAGAAATAGATTCAGAAGAGGGGGTTTTTTGTAAATTCAAAAAAGTCTCACATATATTTATTTAGGCTCTACATGAGGACTGTGACAGAGATTTGCTGCCAGGTCAGCAGATAAGGGAAAAATTTTATTTAACACAGCAATATTGTTTATTGAAATTCCTATTACCAAGTCTGTTTGGGGTAATTTTTTGACTTAATACCATTCCTTGCAGAGCAACTTCTTTAATAAGCATGAAAAATTTGGGCCTACTGTTTTTTTCTCACAGGTACTGTGAAATCTTCTGATTTATTTTGAATATATTTCCCTACATAAACCTTAAAAATAAATAAATTTCCCACATGTAGTCTCTTGCTTTTTATAGTATATTTATTTATTTTGTACTTCTATTCATATCAATAAATAAGGAGGAAAAAACAAATTTTGTGCATTTTTCTAAGTTAAAAACTGTATGTATGCACATACACACACATACATAAATAATCTAAAAGAAATTTAAAAGGTAATGAAATTGTAAGGAGAAGGAAAATCAGATATAGCCCTGGATTTCAGAAGGTAATGATCTTCCTCATTGTAACTGAGGTCAATGGAAACTATGAATTTGGAATATATATAAAACAGCTTATATAATTTTATTTGCAATTATTTTGAAGGCACTAGTGTATATCATATCTGTATGCTGTCAAATAACAGAATTACAACAGTATCTCTGTAAGACTGTGTGTGTCTTCAAGTGTGCGTATGTATGGATGGAGGAGGGAGACGGAGGAATCAGAAATATTTCAGTGTCTGTGGCCATGTAACTTCATTTTTCTATGTAGCTGTATTCATTTCAGTGCTTTATTATAACATATCATAAATCAACATTACAAGCCGGCAAGCAGAGATAAATAGTGGCAAAGCTCTTTTTATGCTATTTTGTGCTGCTGAATACTTTGGAATCTCATTTTTAACAGCTTAAGGCTGAAGTATCATATATTCCCAACAACTTTATTTAAATACACAGATGAATGGTACAGAGCACACTTTAAAAAATGAAAATGCCTCACCATCAACATCCACACACATCCACAGACGCGCATTCATATAGAGCATATCAAAATGAACTAAATTTGCATGCTTTCCTTTCCTGCCTTGTGTTGAAAAGGATAATGGCTGCTTCTCCTCACATTAAAAAGGAGCAGGAAGCAGCTAGGACAAAAATCATAACTGTGGCCTGATTTCATAGGCTGTTGCTGTCTGAAAAACAATTATTTCTGAGGGGTGTGTTCACTTTGCATGTTTCTAAGCTTCAACATAGTACCTTCCCTTTCATGTTTTCTTATTTTGTATTTAAATACAGTAAACAAAAAAAGTGGAGTTACTGCCTATCTTTTGCTCTGAAAGTATAATATTCTAATAGTAGAGGAAAGAGGGTAATAATAGAAATAATGATGATGATAATAACAGAAGTGCAGGCAGCACCCTGTCATCCTCAGACCATTCAGAAATGCCTTGAAGTACAAGAAAAATAGATGCAGCAATTTAGAATGAAGCAACAGAGAATAAATACAGAATATAGCCTAACAGTCTGCATATATTTCAGATCAATGTGAAAAGTGAGTTCTGTATACAAAGACTCAGTTCAGAGCAAAGAGTTGTTTACCTTTCAGAAAAGAGAGTTTTTATGCCCCCCGCTATTTCATTCCATTAACATTGGACAATGTAGCTTACAATTCTGGTGAGATCACCACATGTGCACATCTGCCTAGTCAGAGAAAAGCTACTATTCCAATAAGAGAAAGCCCTGTTATAAGTCCATTTTCCTATAAAAGTGGTGGTCTAATTCACCCATTAAAAATCATGATTTTTTACAATAGTGATTATGGCATATTCTGTGTAATTAAATATTTCTCTATGAGATATAAATCCCTGCCTCCATGAGCTTCTAGCAGAATGCCATCTTCTAATCACAGCTGTGGCAGCAACACTTCTCTTTGGCCAGAAGTGAGCCCCTAAAGACAGAAAAAGTGGGCAAAATGAGGGTCTGCAAAATGAGACTTGGACTGCAGAAATTGGCTACAAAACCACAGAATAGTCTGGTCATACGTGCCATAAAGAAAATATGTCACATACACTCTGGTCTGTGACATCTCTCAGAAGGTCTAGTGACATTCAGAGACATCTAAGGAGACCCTGGTTGACCTTCCAACAAATACACATAAAGCCGAATTATAGAGAATACAGCTGGTTTTGTGGAAAGGCTTCATATTATTGATTTATTTTAAAAGAAAAAAATACTTAAAAGTATTTTCACTGAAGATTTATTTCCTTGACTAAGCCAAAATTTTCCATTAAACATATTCTTTTATTTAAAATAAGGAATACAGATGGAAATGCATAAATGCAAATTTTACATGGCAAAGCCTATATATAGGGGAGGAATAGAGTTACAACCCTATGACTGAAAAGGCAAAAGTCTCCCTTCTTCCTAATTAAGACCGTTGGTAGACACAAAAAAATAGACTAAATGCACTAATGGAAGTAAAAAAAATAATTTCCCCCCCTATTTCTCTTTCCTAGATGTCTGAGGCTGTAGCTGAGGGGGGGTCAACGAGACAAACAATTTGTCTGTAGCACCTTCCAGGATGCTGCAAGTCACTTTTGCAGCTTCTTTATTGAACTCATCATGTAAAAAGTTACTCTCAAAGTATTAGTTTCCCAGTACATGAGACTGGTTGAAAGCTGTTCAATTAATAGCCTTCCATTTGTACAACAATGGGAAGGCACATATAAAGAGGAGTGATGGTTGTAAAATTTTAAAGTACCTTGTAATAGCCTACAACATGTCAGAAAATTATTACTTTCAAGCAATTAGTTTAAGAATAATAAAACTCGAATTCTTCCTAGAAGTTGAAAATCAAAGAGTCTTTGCTTAGTAGTCAAGGACAATGGAAATACTTTTACGTCTACTGACTGGTTATGCCCTTCTATTTTCAGTTTTTGGGATTACTTTTTTGATTGGCTCTGTGCTAAATTATTTGCATAAAATCTGATAATGGCATGGAAATTATATAAAAGAGTCTTCTAGTTCTGTGTTAATCAATAACTCCGTTTCACTGCAGAAAAAATGTGAGATTTCGCACCATTGATTCCCTCTAAATATAAAATAACTTAGTACAAAGATACTGCATATAAAAGAGTCAATTAGTTCTATGCTAATGAATAACTGTTTCACTGAGGAGAACTCTGAGATTTGAACACCATTCATTCCCTCTAAATACAAAATAACTTAGTACAAGATACTGTGTGTTTTACAGCATTTGTATCTTTGTGGCATTCTAAAATAAAGTGCTTAATAACTAGACTCATTAATGCTAATGGTAAATCAGTGAGATTAAATATTTCTATAAATCATTTTATTAATAAAACAGAGGGCTCATTAAAGAACTATTGAACTGTTAAGCTACAATATTTCAGTATCAGCATTTCATAAACATTTCAATTAGCACAGGTTGACAACATAGAAGGGGAGGGGTATAGGGAAGAAGTATAGCCACAGTATAGGACACACACTGCCAGCTCAGCTTGTTGAGAAATAAAGGATAATGTTTCAGTGGAATCATAACCACATAGCAAATTGAACATTTTTAAAAATAAATATATAAAGCATCTCTAATTTGAGCCTTTCAAGGACCTTCTGAAGGACTGTGTGTTACTACTGTTCACTATATCATTTTACTATTATCCTTAAAAGGATGACTGCCAACCTGAAAGGAACTTGAACAGCTGAGGACAGAAAAGTGCATACTTAAACACGGAAAGAATAATGATAGCTTAAGAGAACAAAGTAAAGAATAAAGTGCCCTCAGTAACAATGTTTAACATATGTAAGTGGTGAAAAATAATAGCTAGAGGTTTGCACTTCAAATGGGCTACAACAGATGTGAAAGCACTAAATGACCACAGAGCAAGTGTTGTAAGAATGTCAGACATTAAAATGCCCTGATTCTTTTGAAGTTCTTCATGTCAAACCTCTACTTAGCTCTTATCTTGATAATTATCACATAAATGCTGAGGGGAAAAAAAAAGAAAAAAAAAGGGCACCTGCATGAGGTACTAAACACAGGGAGGGAATCAGTTTGGTAATTTGATTTCATCCCCAAGGTGTTCTCTGTTTTCCACTTCTGAATTATACTAATGTTAAAAGAAGCTGATGTTGTCTTAGCAGAGAAAGACAGAATCTAATGGTGGAAGAGGTAAGATAGAGTGTGTTTTCAGAATCTGGGATTTCTTCACCGGGGGAAGAAAATAGTTCCATTCTGACTTCCACTTTCTTGAATTACAGTTTATTTTGAGCTTAGCAAAACAAGAAAATGATGCAAGATATTGTCTCATTCTCTCTAGAGTTGGGAAATGTGTATTATTATCTAGTAGAGGCAGGACCTTCTTTTTCATCCCATTTTGTTGATGCTGCTCTTTCTCTGGCCATCAGTAAAATTTCAACCTATGAGGCCAAATTCATCTTTCATGTAAGTGGTGCAATTCTCTGAAGTTAAATGAACAGAAAAAAGTTACTGAAAAGTACAAGTTAATCTGGTGTAAACATATCACCAGCATAACTCTTTTCCAAAGCTCTTTTGCCCGTTAGCTGAGGTACTCCGTGGAAGGGCAGGTTGTTCCCTAGTACGGTAATCTCTCACTGTCAGTTGTCATTCTGGCAGCATAGATGGAACATGATCTCTCTTTTTACAGGCAAGATATTATTAATACTTAAAGAGCACAAGGGTTACTCAAATATTAGTTGTTTGTTTGTTTGTTTGTGTTAGCTCAACAATATATTTTATTTACATAGAAAAAAGCCTTCAAATTCCATTAACTTTAAAATCTCATATACTCCTATGAGCAGAAAATATTATAAACCACTTTCAGAATTAAATAGTCTGGAAAAATATTTTATTTGAAAACATTATAGAAGCAGACAACAGATTAAAAAAGAATATGCAACATCTTTAAAAGTAAAGTGAATAAACAATCTTTAATACCTTGATGTTCAGTTTTGGTTTCTATGTAGAGTCATGTAAAAGACAAAACAAGGTTTAGTAATATGACAGTGAAATCTGAATAACACAAAATTTTGGCAAAATTTATATCAAAACCAGAAACAAGCCATTTTGCACTTAGATATCTACCTACAAACAAAATCAAAAATACTTGTCTGATCTGTTGGAACCTCTCCCAGTCATTTTAAAACCAGTTTAAGTGTGTTGTGATATATTTTGTTTCCCTGGGTTTAGAGTCTTAGAAGAAAATCTGGAATATCTAAATTACTTCCATTTACATATACATGGGATATAACAGGCAAATTTTGATTAATGTTTACATTATTTATCTTACAGAGTACTTAAGTCTAATGAGCACTTACACTAATCACTTCTGCATCAGGTGTAGAGGAATAAACTTGAAAAGACTGCATAACAGCAAGGATCAAGAAATTAACAAGGTCAAAAACTATTCATTAAAAAGTAGAAGAGATCCCTAGTGATACACATAAAGATGAATGAAAAATGTGTGTTAAAAAAACCAGTGTTTAAACTATTTCATGTTTATCAGAGAATCATAGAACTATGGAATCACAGAATGGTTTTGTATTGGGTTGGAAGGGGCCTTCAAAGACCTAGTCCAAATCCCCTGTCATGGGCAAGGACATGTTTCGTCAAGTCAGGTCACTTAAAGTCCCATCCAAACTGACTTTGAACACAGCTAATAATGGGAGAACTGCAACTTTTCTGGGCAACTTGTTCCAGTGTTTCAGCACCCTCATTGTGAAAAAAGTCTTCGTATTGTACAGTAATAGCTGAAATGGTTCTAGCTTAAAACCATTAAGCCTTGCCATGTCACTACAAGCCTTGGCAGAAAGTCTTGTCCACCTTTCTTAGAAGTCTATTCGATATATTGCAAGTCTGTAACAAGTTGACCCCAGAGCCTTCTCCTCTCCAGGCTGAACAACCTCAACTCTCTCAGCCTATTTTCAAAGGAGGGGTGGTCCAGCCCTTTGATTAGTTCTGTGGCTTCCTCTGTAGTGTTTAAAGAGATCCAAATATTTTTTGTGATGGGGACCTCAGAGCTGGATGCATTACTCCAGGTGGGGTCTCACAGGAGCAGAGTAAAGGGATAAAATCACCTCCCTCAACCTGCTGCCCACACTGTTTTTGATGCAGCAGTATATGATTGGCTTTCTGGACTGTAAATATGCATTACCAGACAATATACAATTTTACATTGAGCAATATTCCCAAGTCCTTCCCTTCAAAGCTGCTTGCCATCAATTAATCATTCAGCCTGCACAGATTGTGTCAGTTTCCCTATCTCAGGTGCAGTACCTTGGACCTTGGACTTGGTTTTGCAAAACTTAATGAAGTTCCTGTGGGCTTAGTCCTCAAGACTGCCAAGGTCCCTTTGAATGGTGTCCCTTCATTCTACCGGATACACCAATCAGATTAGCATGATCTGGAAACTTGCTGAGGGCATTCTCACTCTCTGTGTCATCAAGGAAGATATAAATTAATATTCGTTCCTGTACAAGCCATTAAGGGACAAAATTAGTTACTGGTTTCCACTTGGTCATTAAGTCATTGATTGCAACTCTGAATGCAGCATCCAGCCAACTCCTTTTCTGTCTAACAATCCCTCCAGCAACTCCAAATCTCTCCAATTTGCAGCAAAAATATTGACTATATCAAAGGTCTCAGAGATGTCTACGTAGATGACAACTATAGCTTTTCCTTTATCTACTGATACAGCCACTCCATCATAGAAGGTGACTAGATTTGTCAAGCACAATTCACCCTTTTGGGAGCTCTGCTGTCTCTCTCTAATCACCTCTGTCTTCTTTATGGTTTGATATGTCTTCCAGAAGGATCTGCCCCACAATATTACTGGGCACAAAGGTGAGGTTGACTGATCAGTAGTTCCCAGGGTCCTCCCTTCTAACCTTTTATAAGAGGGTAAAAAAGAGAAAAAGATGTTGGTTCCCATTCCCCAGCAACTGGGGACTTTGCCTGGCTGCCATAACTTTTTGAATATGATTAGGGATGGCTTAGGAACTACCCATGCCAATTCATTCTGGTTCCTGGGATGCATCTACTTTAATTTACATGCACATGCTTTCATTTGAGGAGGTCAGAAAGTTTAACAAGAGTTGGCTGCTTAATTTTCACAGAATACGCAGTTGCAGAGTTTAGGGATTTACAAGCATTATTTCAAATTCTGGTGGGTGATATAATTCTACGTGTTATTTGTCTCACTACAAATTAGCAGAAGAAAAGTGAAAAGTGCTGAAGAGAATGAACAGCATATTGTATGCAATTGTGAAAAAAAAATTACTGTTCTAACAACTTCCCAAAAATTAAATGTAGCCAAGATGGGAGGTCTAATGTGGTCATTTGGTTTATATTATTTTCTTTTATACTGGTAATGATATATTAATTTTATTTCTTCAGGAAAGATATCTTCAGATCCTATGTCCCAAAGCATACTGAGCATTGACTCGCAGGACAGAGTGACACATACTGAATAGTCACTTCCTTCATTCAACAATCTATGCTGAAAATCAACATTTCTTATTGGCCTATCATGGCTTATCCTTACTTGGCAGCTAAGCCCCACACAATTGCTCCACGTCTCCTTTGGGGAATGAGCAAGAAAATGGAAAAAGTGAGAAAACTCATAGATTTAGGTAAACACAGTTTAATAAATAAAGCAAAAGTGACACACACAAGCAAAGAAAACCAAATAATTCATTCACTGCATTCCATGGGCATGCAGGTATTCAGCCTTCCCCAGATATGCAGAGCTCCAGCACATGTAATGGTGACTTTGGAAGACAAATGTTATCAGTCCAAATGCGGTCACCTTCTTCCCCAAGCTTTACACTGTGAGCATGATGCCATCTGGACTGAAATATCCTTTTGGTCATATGGGGTCACCTGTGCTGGCTGAGACCACTCCCAACTCCTTATGCATACCCAGACTGCTCACTGGTAGGGTGGGTTGAGGAGCAGAAAAACCCTTGTCTCTGTACATGCCCTGCTTAGCAATAACAAAAACATCCCTGTGTTATCACGACTGTTTTCAGCACAAATTCAGCCAAACTCAGCACATTCTACCCCTTATTTCATACCACGTATATCATGTTTAAGCCCTAAATTATGCAATACTTCCTCACTAATCACTCCCCCTTCCCATCCTTTGATAAAATATGCTGATATCACGCCCCTAGTTGACAGACCACCCCTATAAAATGTCAGTAAAATGTCCACAAATACCCACTGATTCATTTTAGTACAGGACTTTGGGCTGTATCTGTTATAGTGGTCACTTGAGACAGGAGAGGCCACTTCTTGTGTGGAGTTACTGGGCACCAAAGGCAGCTCAGATCAGGTTGCAGCTGCACTTGCAGGGCCTTGTGTGGTGCTCATCCACCACTGGTTCAGGTGGGTCCAGTTACAGTAATTCTTACAATATAAATTCAAATCACAGGTTACAACAATTTAAAGGTTTTTCCATTAACAGTCTCCAACCCTTGTCCCTTTGGGCTGGACCAGAGGGTTTAACACTGCAATGAACTCCTCTCCTAGCTTGGCTAGCAACAAGAGAAAAAACCAACCAAAACAATAAACATCACACTGCCCCCAAAAAAATCACTGTGCCTTCAAAAAGACACAGTTCTAAACATTCTAGGAAGAAATAATTATTATGAATGATCTGATCCTTAAAGGTGAGTGAACGCTGATGATGCAATCACTGAGTTCGAAATGATGTTTCCATCCTTAGGATGGAGGAAACTAGAGAACTGGGAATGTGTGAACTCAGTATGTTGAAGAAAATATGCAAAAGGAGCCATCTGACCTACATTGCTAAGTGTCAACCACATGGGCAACATCGTTATCACAAAAACCCTCAGAAAAGGTCTCAGGGTCCACAGCAGTAACATCATAAATTTCCACAGGGAATAACAAACATTCAGATTGCAGTATTATAAACTCAGGTGTTCAGATGCTTTTGAGTTGAGTTAATGAGAACATTCTCTGATAATAAATATACATTATCTGGTGCAGAATTATTGTGTGTCTGATAGTTATCAACATTTTCCTCTTTTTTTACTATAAACATTTTTGACAATGTCAAAAAATTAGAGTTTTTAAGTCATAAACTATTTAGTACCTGCTATCCCATCACAGCAGAGGAATTAAAAATAAAATTAAATAGAAACTCTGAAATACTTATTAACTAAGCCTTTAAGGTTTCTTGATATTTTTGAAGTAAAGAAATACATTGCCTGAATACATCAATTGGGCTTGTGGATTGCATTACATAACTGTCTCCAACCAGTTAACCAATACTTTAAATGAAAGCTTTAGTGTACTATGAAAAGTTAGGAAAAGTCTGCATTTATTGAAGTTCTCCATGTCTAATTCATAATGTGAATGTGAAAATGCTATCTGCTTTTAATAAAGAAAGGAGGAGACACACATTAGTGTCTAAAGGAAATCATAACATGTAAAAACATTAGGTAGATGAGTCTTATCATACAATTTCTTTTTTGCCTTTTTGGGTTTGTTTTTTTTTATTCAAACTCTACCTTTAGGATACAAAGGCCTTCCGAATACCCTCACTGTATCAGAAGAGTTCTTGCCAGAATCAATGGAGAAAAGCAAAGATAACTTGTGGTCATTGTCATGTTAGCTGTATAGTAATAAGAAACTGACTATTAGCCACAGTACTTTTCATGATAGGCACTACTATCAACAGTTCAGTTGATTTGTTGTCCATCTATGTCTTTTTCACTGGTCAACATGTAGCTACAGGATCTATCCGAACAGCAAACAAAATCAGAGCCTCAAGCATCACAGTAAAAGTGTTTGGAGATCTATATGGCACACATACACCTTGTGAAAAGTAATTTTAACTTGCTTCTCATGGAAATAAATTATTCAAGAGAACTTGATTATTCAAAGACCTAAGAAATGTTGGAATATGTTTATACCTAAAGAAAATACTGTGGATGTATCGGAGGACCATACATGTTCATCTGAAATGAGGAAACAGCTTTTGGTGTGACATACAAACACAGTTTACTAAACAAGGATTTCAGTGACTCTGGTATTTTGAAGGCCACATTATCTTTTTCTGCTTTTTTGCTATGATTTTCCTCCACACATCTATTCAGACACAGTTTTTTTCTTTCAGTAACCTTAATGTTGGGGAACTAAGTATGACAGTGTTTTCTGCATTGATGATTTTTTGTGTTAAGAGCAGGTGAAAAAAAAAATTGAGAGGCTGATTCTGTGGAAAAATGTTAAGACAAAATGTTTTGTAAAAATATGTGAATTAATTCTGTGGTTTACACATCCCTATCTCATGTCATACAGACAAATGATCCTGACCAAAGTAAAATCTCATGATTTTTTTCAAGATGATCCCAACCAGACTTTCTATGCGAATGTGCCATTTACTAACCTGGGAAGTGAACCAAGAAGAACTGAGCAAGTCTATCAAGTATCTGTGTGCATAATGGGCATTCAGGACCCCTCAATAGAGGGAATCTCATTCACCACCTGACAACCACTTTGTAAACATTTTAAAGATAGTGCTAAAGTGTTAAAGTATTCTGAAGCAAAGTTTAACAGCAATTAAAATTTAAAAAGAATGAACTCTTCA
>JAWMRA010000090.1:14716914-14730338 GCA_035584735.1 Pseudotriccus pelzelni | reverse complement strand
GAAGGGGAAAAGACGGTCCACGCTCCCAAAACGCTGGGAAATTCACTCTTTCCCACTGGCTGCAATGCAGAGTGATACAGTGTTCCGTCTCCTTCCAATGGGAATTCAAGCAATAGACTCCAACTGTGCCAACAGCACAGCTATGAAGAGAGACTGTCCTGCCCGCTCCCTGTAGCTCCCCGTGCACCAGCAGCTCTGGCCACTTCCACCAGCTCCCGAATACCTCTAGACCTCCTCCCAACTTTTACAAAATCCTCCCGTTTCGCTGGAGACAAAGTGAGACCATTGACAAACAATGCAGCTCTGCTGGTTCTCCTGTCCTAGGCCATCAGTTGCCTGGATACCTAACTCCCCCTCCTCCCCAAACACAGTGGGCAGGGGAAAGGTAAAATTCCAAGAACAAACCAAACCCTGACAGTGGGAGAGTGGGCAAGTGACTTGTTGGGATCTTAGCTGATGGCCAAGGTCAGACCACTGCTATGATAACGCCTGTTGAAGTGTGAATATAGCAACTGCCAAAAATAAATTGCATTGTCTAACTCCGCTACTTTGAACTGGATAGGAAAAGCCTTAACATATTACCTTACCATATATATATTAGAAACTAGAAGCACTAAGGTCTTAGTGCTTTTGAAATAGAAATTCATTCCAGTTTTCTTGTATGTATGTTAGGATGCATATGAAACAACTAAAAATGCCATGTGCACATGTTTCTAAATGACACTGAAAACACAATCAACCTTTCCTTTCAACTTTGTATTTGTGCTTTGCAAACATATTCCTTTTAATTTAGTGAAATAAATTTTAACACCACATTATCAGTCCATCTCACTCTTACTGAGGTTATTTACTCAGGTTTAGCTCTGTTGAGTAGATGTCCATCTCTCCATTCAGAGCAACTGGAAATATGTGTAAAATAATTCTTTCTTTGAACATATATATAGAGAGATGCCATATGTAGTTTTCTATCTAAAAGTTTCAGAAAGAGTTTGATTCACTGTTGAAGACAATCAGTCTGAAGTCTGCAAAACTCAGGATCTATAAAGCCTACAAGCTAACTAACTATTAAAAATAAGGGATCGCATTTACTTCAATTTGTTGATTCAGATTTAAAATGTGTCTATCTGAGGAAGGAATAGAAACAGTCAATTCAGAAATTCAAGAAGTTTTGTACTATATAAAATAATATTTATAATTGCAAAGAGAATGTCACAACCTAATTTAATCACTATAATTAATGTTTAAAGGTTATTAATAACTTGAAAGAGAGACAAAACACGGGAGAAATGTGAAATGCAATGCCAAATGTATAAAACAGACAAAAATATCTTGAAGGACCAGGAATAATGAGAATTGATGTTTCCTATTTTAAGAGACTGAAGATGTGTATAAATAGCAAGATATGTTTTTTATCATATATTTTAATAAAAAATTAAAAAAATGAGAGGCACCCTAGTGAAATCTGCATGATGAGCCTAACTAACTAGCGTTATAAACAATTCTGTGGAGAGCAGTGAGATATAGAAATATTATAAGAATTCAAGTGTGAATAGAAAATAATAAAATTCTGAAGTGGTGTTAGGTAGCGTGTGTAGGAAAAAACTATCTTGAAAATGTGATAAAAAGAAACACACAAGAACAGAGAAACCCAAAGAACAGGAGAGACAGTAAAGATCTGAAGAGAATAGCAGACAAAAACACAGACATGATTTTACACAATATTGTAGTGAAAGGGACAGCTCCCTCTCACTGACTCTGAGTTCTGACCTTAAGGTAGATGTAAAGTTACCTTAACGTAACATCAAAACAGACCCACAAAAATAGCAACCAACAAGTCAAAATTATTTTCAAATAGGTTAAACTTTGCAGTAATCATTCTGTTACCTTTCAAGGATAATCAGAAAGTGATGAATAGGTCAAAGGAACTATCTAACAGGTTATGGAGTAAGAATTCCTGTTATCAAACTTGAAAACTTTATCATCATATTTCTTAGCAATGAAAATACATATACATCTAGAAAAAGT
The DNA here is from genome assembly GCA_035584735.1 of Pseudotriccus pelzelni. Classification (NCBI taxonomy): domain Eukaryota; kingdom Metazoa; phylum Chordata; class Aves; order Passeriformes; family Tyrannidae; genus Pseudotriccus; species Pseudotriccus pelzelni. The sequence continues at coordinate 14,728,313 of JAWMRA010000090.1, read as the reverse complement.
AGATGATGATGATACTGGAGTTAATACACCCTGCTAGCTCCAGGAAAACAATACTGCTGCTTTGTCATAAGCTTTGAGGAGTTTCTTTGTTAGGTCTTACCTCATGGAGGCATTGGCAAAGCAGCACTTCACTTGTTACCACAAGTGTCACAAGAACTTATAGAGTTCACTTTCAAAATACAAGTTTACTCAACCTCAGTTACTCTGCATTCCAATTCCTAACTTCAAAGATGGAGAATGCAAACCATAAGATCTGTTCTATCCCAAAGGATCTTTGTAGCCCACATTCAACCATCATTTTATACCTCTCTCTTCCCAGCTCCTTTGATATGTAAAGGAAGATTTTACCATACCAGGCAGGACATGTGAACACAAGGCATCAGTCAGGTAGCGGAAGGAACATCTTTGCTCCTTGCAGAAGTGATGCTGAGTTGCCATCTTCCAGTTTCCTCATTGGTTTTTTTTTCCTAGGATTTTATATTATCTCACAGGAGTGCTTTTCCTCTTGAATTCTTGGGCTGCTTTCTAATGTCACCTGAACAATCTTAGCTTTTCCTGCAATGTTACCTGTCTTAACTATATGTGACTCTGCTCTATGAACCTCCTCACAGCTTGGCAATTTCCTCAGCAGACTGAGCTGACGCTACAGAGCTGAATCACATCAAAACTCACCTTCAATGACAGACAGCTGAAGGTCTAGCTGGAAGGTTAATGTACCTTGTTGCTTCTACAAGATTTGGCTTAGCCTTCAATGCATACAATTCAGAGAATGTCTCTCACTTCATTATTCCTCCTACAGCCTGCTTTTGGACTCATTTTAAAAGGTGTTCCTAAAGGTTGCTCCTATTTTCTGAAGTTCCCTCAATTGTCTATATATGGTGTTTTCAACACAATCAGTGTAATAATATTTTGGGGTTTTGTAACAGCAGAGCTGACTTGCTTTAGCCTGATTGTCTCCTTTCTGCTCCGTTCAACCAGATTGCTTGGATGTGAAGCTGTGTGTTTGACTGAGACTTGATTTTTATTTCTCATCAACTCATTTGAATGCTGCAAATGTTTCTGTCTTACAAGACCAGACATACACGTGCGGAAAATATACAGCAAGTGGGCACATAACAATACAAAAAATATGCTGACAATGACTGATTGCTTTTCCCATCCTTTCCCATCACAGTATGTGCAATATGACCCCTTACATAATGCAACTAATTAAACAGCAATTTCTGAGTATTTAAAGACCTAAGCAAGAAGAAAACATCTGCCAGTGTTCTGTAGGGAATGTCAGCCCTCAGAAACTGAAAGATCCTGTGGTCATATGGCATATGCCTCCTTTAGCCCTGGAGTGAAAAAGTGACTCATTTATGTTCTGTGTAACGTAGTGATTATTGATCTTCAGTATCTCCTTTTGTTATTCCATCTGCCAATATTTTGTGCTGAGGAGAACTTTTCTTTCTAATTGTATGATCTAACAGCATAAGAAAAATACAGGTTTAGCATTTCGTATTCAAACCAATACACCAGTGAAACAGAGGGGCATCATGAGCAGAATGAAGGTAATATTCACAGACTAATTAACATTCCTACTAGTTTTAATTTTTTCCCTCGCTTCTTGCATGAACCTCTTTAATTTCATTCATACCTAGGGCATCATCCATATCTAGAATGTCTACTACGCTAGATTCAGTAAAAAAAGTGGCATAAAATGCAACAGTCGGAACTTGAAAAGGTCACTCATATCTCAGACACGGAGTTCAGTAAGTAAGGGTTTGAACTTCTGAACTCATCATACTGAAGCAAGTACTTATTGCTTCCAAAAGGTATGACAATGCATTTCTACCTGCTAATGTTCTTGAATGAATACTTTTGACTGTTATTTGAAAATTTCTATTTGTGATTTTGGACTCATTCTATTTACTGTCTGGTTTTAACAGTAAGAGCAGCTGGAAAAAAAACATAAACCTGAAAAACACATTTGAACTTTATTTGAGTACTTGAGTTGTGTTGATAGTTGGATTGTAAGAAACAGTTTTTCAGATTTCTGCTGCAAACACGAAAATGCAGGAACATCAAAAATTTAAAAACTTCAAAGCATACAAATATTACATCAAATTATACTAATGTTTAGAAAAACAAGAGCAAAGACTAGTAAATACAACCAGATTTATTTTTTTTTTACATTAAAACATATTTACAGAAAAACAGCTGAGGAAGTAGTTCAGATTTTATAATGATAGAAAGAAAAAACCCTAACACTACAATACCTTTTTCAGTCCTATTTTTATTTATCATTTAAATCCACCATGCTCATCTCGTGATAATTTATCCTGTATATAGTTTATTTTGCCTTTTTTAAGAGAAAGAAAGATAAAGTATTCAAGTATTTTACTTCCTATGCCAATATTTTTCTTTAACTGTAAATGAATATGGTATAAACTTTTAATGTGCTGATATTGTTATAGCTCTTCACTTTTTTTTTTTTTTAGTTTTATCATATTTCGTTATTGATTGAATTTCAGAATATGATGTCAGATCATGTATAACTTGCAGGGCTGACTATTAATCTTAGAAGTTTTATGAGCAAGCAATCTACATACCTGTCAAGAAGATACATCATTTGGCTGGATCACATACTGCATTTTCTAGATCTTTCAGATATGAAATGCCATAACCATTCAGAAATTGTCTATGCAAATTCTGTATAAATCACTATTTGAATGCCTATGTAGGAGACATAAAGCAGACTCTGGAAATGCTTCCATCCCTTCCTGTTGGGGAAGAAGTTTTAAAAAAAAGGTTATTCAGACTCTTGGACTAAACAGAGAACTTTACTGGTATTAGATAGTCTTATTTACTTCTTTGTAGTACCAGGGTCCCAGCAATTACGTATTAGCTCTAGACATAAAACTGCAACACACAAAAAAACCTGGAGTGGTGTTATCACCAGTTATCCAGGCATTCTCAGGGATATACATTTCTATTTCTTTAGTAATGGAAAGAATTTCTGGGCTTCATAAAGCTTTATTTGAACTTTCTGTAGAGGAATTAGTGCATTAACACATATTTTCTGATATATTAGAATGATAGAGAAGAGATCACATTTTCTTTTTTGCATAGTTCCCACTAATAACCATATTCTCCAAAATTTACTTGTTCTAATTACAAATTCAAGCACTCACACAGTATGTTATGGGTCACTTTTGCTTAACGAGCTTTGCAGTAACTGTTAATGTAAGCAGCTGTACTAGAGAGGAAATGTTAGGATTTGTGGCAGTTGTTCTGAATGTAAGTTATGAAGTTGATTTAGTGGAGTCTTTTCTTCAGCATTTGTGACTGTACAAAAGTTAATCATTCTACAGCATTTCTGCCACATTTATTACTTCTTTTTTCTAATTTATCAGTGTTTCCTTTCATTTTAGAATACAACACAAGTATCTGTCTTTTTTTTTGGAGCTAGGCAGAGACAATATTATTAAATATTTGCATTTTTTAAGGATTTAGATAAATTTGAAATACCTTCTAAAGGCCCTTTTAAAAAATTCATCTTATCACTCTGAGATAACATGGTAAAATTTTCTAAAATATATTTCTTATAGCTTTGCCATCATAACAATGTTCCCGGGATATCCAATCAAGCTCAAGAAGGAAAACTGTGACACCCTATAAGGAAGAAAAGGAGCAGAGCTTGCCATGAGAGGAGCGAAGGAGTGGTCATGCAAATCAAGAAACCTTAAAAGGCTGCTCCCTCGAGTTCTGAGCATGCAAGGCGGGGGGGGGGGGTGTTACATGGCCTCGTGCATCCAGTGCACTGTTAATAAAATTCTTTGTTCCATTGTATTTGGCCGTTTTCAAATTTTATTCAGAGATTTTTCTCACATTGAATAAAAATTATCCATTTTCATAAGACTGGTTTGTCTTTTGCAAATGCTAGTTGCGTACAAAAATTTTGCATTTCACTTATTTTGCCCTCAGTTAAATTAGTCTCCCTGCTGATGTTTGCAAACATAGTTAACAAATCTGAATATTTAAGTTCAAAATTAATTTCGTGAGTCTAACAAATAGATATCAGTCTTACAGTCAAAACTTTTTTCATTACTTCCAACATACCAACATTAGATCTTAGTCATAGTTTCTTCACATATACTCCCAAAACTTGAACCCCAATATCTGAAATCTTAACTTGATTAATACAGTATTTACCCACCTACGTCCTCACTTCTACTTACTAATCAATAATGATATAGTATTACACACTGTATACAGCTATGCTATGCACATATTCATATTGTTTAGACTGTTTCCTAATATTGCTTTCATGTCAGCCAAAAAGAAGTGATTAGCTTCAACAGAAGTGCAGGGGAAAAGTATGCTTGTGAGTCTTAGCCATATTACTCAAGGTGTTTACACTATTCTACTTCTGAAAGAACAAACCAGACATTTCAGTCTTACCTCCAGCCTCTTGTTTATTTTGCAACTGCAGGAGCAAAGATCAGCCCACAGTGGAGCAAGTCAAAGTGTACTTATTGCTAGAGTCCTATAAACTGTGTCATAATTGGAACTATGAACCTGCAGAGACCCTTGTTAGAGTTTAATGGACTGGCAAGGTCAGCACAGCTTTCACAGTGAAAATGAAAATGCTGTCTAAGAGTTTAATGAACACAATGACATTTCTGCATGCCCCTAAAAATTCCTGAGAGCATCTGGAGCTGGTTTGAACTTGTTGCAACATTGATTTTTTGTCTTTTTTCTCTCCCAAGTATTTTTCTTTCTGAGGCCAAGCTTGTTTGTCTGTGTCTTGAAAGAAGGGGTACTTGTTCAGGTGGAAAAGGGGGAGTCTTTTTCTTGAGAATTGGTTTTAAACATAGTCTCAGTATTTTCCTCAGGAGAAAAATCACATTCTACCTTTCAGCTCTCTGTGCTCCTTATGGGGAAGAGAAAGGCAATAACCAGCATAATTATGCAAGGTTTAAGACAAATATTGTCAGCATGACCTTACAAAGAGAGTTGGATTACTGCTAGGAATTTGGTTCAAATTAAAGTGGCTGTACATTCCTTAATCAAGCATTTTCTAATAATATCAAACATTTTCACATCCATGAGCAAAGCCTAAGATCACCAGCTGTGTTATACATGCAGAAAAACAGACACATTTATTTACAGAATATTAAAAAAAAAAAAAAAAAAAGGAAAAAAGGATCTTCTTGCTATCTATATTAACATTCTTTGGAAAGGCTGTTATGTTTATATCTCATTACCCAATTAATTCAGTATATTAGGGCTGGAGGGCTAATGAAGGCTTCTCTCAGTCTCACAATACAGGTTAAAGCAGACAACAAATCCTTAAAGTTGTGAAACTTCTTATTAATTCTTTAAGGTCAGCCTGTCACGATATAATCAGGAGTACAACCACTACATACAAACTCATTGAGAGCAAGGTTTTCAGGTATTGACTCTCCTTACTTTACTCCTTAGGGGTGAAAAAAAGTACATCTGTTATTTTGTGCCCCATTAGAGGAATTATGGAATCAAAAAATCACAGAATATGGAAAACTAGAAAGGGACCTCAAGGACCTCATCTGGTCCAACCTTTCTTGGCAAAAGCACAGTCCACACAAGATGGTCCAGCATTCTCTCCACCTGGATCTTAAAAATGCCCAACTTTGGGAAATCCACCACTTCTCTGGGAAGATTATTTCAAGGGCTGTGAAAAAATTTCCTTGTGTCCAACTGGAATCTCCCTAGGAGTAACTTGTACCCATTAGCCTTCATCTTTTCTTTGTTACTCGTTGTAAAAAAGAGTCTCCACCTCTTTGTTGCCATTGGAACATGGCAATAAAGTCTCCCCTAAATCTTTTCTCAAAGCTGAACAAAACCAGCTCTCTCAGTCCTTCCTCACATGACAGGCTTCCCAATCCTTTGATTACCTCTGTAGCCCTTCTTTGGACCCTCTTCAGTCTGTCCACATTTTTTATATAGTGGGAACCAAAACTAAACACAGTATTCCAGCTGAGCTCTAACCAGCACTGAGTAGATTAGAATGATGATTTTCTCTCTGCTGATGATGCTCTTGTTGATGCAGCGCAGCAACCCACTGGCTTGCTTTGCTGCAGCAGCACCGAGTTCACTCATACTGAGCTTGCTGCCCACCAGGACCCCTAGTCCATTCCACAGAGCTGCTTCCCAGCTGGGTCAATCCCCACCTGTCCTGCAGTCTGGGTTATGTTTTTCCAGGTGCAATATCATACATTTGTCCTTTTTGAATTTCACAAGGTTATTGCTAGCCCACTCTTCCAGCCTATCCAGGCCTTCCTGCAGGGTAGGAAGGCACCTTGCTGCCAAAGTGTCCACTTCCCCAAACAATTTGGGATCATTGGCAAACTTTATTAGGTTACATGTGGCCCCATCTTCCAGGTCACATATGAAAATATTAGACAGCATTGAGCCCAATATTGGTCCTCAGAGAACGCCACTTGTGACGGGTTGTCAGTTTGAAAAGGAGCTGTTCCAGGACTCTCTGGGTGAGACTGGTCAGCCAGTTCCCCACCCACTGCACAGACCACTTGTCTAAATTGTAACACAATACTTTCTCAAAGACAAGGTTGTGGGAAAACCTATGGAAAGCCTTGAAGAAAACCAAGTAAACAGGGTCTGCCACTTGCCCCACATCAACCAAGTAGGTACTTTGTCATACAAAATGATTGAGTTTGTCAAGCATGATTTGCCCTTGGTGAATCCATGCTGGCTTTTCCCAATCACATGTTTCATCTGAATTTTGATAATCTCCAGCAGGATTTGTTCCATAACTTTCCCAGGCACTGAAGTAAGACTGCTGGACCTACAATATACTTCTTTAAACCCTTCCTGTAATCCAGGGATTACATTAGTCTTCCTCCAGGTTTCTGAGAAGATCTAGATGACTTCTCAAAGATTATGGAGAGTGGCCTTGCAATGGCAGTAGCTTTAACACACTCATGTGCATATTGTCAGGGCCTATTGATTTGTGTAGCACCTGTAAAAGTTCTTACACCAGCTCCTTCTCCACTGACAGTTAGCCTGTGTTTGCACCAACTTGGGTTGTTGTTCCCAAGGCCTGGGGCCAAACAAGGGTAGGTGAAGGAAATGTTGAGAATCTCTGCCTTTTCAGCTTTATTGGTGACTAATTCACTTCTTCTGTTTAACAGGGGGCCAGTATTTTCCTTCTGTTTATGTTTGTTGTTTACCAAGAACCCTTTGTTGTGGATTTTCACATCTTTGCCCAACTTGAACTCGCACCGAGTTTTTGTTGTTCTAACTAGATCTCTAACTGTTCTAACTGAACCACCTTTGTGGTTCTCAGCAGATATTTGTCCACTTTGCCATCTCTAGTATGCTTCTTTTTTGGTTAGTCAATAACCAGTGGCTGGTAGTAGCTGTCAGAGACATACAGCTGTGGAGGTGCTGTTATCCATTTTCACAGCTTCTGGCAGCAAATCTGGAAATCCATTGCTTTATAAAACCTTGGCAGGTTTAATCAGGATGAAATGGTACATTGTTGGTTTCAGATTCTTTTGTTTATTCTTCAAGTTAAAAAGTCATAGAGAATTAAGAGGTATTTGTGGTTTTTTAATATGGGTTACATCTGAGACAAACTAAAGCAACACCAGCAGAATGTATTAGTGCAGTAGTGTTCAAACTGCAGTGGAGACCTCCTTGTGAAGCCATATTTTAGTGTTTTTTCCATAACAGTAACTAAAGTAATGCATAAAAATATAATAACTGTGCACTAGTGGTGCAATTCAGGGAATAAACTACAAAATATATATTGCTTTAGTTAATGTATGCTCTTCTGACCATTTCTCTGGCAGGACTCAGTAATTCAAAGTGATTAAATTAAATTATTTTTATATCTTTTTAATAAAGACAGAGTATACAGCCCTGTTCTCTCAGTATAGGTTGGGATTTTATTATTTAGCTTGATTCTCACTTATAATTGGCCTTTTTGATTCTCAATGAGCTGTGAATAAAATCTGACATGTTTCAGATTATGTTAAGGAGGATGCACTTACAAGTGAAATGCATTCAATTTTATGAGGAAATTATGAAGATTATGATTTTACTGTATTTGAAGTGCAAAATAAAAAGCCTTACATGGATAATCAGGATTTCTCTGTGTTCTATGTTAATAAGTATTGGCAGCTTCCAGCCTAATTATTACAATGCATCAGACTATAATTTTTTTTCCTTTTTTTTTCTTTTTTTTTCTTAAGATAGAGCTCTGGGATACTAACTAAGCTTCTCATGCAGATTGCTAGATGTAAAACATGCAAGCTCAAGAGCTTTATTTCATCATCTGGACATGTAGGAATGAAGAGATGGAGATTTTTTTTTCCCTTATTCCACTTTCATGTACATGTTAACTTCTTACTGAAGTCACAATATATTTTTGTATGCAAGTCACAATACAGAATTCTGGTCTTTTTTATATGCTTGAAATGCAATTTTAGATTTTCTCTTCTAGAAATCTTCATATTAAATGGTTTGCATTTTCAGCTACTTAATGACATTTTCTTTTGTTGTGCATTATCTATTCTTGTTATGTGTGATGGCTTCATTAAGGTGGGTTCTGTGAAAATGGAATAAGGTTAAACCTCCACCTAGAAGACTTCACAGTATAAAAGGTAAGATGGCTAAGCTACATGAAGAAACAGCCTGGCACTGAAGATCCAGGCAACAACAGCATTTTTAACATAGTCTAGCTGATGTATAATTCATAACAACATTTACTTTCACAAATAGGCTTTCCTTGGGCAGTGCCAGCAGGATTATTTACATGAGCATGATTTGTTTACTTCAATAAGACTTATATGACTGGACTCATACCCTGTGCAATAATGCAAAACTATTTTAAGTCATGTGTGTAGGATCCATAAAATCACCTTTCACCTCTGGAAACTGAGAATTGGGTGATGTCAGTATACCTAGTAATACTGCATGTTGTTTAGACTTGCTTTATCTTTACTGGTCATTTATTTGTATCTGAAAATCACCGCATAACTTGTAAATTGACAGAATTGTCTCTCTGCACACATGGGAGGCCTTAGTAACAGCTGGTGTTGCCTTGGCAAACTTGTGCGGAAAAGCTTCTAGGAGCACTAAAGTTCAGTGAGTTTGAAAAAATATATGTTTATATCCCCCAAACTGCCTTTTAAGAAAGACTATTCAGACAGTGCAAGTCAAAAATGGACTCATATAACACAGGTAATGAAGTGTACCCTTCTCTCTTTCACTGACGTAAATTGGAAAAGGCTTAGTTTAATATAGTTTCTTTCTCTCCTTGTGGAAATTTTATTCCAAAAAGAAGCAATCTAGGTCAGCCTCCTACTGGTGTACCAATTAACAGGACACGTCCATTATATTTATTATCCCCCTGCAAGGTGTCAGACTTCAACTTTAGAATTAGCAAAAACAGTATGACCTCAATTTACAGAAAATTGTGGAGTTCTTTATTTTTTCCAGTAGCTTGCTCCTCACTTTCCTTAAAAATGTATTAAAGTATTGCTGAATTTAAAATGTCCAGATTTTGACATTTCCCGTACATTTCAACGGTCCCATCTTGCATTTTCAGTGACCCTTAGAGTAGATTAATGTTCTAATAATAGCTGGAGGTCTTTTTAGTTAGACAGCATTCATATCAAGCACTTGAATGGAAATCTGCTTTGCCAGTGTTTTGTTCTCTTTTTTTGCCTTTACTCTAATGGGTAGAAATCACAGCACTGAATTATGCTCTTCTTCCTCATACCTGCTTTTATAGGAAACAGCAACTCCTTGATCATTGTGATATTCAAAGTAGTAAATGGAAATGCATTGCATTGCAAAGTGCACTTCAAGGGTATACTTTGAAAGAAAAAAGATTCATTGGTTATCTTGATGTTAATGGGGATGATATGAATTGTCTGCATTGAAAAAATAAGCTATATAGAGCTGAAAACACATCTGAAGAGCTTTTTCTATAGTACCCAGATAAACTCCACTGATAGTTTTCCATAAAACATAGTGAGAAGGAGGGGTAAAATCTTAAACATACATATTATTTGAGTAACATGTTGTTTGAAGAAATATGCAAGTTGGCATTACTCTGTCCTCAATGCATACATTTCTAGAGGGCCTTAAAAATGTGAAAGAAAGATAAATGGATTAGGACCTTGGATTAGGTCCTTAACTTTTGTTCATTTCTCTTATAAGCAAGTTGACATACTACAATCTCTGAAAGGGCTGATGGAATGATAAATTCATAAAGCTCTGGAATTGTTTATATGTAATATTCAAGGGCTCCAAACAAATGGTTCTCTATAAAAATCAGGAAAAAAAAACAGGCATTAAGAAAAATGGTTAAAAAAACATCTCAGTACAATTCTATAATGTCCTTGCAGTAACTCTGGGAGTTACTTAGAGTTTTGTAATTCTGTGAATAAAAAACCCTCATATACAAAAAGAAAATAACAATATTTTTCTTGTAATGATCATCCTAGGAAAGGTTTGATTATTCTGGAAAGTACCAGAAGTTTTTAAGCAAAGCAGAAGAGTAGTTCTGACATACACACAACAAAAAACAAACCAGAACAAAATGTCTGTCAGTCACCTGCTTTTCACAGATGTAAAAGACTTGTGCACATGCACTGGCCTCGTCTGAAGCTCAGCACAGTTCTGTAGGTCATCCATCCAAATGAGGTTTTTGAATACTGTTGATGTGTGGCTAAAAGTGCTACTGCTATGGAATGAAGACCTTGCCTGTACTACTCATTGTAATTCTAAGAGTGAACAGAGGCTGGCAAAACACCAAAAAACCCCACAAACAAAACAAAACAAAATCTACACTATAATGCAACTTTCACAGGGCAAAAATCACTCCAGTATTACCATTTAGAACAATTCAGCCCTTTCCAGCATTACTGCAATAGCAATAGAACATCAGTTAGTGGTACAGTTTCAGGTCTTCCATTTCTTCGGCTCTACTATGGGCAAGGACTCTCTTTATGATATGAAATTTGCATATGTTCAAGGATGTGCTGGAAATACAAGCATACCCTCTGGTGCAGCAGCCAGCCCCTGCTTTGCTTCCCTTGCTTTCACACCATTGTTAAGCTACAAAATTTATATAATTTTTAGGTAAAAAATTAATTCACTGGGTAAACACCTGGGGAATGTTTACCTAGGTTTCACTGGTGACCTAGAAGAGCCTGGGAGGGAACCGTGGGAGGCACAAACTATATTTCTCCTGAGACCCCAGAAAGTCAGGGCAGTTTCTACACTTGTCAAAGAGCTGCTAAGTTTTCAGCTCTGTTCAAGTTGTCCCGGTTATGGGGACAGGGTCAGTTCCAGACCAACGGAGGGTCCTTTTCCTGAGTTGTAGCTTCACGTGTAAG
>JAWMRA010000090.1:14689044-14707515 GCA_035584735.1 Pseudotriccus pelzelni | reverse complement strand
GCTGAGAGTGGAAGCGTCGGAGTCAAAACTTGTTGGCATCACTTCAAATGCTGACAGCAATTTACCTACAAAGACACAGCAGATTCATTAATTTTCAGGCCCCAGAACAGCTGCACCACTAAAGACTCGTTTTTCTTGTACTAAAGGGCTTGTAAAGGAAGGGGAGAATTCAAATATTGAAATTTTCCCTCATTTTTGGAATGAGACTTGAACGAGGATTTCCATGAGAATTGCCTGCTGAATGAAAACTTCAGACCATTTGGGATGATTAGCAAAGGAACTGCAGAACTTGACTTAAATCACTTGCTTTTAAATTAAATGCTTAATTCTAAACAGGGATCCAGATCTATTTATATCCATTAAGGTTTTTTTAATATTAAACTAGTTTCCTAAAAGAGAGATATTAATCGTGAAGATTTGCAGGTAACTGTGGTCCATGCTTTTAAGTAGGACTCTTTCCCAGATCAAAGATGTCTGAATCCTTTCTGTTTCTTCTGCATTTTTTTAAAGATCAGGGATATAGTATTGAGAATATTGAATATGCATAGACTTTTTAGGTCACAAGAGGCCACTGTGGCTTTACTGAAACAGGTGAGAGTTTTGACACTGGATTTACGAGGAACACTATTTTAGCTTAATTTTTTTTTATCCCTTCTGTTTTGAAGGCTGGTCTTACTGGAGGTGCTCTAACTATGTGGATTTTGCTGAGGCAGTTCATATGTAGGAAATATGAATCTCTCCTTTTTTTAGCGTTTTAGTGTTAGAAAAGTTTAAGCCTAAAAAGAGATTGAATTTCATTAATGAAGTTATATTCCGCTATCATCAAAAAGATGCCTTTATTTTTTGTTACCTCTTATATTTACTAGATCGGTCTGTGTTGTGCTGCGAAAGCTGCCTCTAGTAAATCACACACTAAGACTACTGTAGGAAAATATTGCATCAAGCACCCACGACTTATTGCTGATTTTTTTTCCGGATGCTTAGATAGTGTATGTCTGCAGTCAAATGAGCTATGCGAAAACAAATCAGCACACCAATCTCAGTCTCTACAAAACTGTGAAATAAGCTTCCTCTTTCTTCCACTGCACAGTAAATAAACAAAGATCTACTGTAAGACTGGACCAATACCTGTGGTATCACAAGACACTGAAGTCATAAAATAAATATTAATCAAGAAAATAAAATTAAGAACAGAACCAGAAAATGGAGTTGATTTTCTTAATTTGCAACACAGCTAACATGCAGTAGTAGCAGAATTAGTTCGTTATGAGGTATTGTTCCAGGGTAGAAGGAGAGAGGAGCAAAAGAACAGGTTTTCTTTTTCACAGAGATAGTGAAACAGATAATAGACTTGCAGTATCATATACCTTTAATTTGGATTAATAAAATTCCTTAAGACATAATATTCTTGAAAGTACCTTCAATGCATAAGCTAAATGCATAAGAAGTTAAAATCCAAACAAGTACTAATTTGGGTTTCTCAGCTCCTCATTGTCCAGAGATAAATCAACAGAATTCCTCTGTTTTCTTCACAGGGAACAATTGGGTAGATTAGATGTCAAGCAGAGAAGTCACATCACAAAATTCATTTCCATGTCAATGTATTCACATTACATAACTGTAGTAGTATTGTGATGCAAAAAGTACAAAAGTGTTTTGTGGCGACAAACAAAGGCTTTGTTTATTATTTATATTAACATAATATAAATAAATTATTTATTGAAATAGGTTATTGAAGCAAATAAGCCACAAGAAGTCCTCTCATATTCTCATTCCTCTTTCCTGGCTACTGTTGTGAAGCAGTTTTTGCCCCTTATACACTCTAGCACAGATGTGCTACCAATATGACTTGTCGGCTCATCTTTAGCCTGTGGCAGATCTGTCTTGAAGCTGGTTGGAACTGGGTCTATTGAACATGGAGAAAGCTTCTGGCATCTTCTTACAGAAGACATCCCTGCAGTACTCCAAACTACCCAGACCTTGCCAGGCAAATCCAATGTTCTTGACAAATGTACTCTCTTCTGTTTTACATAGTCAATGCCACACATACGATTGCAAATACAGCAGCATTACAAGTGTACACCAATCACTCCAATGAGACACATTTTTCTAGATTTTTTTAAAAGTCAGAAGGAAATAGCTGTATTTGCCATGGAAATACAAATTTGAAATTATCTGGTAATGATACTGTTGTGAAGGACTGAACCTTTCCCCTCATGTCAGAAGCTTGGATTATCATGAAAAACATACTACAGTCATACACAAATGACTAGAATTGTGTCTTGCCCATTAGCAATTATGCTATCAATGCTAATTACTACTCTTGCTAAGCAGATTTAGATAATTAAATATAAGGGGCAATAGGAAAGTGTGTTGGAAGATACTACCTTTATATTTGTTCTAAGGACAGAAATTGCAAACAACACACCTTTGTCCTGCATAACCAATTGGGAAGAGAAACATCTGTTCCACCGTGTGTTAATATGGTGTAGGACCATCTTCCTTCAGTTTTGTATGCTTCCAGTTTGGATGCTTGAGTGTTAAATCAAAGACAGCTTCAACTTTGTGCTGAAATCAATCAGACAGCAAAGATAAAATTGTTGTTATAGATCATCTGCATTGTCTCAAACAGTTACTCAGTCTTACACCAGAAGAACTTCACCTCATTCTTGGTGTCAAAGGTGTGTTGTTGGTGATGAAAGGGATCAAAACACAACATCTCTATAGAAGAGGAGGAGATAATGCTGTATGAGCCTAAGCAAAGATACTGCTAGAGACCAAGCTGATAATCTGGGATGACTTTCACACTGGCAGGCAGCACATGTTACAACCTAGACCTGTTCTTCTCCATTCGTAAGTAAGAGTCAGGCTCATGGAAGATTTGAATAGTTACAGGGTTCCTTTTAAATTTGACTCTGTACAAAAAGTGCCTTCCAAACTATATTTGTGTACATGCAGTCTGTGACCTCTGGCTGCAAGAACATATAAGGTGTTGTTGACTATTGACTGAGAATTTACTCCTCAGTCATTTGTAGCATCCTGCAGTGACCAAAAGGGAGTCAGGAGGCTGTGGTGAGACACAGAGTGAGAGAGAAATCTGACCCAAGCGCGGGGACATCTGTGGATCCATTACTTGCAACTCTAAGAAGTGTCAACAGCACAGACATTTGAAATGACTGCAACACCATACAGGCTAGTGATTACTGAGCCGAAAGGCTTCTGTCCTTTCCAATCTCTGTTCACATACCAAGTGCTAGATCATAGACATTGAGCTATTTTGCATCGTGCAGAGCAGAACTGTGATATTTTTACACTTTACTTTTCAAAACCCATCTACTTATTAAGTCAAAATAAAACAGTGGGAAACATTCAGTTGCTATAGTTGAATGATATTCTATGTCATATTTCTGTTTCTTTTGAGCGGTAAAAAGGAGTTCACCTTATCACGAGATCACCTGATCGTGTTCCTTTTGCCCTGCATTAAAATCATAATCGTCCACTTAGGAAATCACCTGCTGTGGATATAATTGCTAAAGAACTGATGAACCTTCACAAACAAGTAAACAGCCAGGAAAAAAACAAAGCAAGAAGTTAATACATATATTATTCTTGTAATTATTGATATAGTTTTAATACCACATCCTTTCTCATGTGACATCAGCGGATTTAAATGCTTATTAGGTTATATTATTTTACTATTATCAATCTATCCAGTTTTTTCATATTTTAATATAAATGCATTTTTGTGTTTTAAGGGATCAGGAGATGAGAGAATGACTCCAGAAAAGCCTATAATGTTACTGTATTTTTGTTAATTTTTCCATACCTTTTAATTCTCTGTTAAGTTACTGTTATCCAAGTATAGACGTAGAACAAAAGATACGTTATTTCTAGCTATAATTATATATAGCCTTTCTTCCCAAAGCTAAAAATATATTGTTCTTGAAGCATACTTTGGCATTTGAATCAGCCTCACTGGATCTATTTTTTTAAACTGTATGAACATCTTACAATGTTTCATCTTGGCAGAAAGCTTTAGGGGGAAAATTATAATGAGAAATTGGGAGAAAATTGAGAAAAATAAAGTGGAGGGGGAAAAAAGAAGAAATAAAGCAATATTTTGGCACTCAAAATATGGTTTACTATAGGGAGAAGAGAGAACACATATAAAGCCATATAAGAGGTAGGCTATTTATACTGGATATTTTTAATTGTGAGCTTGGAGATACAGTTTTCTTTATCTTTGTGTCAATTTGTTTGCCTGGTTATTGGGTTCTGAAGCAGTCATGGGCTAATCTGCAATTAGGAGATGTTGTTTTGACTGTAGGCATGCCAAGGAATGAAAAAAAAATAAGAGAGACATCACAGAAGTATTGAAAGAAGAAAGAAAATTTTTACAAATCAAAATAATAAATTTTCATTCTTTCTACTGGGTTTTAGGGTGAGGCTGTTTGTTTTCCTCTAAGCAAGCAGAAAATGTTTTGATATGTTTCACTTCAGCAAAACAAGCAATCTGAAAGAATTTTTTTTTTTTTAATTTTTACCCAAAAATGATCCTCTTGTCTGACTTCCCATATTTCGTTTTTCAACATTCTTTGTTTCTCTGATTTTTGGGACACTACAGGTTTAATAACTGTTGGTCTTTATTCTGATTTTGCTGCTGTTGAAACTCATAGTATTTGTGGTCAGTCCAACATCCACTTTTTCTAGAGACCAAGAAATGTGTTCAAAGTTACACACTGGATCTTTCAATGTCAGCTTTTTGAAATGTAATGTCCTGAGCATATCACAATGATATTTAGAAAATTCACAAGATGACCTCTCTGTTACTATTTCATCTAGGCCAGGTTATATCAAAACAGAGAAAAAACACACACACTGTATTGGTATGATTGCATTCATCTTCCATGTATATCAAGAATGCAGTCATAATCCAATCAACAGGAGAATTTAAGCAGGAAATTTAGAAACAAGAGAAAGCAATCACATGAAACAAAACAAAACACACAAAAATAACAAAAAAAGAAAAACCAAACCAAAACGAAACAAAACAAAAAAAAGCACTACACTTGGGGTGGCCACAAATTTTCTCTCAATTTTATAAAACTAAATCCTACTCAAGTGTTCTTTTCTTCTCTATTCCTCATAAATTTATATTCTTTCACTGAGCCCTAGCATTTACTCCCTCAGAATATCTTTTCTAAATACAATGTAATCTTATCTTTTCTCAATAATCAGTGGATAATAAATCAGTAATGATTTAGCAAGTAAAATATTTGTTTGTATTCTCTGAAACTTAAATAATGAAAGCATATTTTAGTTCCCCTAAAAAATATTTTTTCTAAGAGAAAACTAAAGGCCTCATGGATCAGTTGGGACTTAATTGAAGAATTCTGGTTACAAATGAGGGAAATATGACTGTAGCAGAGCTTATTCAAATATTTTTAAAAATCACAAAATTTTTTGTACGGAGGATTGTATGGTAATAACTTCACTTATGAAAAATTTAATATTTTCTGGACTTAGACTATTCCAAAAGGTACTGTTCAACAAAACACAAGGAGGTCTTCATTTAATAGGTCATTATGTATTAAGAAGTATTAATTCTTTCCACTAAATACCAGTACCTAAATGCTGACATGATATAGTTCAAGAATTATTTTCTGTAAACCCTTGAGACTGAAGAATTTGTAATGGAGAAGTATTTGAATTATTTAAATGCTTAAAAGGAGAGGGATAACTGGTAAGACGTGTTGGATTGTTAGCTTTGCATTTGTCAAAAATATTTTGGATTTATGAGTTTTAATACTAGACTGCCAAATCTAAGTGATAACAGACCAGGAATAGCTGACTATCTTTAGAACTTCTCAACTGATTGATTACCAATTCCCAGCCAAAAATCTCTAAGAAAAGTATTGGCTATTAACCCAAATGTTTATTTAAGAAATTACAAATAAAATTAAAAGAGTTTATATTAATGGATTAGTCATCTTAAAAAATTACATTTTACCTACAGAAAATAATGTTTATTTAAAAAGTGTCTTTTGCACATGATGGTGCAAAAATAGAACAAGGCCCTTCAACATGTTGAGTAAAAACACAAATTAAAATTTTTACCCCTTTGGACTCAGTAGGTGTTGGATTCAACAGGCTTGAACATTAGTGAGATCTGGGCACCAAATTCCTCCCAGCTTTCCAGTGCCTTGGCAAAGTGCAGCCCAGATTCCTTGCCAAGTTCCATAACTTGACAACTTCGTGAAAGTATTGTGTTTCAAGCTAACTTAAGTAAAAAAAATAATTGGCTGAAGGGTACAGGATTATTTACCAAAGCTAACCAAAGCTGAGCTGAATCCCTATGCACTGGACAATAAAAGAGGCTTCTTGAAGACCTCATTTTAAAGAATGAGTTTCCTATTCTGTTCCCTATTTCTTTTCTTTGTTTCTGCAGTCAGTAGAGCAGCACACTTCCACTGAGTATCCCTCTGATCTGCACTTCTGTGCACTTGTAAACTTCTTGGACATATAAAATAAGCATTTATAACACTCTTTTCCAGAATACCGTAAGGTAAAAATTAAATAACCTTTCACCAATGAATAGCTAATATGTCTAAGGAAAACAGGGCAAATGCTTGGCAGCAGTTTTCCTCTCTTTGAGCAATATATTTGCTTTGGCTACATGGTCATTAGCATCAACAAATTAGCTCTTTGATTACTGTTGCTTTGCAATTTAAAACCAAGTAACTAATTTATCTGCCCAATAAAGAAGCATCAGGTTAAATGGAAAAGGGAAAGGGCATTTTGATTTCCTTGCAATTTTACATACTCAGCTTCTTTTGCTAAGAAATCTCCAAGTTTAAGAATGACGGAACCGGATTCAGTTTGTTGCTCATCAGGAATCTCCTTTGTGTTGAAAAAGCTTTCAGTGAAATAATTCCCATTGTGCTACTTACAGGAAAGATAAGATGGAAGTTGCAAGGTATCTTCTACACAGCTCCACGAGGAAAAGGTCCTGCTTGTCAAACCTGACTTTCTTCCACAAGAGGATAACCCACCTAATGGATCTAGGGAAGACAGTTGATGTAATCTCTTTGGACTTCAGCAAAGCTTTTGATACTGTATCTCACAGGATCCTTCTGGACAAAATGTCCAGCATACAATATGCAATAGGTGAGCAAATGGCTCAAGGACTGAGCAAAAAGGGTAACAGTGAACGTGGTAACATCACACTTGCAACCTGTCAGAAGTGAGGATGTGCAAGGCTTCATCTTAGGCCCTGTGCCCTTCAATATGGCAAATATGGGTGCTGAAAGAAATGCGGCTACACACCATACGGAGTTCAATTTTGGGTTTTGTCCTACAAGCCTTTTTGGTGCTCCTCTTTTATGCATATTCTCTCGTAAACAGCACCTGGAGTTTGTCTTCTAGTTAACTGAAATTCCCAGGACCATCCTAAACCAGTCCCTTGATCCCACACATTCACCTTGCATCATGTGGTGGCTGTGTTCAGCTACGGGAAAAACATATAGGCCATGCAGACCATTAAGTGGTGTTCACTTTGAGAATACAACATTCTCTTTATCAAAAACACCAGTCAAGGCCAAAACACTCCTTTTGATCCTAATTAACTGAATTTAGGTACTGCTCATTTAACTTGTTCCCACATTCAACATCTTCATAAATGACTTGGGCACAGGACTCGAAGGAATACTAAGTAAGTTTGCTGATGATATTAAATCGGGAGGAGCTACTGACTCCCTTGAAGGCAGGGAGGCCCTGCAGAGAGACCTTGACAAATTAGAGAGATGGGCAATCACCAACCATAGGAAGTTTGACAAGGACAGGTACTGAATTCTGCTCCTGGGATAGGGCAACCCTAGATGTACAGACAGACTGGGGATTGAAATGCAGGGAAGCAGTTCTGCGAAAAGGGATGTGAGGTTTCTGGTCGATGGCAAGTTGAATATGACTCTGCAGTGCCCTGGAAGCCAGGAGGGCCAATCATGTCCTGGAGGCATCAGGCAAAGCATCACCAGCTGGGCACAGGAAAGGATTGTCCCGCTCTGCTTTGCATGGGAGTGGCCTCACCTTGAGTCCTGTGTGCAGTTTTGGGTACCACAATATAAAAAAGACATGAAGCTATTAGAGAGTGTCCAAAGGAGGGCCGCAAGAATGGTGAAGGGACTGGAGAGGAAGCTGTATGGGGAACAGCGGGAGGAGGTCACTTCGTTTGTTCAGCCTGGAGAAGAGGAGACTGAGGGGAGACCTCACTGCGGTCTTCAACATCCTCGCAAAGGGAAGTGAAGGGGCAGGTACTGGTATCTTCTCTCTGATGACCAGTGACAGGACTCAAAGAAAGGGCACAAAGCTGAGTCAGGAGAGGTTTAATGTAGATATCAAGAAAAGATTTTTCACCCAGGGGATGGCTGGGTGATGGAACAGGCTCTCCAGGGAAGCAGTCTCAGCACCAAGCCTGTCAGAATTCAAAAAACATTTGGACAACATTCCTAGAGGCACATGGTGTGACTCTTGGGGATGGTCCTGTATAGGTCCAGGAGTCAGACTTGTTGATCCTGATGGGTTTCTTCCAACTCAGTATATTCTATGATTCTATGATTCTATGATTCTGCCTGTAATCATAGAAAGATGAGAAAAGAGAATATTTTCATAATTCTTCTGCTTCCAGACTTGAATCTAGGCTTTTGAATGACCACAGCTGACATTCCAACTGTTAATGGTGCATGGAAACATATTATAATGCCAGCACAAACTCTGAAAAAGAGCACCAGAAATGGTGACAGTATTGATGTGTGAAAATGAACTCCCTCCTGCTGAGCAGATCTCCACAGTCCTGCTAAGAGAAAGCCTAATGAAACCTGTTTGAGACAGAGAATCAGTCTCCCCCCACTCTTGGTGAGATACACCACCCCTGCAGAGCAAGCTCTGCACAGCACTGAACTGTGCCATAGGAACGTGCTTGATCTCTTCTACGTACCAGATCTCTTCTAAAAATTATGTTTCAGTAGGATGATGCTGCACTGTATGGCGTCAAGATGCTTTGGCCAGATTTTCAAAGTTTCTAGAAAGCTGACAGCTCTCAGCAAGGACAGAAGTGCTGAGAACCTCTGGAAATCTTCCATTTTCATTTGAGTGCTTAAAAGCTCCTTCTGAAGCCCTTAACTAGGGACATTAGGACTAACAGTGTTCACTGCAGTAATTGCTGCCTCATCCATGACAATTATGTGTGAAAATGAGGCAAAGTTTGTAGAGAAAAGACATTGTTTTAATTAGAACTAGTGTTGTGGGGGAAAGAAAGACTTCAGAATCAATCCTACAAGTCTTTCTATTTACTCAGTAATACAGATGCTGAAACATTTAGAAGGTGACCAACTACAAAACTGTGTTCAGTTTGAAAGTCATGATTTATATATTCAGAAGAAAATTCTCATTATAGATCCTTCAGATTGTAGGAGTACACACAGGGGGAGGGAGAGAGGTGGGAATGAAGAAGAAAAATAAACAAACCTAAGATAATATTAAACTGCATTACTGTGAGCTAAAAGTTCTATTTACTCTTCTTACTCTTCAATTACAGCTCCTTGATGTTCTTTATGTCAGTTTAAGATATTATTTATGGATGTGGTCTACCTGGACTTCAGTAAAGCCTTTGACACCATCTCCCACAGCATATCCCTGAAAAAGCTGGCAGCCTATGGCTTGGATGGGCAGGGGCACTCAGTGCGGGGTTAAGAACTGGCTAGAGGGCGGGGCCGCTAAAGCAGCACCAGCAGGAATTTTAATGAAAGATAAAAGCTGAGTAGCAGCAAGTCTATTAAGAAAGAAAGAAACAAGGGTAGACTTACATCACTTGGTGCTTAACAGAGTAAGGAAATGCACTTGGGGTTTTGTTGTTTTGGGTTTTTTTAAGCAACTTCCACCACTTTATACATTATTTAGCTCATTTTCCTATGTAACTTACACAGAGGTTATCTGTACTCATCAACAGACAGTATTTGCTGCTGCACAAGGGACCATTTCCCACACCAGTAGTGGTACAGTTTCATTTGTGTGTTATGATTTATTTTTTTTTACCACAATGGCATATACTGACTTTGGATAACATGTTGTAGCAGCATAGGGAAACTAGAACTAGTAATAATACAAATCAATAAACTTGCCTTCCAAATGTTGCATGTCTGGTGGTATAATACGTTATCAGTTTACTGCCAGCTTTTTCCTGAAATTACGGTTTGTTTATTCTAAACAAACAGGTGGATATTAGAGCATTTTTACATCCTTTCAGAAGGTATATATTTTTTAAAAATTCTTCAGTGGAACCTTGTTGAAAATAAGTTTGTCCTGAGGCAAAATACATTGTGACATAGAATTATAGGAAGCTCAGAAATATAACTTTCGCATAGATCCATACTCTTAAACACCCATCACAATTCCTTCTTTGTGTTTGTGAATACAAATGAAGTTTTCATGTTGAATTAGCTCAGCTAAGGCAGAATGCCTCATGTCAAGATTTAGACAAAGTGGGTGAGTTTATCCAGTGTGCAAAAATCTGAAGAACAAGAGGAAAAAAATGGAAGGAGGGAAGGAAAGAGTCACTTAGGCAACTATTTAGTCAAAGTATGAAAGAAAAAAAAACCTATCAGGATTTTTAGAAAATATTTCAGGAGTCCTATGACTACACCGAACAATTCTTAGTAAGACCAAAATTTTGTCATTTTTTAGAGCAAGTGTATTGAGGCTTATGTTACCTTTTTTTCAGATAATCTTCTGGTAAAGGTATCTTTACATTTGGCCTTTCTCTCTGCTGTCACCCCACTGTTCTTAGCTTTACTTTAATCTGATAAAAGGTTAGTTTTCAAAAATTAACCACATGGGAAGGTTTTAATGTAAGAGCATTCCTGGTAAAAAGTCTCATTTTTAAAAATGTGTTTCAGGCCTGTTTATTTTTATATTGTGTTCAGTCTGTGTTGGACATAATCTTGGGGTTAGAGTAACCATCTGGGAGAAAATTCTGATCTCCTTGACTTATCTGGCTCCATAACTTGTAGCTTGTTGGTGCCATTGAAAATACAGTTTGTACTGACTGCTGTGACAAAGTTATACCTGAGATAGATTAGTTTTTTTATGTTGTAGAAATGGCAACCACAGAGTAATTGTACAATCAAATTCAGCAAATATTCCTTTGAAATTACTTCCACACCATGTGTGTGGTTAACAACTGCAGTATCACCCACTAAACCTAATACTGTTTGGTGTCAATAAACCAGTTTCAGTTTTACATAATGTTATCATAGCATTTGAGACTATTGTCTTAAATTTATTTTTTTTTTCATTTTTTAAGAAAAATATATTTCTTTTCAAACAATTTGGGTTTACTATGGCTTGTCATACTTTAAAAAGAGATGAATTTATCACATAAATCACATGTGCATTAATATATATACATAAGCTGCCTCAGCTTTATGACTCTTCATGTGATAACCTTGCTTTCTTTGTTTGCATTACTTTGATACTAATTTTCAAGCAGTTTCATCTAAGTTTACAATGCAGAGGTATTTGATGATAAAATAGAGATTTCTCTTGAAAATTACTTTGAAATAAAACAGGTATGACATACAACAAGGGAAATCTAAATTTTAAGCATAAGGGACTACAGTAAAAAAGAAGAAATTAGTTGTAACCTAGAGTTTCACTCTACATTATTTTAGTTGGATTCACGGCTGCTGTTGTAATAAGTCAGAACTGGATTCAAGTATGGCTCTGTAGCGCTGAGACTGTAAACTATTGCCTCCTAGAAAAAAAAATCTAAAAGAAATGCTATTTATTGTTATCTTCACATCTGAACATGCTGTGGAGGAACAGTTAATAGTGACAATATCCCAAGGCAATCAAGTATCCAGGAGGTAGATGAGATGTCAGCGCAGTAGATGACATGTTTGCATGGCAATCAGACACTGAAGAACAAGCGTTATGTTGGAAATAATAGAAAATATTAGTTTTGAGGACTGTTAGCTGCTGTGGAGTTTAGCAGTCCCACAGAACAGCTTCCTCATTCTCCCACAGTGGGATTGTGGATAGTTGGAGGCATAAATGTGCAAAAATGTCTTAGTTTGTATAAAGAGAGTTTAATAGGCAAAGAAAAAAAATTTTAGTGAAGAAAAACAAGGAATTAATTCTCTCCTTCATGTTGTTTTCAGCCATTTCCTGAAAAGAAGGGCTTCATCACATGTAACAGATATTTGGGAATACAAACTCCAGAAGTCTGAATATTTTCTTGAGAGAAAATTAAGATATTAAGATATTAACCTGGTACAATAAAAAAGAAGAAAAGCGAAGTTGTTTATTACTTTTGCATAAGGAGAAATAGCAAGATATCTCACATAAGTCTGGCATTGCCTCTATTGATGTGCTGTCATTGCCGATTATCATTCCATAGCCTGTTTAACTACAGGAGAAAGTGATAGTTCATGGTTCTGTTCCCAACTCTGATCAAAATTTCCTGAGAGAATGTAAAGATAGAACCATAGAATTGTTTAGATTAGAAAAGACCTTTAAGATCATCAAGTCCAACCGTTAACCCAACACTGCCAAGTCCATCACTAATCCATGTGCCTCAGCACCACATCTAGATGTTTTTAAATACCATCAGAGATGGTGACTCCACCATTTCCATGGGCAGCCTATTCCAGTACTTCACAACCCTTTCAGTGAAGGAATTTTTCCTGTTATCTAACCTAAACTTTCATTAGTGCAACTTGAGGCCATTTGCTCGTGTCCTGTCACCTCGGACTTGGGAGAAGAGATTGACCCCCACATCACTACATCCTCCTCTCAGGTAGTTGTAGACAGTGACCTGCTGGCCACACTTTCTGTTCCAAGCCTGGATACCATTGGTCTTCTTGGCCACCTGGGCACACTCTTGTTCAGCCTCCTGTCTATCAGCACTCCCAGGTCCTTTTCCCTTGGGCAGCTGTCCAGCCACTCTGTTCCAGCCTGTAACACTGCACTGGATTGTTGTGGCCAAAGGGCAAGATCTGGCATTTGGCCTTGCTGGACCTCATAGAATTGGTCTCAGCCCATTGGTCCAGCCTGGACAAATCCCTCTATAGAGCCTTCCTGCTCTCCAGTAGATACAGCTCATCAGACACGAGAACCCAGATGCACTTCCTTTCATTCAGCAGAATGTTGGGTTTTTTTAGAATGTAATTGAATTCCATAGTGAATCTACTGAAATCCATTCAAGGCCAAAAATATCAAAAAGAACATTGACTCAGGAATTCTGTTATTTGAGATGATGCAGAAGTTACAGCTTGACTAATTCAAAGGAAGTGTAACATTGCATGGTGTTTAATATTTTACCTAGTGAGATGTTCGGCACATTAATATTTTCATACAGTATGTTAAAAGTGTAAAACTATCCTTTTCTCAGTAAATCAAATCAGTCAGAGAAAAACTGAAGTACAGGAGAAGCGGAATTGTTCTGCATCAAATTTTGTTCACATAATCTGGAATATTTTAATGAATCATGTGGTAGATGTTATATTGTAAAGGGAAGCATTTTAGATTTCATTTATTTAGTATCTGACAGAGTAGTTTAAGGCCAAATCCAGACAGGTCCCAATTAACAATTTGCAATGTGTTTCAAATACCTGGCACTTTTCTGGTTTCTAGCCAGTCATGAACAAGCAGAAGAGAAAAAAGTCAAGACACGTTAAGATACATAACACAATCATAACCACCACACACAATTATATTATAATCTTAGTATGAAACTTCTGATCCACAATTCAGGAAAATTGGCTTTCATTCCTAATACGTTTTATCTTTTTGTGTACTGTAAGATAGGTAAT
This sequence comes from Pseudotriccus pelzelni, assembly GCA_035584735.1. Taxonomy (NCBI): domain Eukaryota; kingdom Metazoa; phylum Chordata; class Aves; order Passeriformes; family Tyrannidae; genus Pseudotriccus; species Pseudotriccus pelzelni. Next base: position 14,693,650 of record JAWMRA010000090.1, on the reverse strand, counting down.
AAATCTGATGGGAGTGTTTTCAGTAGTGATATTTAGGCTGAAAATCCTTGTTTTAGGAAAGATGAAACAGTCTGGAGACACTGATCTATTTTAAAAACATTTATAGCTGGATAGTTTTTGAAAACCAGGGGTCTGTGGAGAGATAGCAGGCAAACAGAATTACTGTAGGAAGAAAGCTGAAGAGAATGGCAGGCAAATTTCACATTTTTATTTCCACTCAGAAGTTACAGCAAAGTAGTATTTTCATCCTTTGGGCATATCAAATGTTAAATGGTCTTTAACTATGACTGTTTCCAGAGAAGAAAAGCAGGTCTATTAGTTAACTTGGAGACCATTACTGAATTTTTCGAGAGATTTATTTCTGCATCTTACTTTAGTTTGCAAAATGTATGGGTTTTTTTATTGCAAACTGATTAAAACAAATTTCAAATTTGCAAACTTTAAATCCATGTGCCATTTCAATCTTATGTATGAACATCTGTGCAACAAGAAACTTACTTCCCCGTATGTGGTATCTACAGCAAGAGCTGTACCTCTTATCAACTTCTATTGCCATAAGAGGGTTGTTAATCCTACAATGCTACTCTGAGATGATTTATAAACAACACTTGATATTACATCAGAATTACGCAAATACAGAGCAATTCTACTGACTTATATGAAGGCACCAGAAAACAGAATTTCCTCTTTATATACATATATATTCTGAATTATTTTTACTGAGGAGAACAGTCCTCAGTTATAAAGCTTTAAAGGGTGAAACCCACAGGGAAAATATAATAAAAAATTGCAGCCATGTCTAGTGTAAAAAGACAGCTCCATATTCCTATAGAGCAAGCAAGCAGGGGTAATTAGTGTGGAGAAACATAAATTTGAAAATTCATCTCTGGTTTTAAGTGTACTTATTTCTGTGATACAATCAAGCTGCAATTAATTTTGAGCAGGAAGAAAAGTCTTTGCCAGGAAAGGTCCACAGAACTTCATTGCAAAAAGCATAATGGCCACACTAATAAAATAAAAAAAAAAAATAGTGTTATATTAATTACTTTATTACTAAGGATTTATATTAAAAATGTGCTGAATATTTGAATCATTAATTATATTACTATTATCACACATAGTCTTACCATGACAAAATGAGTCTCTCACTCAAACAGCTACTGTGCTTCGTGAAACTTTTAAAATCTTTTAAATTTTTGTTGCATTTACTTTTCTGTCATCAAAAACCCCTTGATATAATCTGGCATGTGATCATGAAATCTTGGCAAGTTCTACAGATACTGCCCTATTTGAATTTTCTTCCACGACTCTTCCCACATAATAAAAAAGGCCAGGTAGTACATAACTTCATTCCATGACTGGGTGGGATACTAGGTACTTCTGAATCTACTGAGACTGCATCTATGTTGTTAAATAAAACCGCTACAGGTCTCCCTGACATGAAGCCCAGCTGTGCCCCAGGAGGTGTAATCCACAGGAGCATTCGCAGAGCACAGTGCAGGCATAACCTCACCAGCCACAGCTCCTCCTGCTTGCCTCCTCCAGAGCTCTCAGCTGTTTTATCAGCAGGCTGTGTATCTTCAGACAGCCCTGACTTCCTTCCTGCTGCACCTCAAGGCACACAATGCAACCTTCAGTTCATTGCTACGCAAACGTGACTTCCATAGGCTGCCCAAAAAACCCAAAGAAAACCAAAAAACCAACCAAACAAACAAAAAACTAAAACCACATTAATTCAGCCACTCTAAATGAAAGGAATGTGTACAAGAACACCACAAGCAGCCTTGGAGAAATCACAAGCTACATGATGCCTCATGAAAAAGGTTGTTTTATTTGAGGAGTGTAGAAACACTGTAACATCTCTCCAGTCCACAGGGCAGCCACAGAAGCTGTCACAGTAACCCATCACAGCTCAATAAACTGCACTTTTCATATGGGGCTGTGAAGGGTAGGACATTTTGCATCTCAGCACTATGACCCAGCTGTATCCAAAAAAGCTGGTGAGGAAGGCGCTGAAGACAAATCTTAATGCTTGATGAGTAAGATTTGGCAAAATGGGTTGCATATATTGACATCTAGTTAATTCTCAAAGTCCTGAATGTTTCTCAGAGAAGGGAAATCAAAGGATATTACACTGGTGCAAAATGTACAAAAAGCAATAATATTTCCAGACTGATATTTTATCATCATATCTTTTTGAAAAAATTTAATACTTCTAAGCTCCAAAAGCTAATTAAAACACCATCAATGTAAATATTTTATGTATCTGTGCAATATTGATTGAAAAGAGTGAGTTCCTGATCTGTGCAGTTAGTTGAAAAGCTTTGGTGTTCTTTAGTACTTCTCCAGAGCTGCAATTTTATAAGTAGCAACAAAAAGTACTTAGACTGTGCTTTTGTATTCCATTTGCTGTTGTTTTTCACCATTTATATTGCACTGGATAAAATAATCACAAGTATCAAATCTAGATATTTGTTCAGAAGTAAGAGTTGCTCCTTTATCTATCTGCTAAATTCTGCCAGGTGGGACTTATGGAAGAGCAGATGATCAGCAGACACAGAGTTGGAATAACTGGACAACTGTCAGCATAGTAGCGCAGAATATCAGAAAGCTTCTGAGCTGCTGAGACAGGAGTATCCATCCCAAGAATGAGCAGTGTTATTTCTTATTACTTAAGGCTGTGAAAAGTTCAGTGAGTTACAAAGTGGAAGTTGCAGTAGCATAACTAGGACCAGAAGAAAGATATAGATATGTGCCTAAGACAACCTCAGTAGACAGACATCCAGTCAAACCATTTAATAATTTAAGAATAAAACCAGGAAGAGAGACACACGGTAAGAAGTAATACATGTCAGGAAAACTTACTATTGCTGCCTTTCACAGTGAGACAAATCACACAGCTTATTGCCCCTTCATCTGACTTTGTCTGGCCTCTCATATGCGTCCTCATATTTGTGCTGTTGGACGTAGTCCTACCTCCTTCTTATGTATAAGAGGATTTATAATGGTAGGGCCTTGTGTGCCATTTCAAGAACCTGCAAATGTTGTGTCACAGGATGAAATTGCTGTCCATCCACTATTGCCACAACCCAAAGGGAATCAATAGGCTATTCCTTTCTAGTGGCAAGATTCAGTGAATCAAGTAATTTGTGGTTTTTAAATGCTCCAGTAAGTAACACCACACCACCTATAGAGAGGATCGTTAAGTGCTCTCTAGCCAAAATGAGCATTATTCACTGGTGGGTCTTTATCTTTGTTCACGTAAGCAGAGAATGCCAATAACCAGGAGTGGAAAGCCATTAGAGATCAATCAATTTCCTGTAAGCCTCTTTGTACTATGTTCAATGTCCATATGTTTAAATTTTTTTGCACAGCACGGTGCTGCATTGCTGAATACAGACAATGTGTCACAGCTTCATAACTAATACCTTAGTCAGTGGTGACGAAACATTTCACTTATAATTCTCAAGCAATAGCTATTTCCTCTCCAAAAAAATTATTATATTTTGTCATAACCCATTTTTCTTGTTTGATAGGGAAAGTATCACAAAGACTGTTCTGACTGTATGGATTTCCCCTCAGACCCTATTGTATCTTTATTCTCTTGCCTTCCATTGACAAGTCTGTCCGTTCTTTTTCTTCACTATTTTGTTGCTAATCAATATTCTGACTTACGGCATCTGTCACCAAGAGTGATGCTACATAGTGGTACAATGTGGGATTTCTCAGGATTAAAGTACTTTTCTGCATATACTTGCCCTTTTGCATTTCTATTATCTGCTTATTTCGCAGCAAGCACAGCTCTCTCCCTGAAACTCTTAATTGGGCACATGCCAGCTGACAACTGAAAATTCACTTAAAATGGGAGCAGGAGCAGGGCCTGAAATAGTCAAGTGTCAATCAGAGACACACTGTGAAATTTCTTGCACTCCTTCATGCATGTACATTTCTGATCAAAAAACTACTAACAGCAAACATGGACTTTTGAACTGCAGTATAATGTACAGATGTGTTAGGTATTACATTCTTGCCCTTTGCCTTCTTTATAGTTACTTCTTGTTACTATCTTTCAAATCAAGTCAGAATGAATCTATTGTCATTCTTCTCACAACTGGGTCCATCTCTTTAACATGGGATCTGGAACAACAACCTCCTTTATAAAAAAATCTTACAATAATAAATTTGCTTCAAATCTGTTATCAGAATGTAGATAACAACAAGACACAGTGGTTATAGAAGCAGTATTTATTAGCAGACCTCACTGAATGCTATTTTAAACATTTCTCTATTAAACTAATCTCAGGATTTTTTTCCCTGCACATTCTGTCGTTAAGATATAGAACCTTTAAACACTGACTTTCTGCCATAAATCTCAGTTACATCTCTAATTTAGACACTTCACATCTGCACAAATGCTTCTACAGTTATGTCTATGGCCTGCTTGCTAGAAAAGCTGTACTTCTCTTTTTTCTTTTGTTTTGTTTGATTTTGTCGTGTTTAGTTTTGTCATGGGTTTGCTTAGGGGACAATTTTTACCACACCCCCCACAAATTACTCTAAGGTGAGAGAAGTTTATGCAGACAAAGAGATCTGATTGGGGAGAAAA
>JAWMRA010000090.1:14652798-14674171 GCA_035584735.1 Pseudotriccus pelzelni | reverse complement strand
CTTCTGCACCACTAGGGGAGAGGAGGTAGAGCCTGGGAAGGAGGGAGGGGTAAGGAGAAGGTGTGCTGCAGATTCATTTTTCTTCTTGTTATGCTTCTCTGATTTTGATAACAAATTCAATTAATTTCCCTAAGTCAAGTCTGTCTTGTCCATGATGGTAATTGGTGAGTCGCCTCTCCCTGTTTTTGTCTCAACTTATGAGCCTTTCATTATATTTTCCTTGTCCTGTTCAGTTGCAGAGGGAAGTGATAGAACATTTTTGGTGGCTACCTGACATCCAGCCAAAGTCAATCCAAAATGTTATGTAATAGCTTGAAATATGGTGATATTAGAAGTAGTGTGAACAGAATAAGTCTAGGAAAGAGCACTCTGTTGTTTACATAAATTACAGCAATATTTGGCCAAGTCAACAACATTTGAAAGTCGTATTTGGTGAAAATGTGAACATCTGAACAATTTCTGAAAAAGGCATTTACAAATACTATACATAAATTATTTTCTGAGAATTTCAGTTAGGGAGGTAACTGTCCCAAGTGTACAACCAGTTGTTGGGTCTGGTCCATACTCTCTTATTCCATGATGCTGCAAGGATTTCCAGAAATTACTGCGACTATTTTCTTCCAGCTTTCCAGGAAATGGACGTGGATTCATCGATCACAGCCAACCTGTCCCTAAAAGTAGAAAGGCTGTAATGAAGAGTACGTATCTTTAATAGAGCCAGGACACAAACAAATCCAGTGTGGTCTTTCACATTATACGAAGAACAGACTTCTGATCAGAGGAATTCTCTCCTTGATTTTCACTCTTCATGTCCATTGAACGTTACTTGTAGCAAAAAGAAAATAAACTAAGGAGAGAAAACAGACCATGACTGGAATCACAGGGGAATTAATAATCCCTTTGGTATTAGCATCCAGAAACATAAGAAGAAATGGAGAAAGTTTGAACAACACTTAGGAATCATTGCAGTATGATGAAGAAGGAAACACTTTAACAAAGAGGACTGCGAATTATTTGAGTGGCAATTTTACAGAGCCAACTCCCAGACAAAAAACACAAACCCAGTTTAAATCTAAGATAAAATAGCCCAAGTGTGGCTGCTAGAAAATACAGAATTAAATATGGCAAACTGCCCAGAATAGGGCACCCAAAATGTCACCTCTTCAGGCTATCACTTAGTAAGAACAACCCTATAGAATTCAAACACTACAAGAAAATATATGAGAGGCAAAAATCATGCAATGCTCCCAAACAGGATTGACAAAGGGACAGTACATGAATTTGCACAAGAACCAACCACAGTACAATACACGACAAAATGTTACTATAATACAGTATTTGGAGAAAGACGAAAGAACTACAGTTAAATGTATCATTTTACAAACCCCAGCAGAGCATGCATTGCATGGACAAACCAGATAACAAGAATGCTACTAGTTCCAAAAAACTCTTCACAAAAGCTACAGGCAGTGGTGAAAAAAACAAGGATTCTGGTAAGTTTGGGACAGGTGAATGCAGCATGTTTGTAGCAGCGAATTAGTACTGGGAAAAGTAAAAAAACACACACAATCAAAAACAAACAAAAAATGGTTAATAGGAAAGAAATAGGTGAAATTCAGGGCTCAAAGGCTTATCTTTCTGAAGGGAATTTTGTGCCAAATGCTAGAGGAAGGGCATGTATTCAATTTATCACAGTAGTGAGGAAAAAGTACCAATTACTGGATTCAAAACATGTCACTGGTAGAACTGGTAGAACTGATTCTTCAACTGTGGACAAGTTCAAAGAGTAATTGCTGTCAGAAAAAGCAAAGCTGTCAATACAGAATATAATGGAGCTAAAGGATCCCAATTTTCTCCACCTATGAAAATTTTTCTGACCTTAAGAAAGGAGATAAAAGAGAAATTGTATAGGTTTGTTCTCTGGGCATTACAGAGCAAGCAGAGAAAGAAGAAAAGGCTATTAAACTATTTGGTCACTCTAGTGAAAGTAAAGGAAGGAAGCAAGCAAGAAAAAAGACTAAAACTTTGGCTTCTAAGTATGCTAAAATATTGTTAAGTAAAGGTGTGAAAAGACAAAAGTGTTTCTACTACCTGTAAGTGGAAAATTCTGGAAGAGATGTTCCATGCCAAGTAGTTTTTAAGGTTTCATGAATCAACAGGGTTCTGGACAATGAAACAGAAAAAGAGTTTGCATTTTCAGACTTTCAACCTTTTTTGGGCAACAGTTTCTTCAGATAATAGACAAGATAAGTAAAAAAAATAACCATAGTTTAATTGTATAGAAGGCAGTAAAGTCCACTGAACTTTCTCTTTAAATATCAAGGAAAAAACAAAAGGTGTCTCTAAGTAGACATAAAAAACATGGGGGGGAAAAAAAAAGAAAAAGCTGAAGTTGTTGGACTAAGCTTTAATCTGTTGTGGTTTTTTATTTCATAAAATATTCCTTTTTTTTTTTTTTTTTACTCCATAACATACAACTAGGGTTATTTAATATACCATGGTGTTAATAAATTAGTACAGCAAAAGATTACAGGGGGATCCAACAAAACACAGACTTTTCTAGCACATGCAAGGAAGTTAAAAGAGCTCCTTGGGAAAATAAACGTCGTATCCAGAGCAGTCATCTGAGAATGATATAACAGAGAGATATCTAATGAACATGTTCTGCAACAGTCAATCACAAAATTGAACTGGTAATTCAAAGAAATTTGCCTTTTTAGGGAGACTGCAATAAGATAGGAAGAGTCAGTAAGGAGAAAATTAGATTTCTACAGTGTCAGTGAAGAGTCTTCGAAAACTACATAGATGCAAAGAAAAAATAGTGAACAGGTGCATACAAGTTATAAATCTTTTGAAGCAAAGCAATGACAGTGTGAATTCATTATATGCAAACAGAAAATAACACTCTGGCCTTCCATGAAATTTTGCACATAGTTTTGAAGTTTAGTTGTGGGAGGTAAACATTAAAACAGAACTACCTCCTTATTCTGCTACTGATAAGGGCAAACTTTACATGACAGCCTTACAATGGAACACTAGCTATCATTTTCAGCAGTTTTCACTGATGCAGAAATTGAAAAATCTCATGGGAAGTTCTCACTACAGTGATATGGGGGATTCTTTTTCAGGAAATTACTCTGCTGTTAAGTGGTTGACCTTAAAATCTTAATATTTTTTTATGTAATCCATTTTGGATGTTATGTATACACAACAGAAAAAGAGAAAGATGTAACTATTTTACTCCATCAAAATGCAGCTACTTCTGTGGTGAACTTGACTTTAACCTTTGCATCACACTTGCCAGATGTATTCTATAGTTATTCATCATTTTTAAACATCAAGTGCACCTTAATTCCTTTGTATTAGCACTATGAAATGTATTGCAGAGCAGCTGGCCAGATTGTTCATTCTGTTTATCCAGAGGTCAGAGGAAATGTGAACATTTGAAAACTTGTTAATATGCCTAAAAGGTAAGAAAATCTCGTCCCTATTTCAGCTTACAATCTGCTTTTTAAGTAAAACACTTTTCATCTTGCTGTGAGAGGAGTGGAGTTTTGCTTTTGTTTTTAATTGTGACTAGGAAATCAGAATGGAAAAAGTTTCATCTCATTTAAACGTTCATCTAATTCATACTCAAAATTCATGCCTGTCTTTCTTAAATCAAAAAATTTACCCTTTTTCTCCTCACACTAGGAAGACTTGATAAACCTTTATAAATAATACACTAGCACTAATTTCTGTGCTCATGGCCAGAGGCAAGAATGCATGATGTCTGCTAATTAAAATAATTGTGGGGAGGCAGAGAATAAAATAAAGAGACAGTAAGAAATAGCATCAACTTTTAAAAAACTTTCAAATTACACAGAATTGCTGACTGTTCTCTCTTAGTGTGTATAAAAAAAGCCAGCTGACTCTAAATTAAAATTCAGTGAATTATTAAAAAAAAATATTAATCAAGTGTCACTTTTGTTATTTTTGAACTAAGATAAAATTTCTCAAGCATATTTGATACTCAGATCTATTTATACATTTATTAATTTTTTTTTATTCTACACAGCAACCATAAGAAATGTGGTACAAATAACAAGATAGAAAAGGTGTTTCAAATTTAGCTTGATACTGGACCTGAACAAAAGACTTCCGGATCTAGAATTCCATTCTTTAAATTTACAGGCTATTTTGCAAGTCATGAAGAGGGTGATGACTGCCACATAACACCAATTCAGTGTGAAATCAGAATTTTTATTACCTCATACAGACATTTAATTGACACTGGTATTATGTTAACACGACAAACATCTCTACTTAAACATTTCTGGTCAATACTGGTCACAGTAAAAGAACAATGTAAAATACATTTGTGCCTGAATCAAACAGGTTGTTGTTGTTTTGGTTCTTTTTTCTCACTGGCAGTGTATACTTGTGGAAAACCTAGGGCTTTTCTCTGGTTTATCTTATAACTGTACGTATAACAGTACTCATTATGCCAGTCTTGTCTTTATACTCTTTCCTCATTTCAGATTTTCATTCTAACCAAATTGCCGTCAATGTTAAATGAGTTTCTAACTAAATCATATAAAATTTCATTGACCTGGGGCAAGGCTCACAAAAGTTGGGACACTGTGAAATGTTTTTACTTCTTTCCTATCTTGTTTAATCCCCTAAGGTGGGAGAGACAAAGGCTTGTGGTTGCAGTCATTGTGGACTTCTCTTCTTGCTTTTTCTAGTGTCTCTCTTCATCTTTCACTCCAGGGAGTGAAGAAGAGACACAGAAGGGTAAAGGGCCAGTAGGCTAAAAAAAGATCCTTCTTCTCTATAATGCCTCCTCCCCATGCTGTCCCCATTATTTCCAAATTGCTTATGATGCTTGCAGCTGGAACTGACACCCATTTTCTCTTTCCACGTTGTGTGAAGAACCAGGAATAAGGAGGAGTGGCAGGGCATTAACAAGGATGCAGTGCTCGTGAACACAAAAAATCTGCCCAAGGCTCAAGGAGGGCACCCAGACCTACTGCCATCTGATGTATTCTTTCTTAGAAGAGGAAAATTAGTGAACAGAAGAAAACATCCACTGAAAAATACTGACAGAGAGATTGCCCTCCAGCTTTGGAGCTACAAGCCTGGGAACCAGGCTTTGGAATCAGAAACATCCTTGAAAAGAGCAGCTGGCCTCTTCAAAGTACAGCTGTCATACCTAGAAAGCAGAGATATCCTGAGCTACCAAGAATAAGTGCAAAACCAAGAGACATTTTCAGCAATATGTCATGTGGAAAAGTGGAAACAGTCTGGAAAAATAAGACAGGTCTGAAAGAACAGAAAATCTCATCATCATTGACTGTTACTGATGTAAAACATAAACTAACAGGACATATTTGCATTTTGAAACTGTTGTGCCCTAGGACCTCATCTCTAATATATAAAATTTTTATCAAAAATGGAGCATGTTTATCTGAGAACTTCTTATGCTGCATGTACACTTCCTAAGAGAATTGGATCCCACACAAACATTCTAAGAGGCAATGGAATCCTCTAGGTATACCTGGCTGCCACCTGACTCCTTGACACAATCATTTTTCAGGTGAGACTCTGTTTGTTACCTTATTAGTCCCCCTACTTTTAGTAGGATTGTCTAACCATCTGGGATGGTTAGATCCCTCTCTGGGAACAGATCATCTTTGCCTTTGTTATGGTTTGGCTGCTTCTGAAATCTGAATAATTCCCTTGATATTTTTATTATCTATATACATATAAGCATCTTATTGTAAGCATATCTGGTGTCACACTGTAGATAAGTTTGCTTACCAATGATACACTTGTAGTAACGTGTAATAATGTATACCTAGTTGGTTGTTGCTGTACTTACTGTTGCTGTACTAATGATTGGTGTTGTATTTAATTGTTGATAGTAATTTATAATAGTATTATATATACTTATAATATATGTATTTATAATAGCATTATATATATGTATGTGCAAACACTCTATATTAATTATGCAAAAATATTTTTATTATTTTAATATTATTAATATAATTAACAATAATTTTATGTTATTAATATATTAATTATAATAAAATAATAATTACTAATATCAATAAAATAAAAGTAAAATTATACCTTCTAGTGCTGATTTTTGTGGTAGTTTACATGGCAAGGGGTTTTTTGGTAGTATTTGTGGTAAACTGTAGTAAAGTACAGAAATACAAAGTCTCTGTGTCTTTACGGATTATGTGATTCTACAAAGCTACAGTCATGATCTCCATGATCTTCACACACCCACATGCTGGATAACCCTTTAGGTTATGACGCTGTCATTCCACCACTATCTAAGTCTTTGTCAACAACTTTGAGATCAAAAAAATCTCAAGAATCCTCCTCTCTTTTGCTCTACCTGCACCTTCCCTGTCAATACTTCTCTATCCTTAATTTAGTTAATTTGCCAGCAATTCATCCTGTCTCTTCTGCCAGGCTTCCCAATCAGTTTTCTGACACATGAACAATTTTCTTCCTCAATCCATCTTCAGTATCTCTGGCCTCCAAATAAATTCTCTCCACAGGACTCCTAATCATTACTTTAGTCTGTCACCTATATAGCCTATTCAGCCTACAGTGCTATAATTTAACTAGCTCCACAGTCAAATATCTCCTCTGTTAATTAATTCCTCAAACTAGAATTCATTCTATTTTTGTTACCATTACTACCTACAGGGAAGAGAAAAATTGGCAAAAATCTTTAAAATTTTACATAAACTCACTTCATTGGAGCTAGAAAAAATTCTCTGCAGTACCACACTATTTTAAATTCATTTGGCATCTATCACAGGAATGGATTACATGCCCTAGGATTAAATGAATAAGGAAGGCATTCAATACATTCTCACTTGCTTTGGCATTTGGGCTTTACATCAACTGGCCTCACATATATGTAGACAGAGGCTGATGCATCCTGCAACCACAGGAATCATCTGCTGAGCCGTAGGCCAGTAAACTAAGAACTATCTGATGCCATGGACAGTGACAAGAAGTCACTTTCTGTTATCAATTTCTGGCTGAGGAATTATCTGTTTAGCAGATCTGATTACCCTTTTATAATCCTCTGTCAAGGACTGAAAAGAAGCCTGGATAACAGCAATAGAAGATAGTCTTTTTAAGCATATCTTCCTCAAAAGATATGTGTGTCATCGCATTAATAATTTGAACAATTGTGGGCGATTTGGCAAAACCAGATTTGTACAAATGACACAGAAAACTTACATCATTTTTAAAAAATTAAAATCCAATTTTTTTCCTGATACTGGGTTCCCACTGGAGCAGTGTGTGCCTGATTCTTCCAGTTCTATATATTGAGCATATGAAGTACCGAGGTAGCAGTTCTCAAGCAATCCAACCAATGGGAGACTGGCTGATGAAATATCACTGGGTCTTTGCTGAAAAGGCTTATAAAATTGAATTCATGGTATAATTTTTTTGTATGACTAATTGCTAAAAAACTTGCAGAGGGATTAATTAGAAAGAGAGTGGTCTACAAAACTGTGAATAAGATGTCCAGTATGCAACCTCTCTACTACCCTAGCTTTTTTAAGTACTTGAGCACTGTGCACGTGGCAAATATTTGGCAAGTATTATATAACATTAGCTAGCCACAAAGGAGAATGAATCAATGTTAAGATCAACTGAAGTAATAGTATATATCCGCTTTCTATTTTGATTATTTGTTACTCTATTCTATAACTATAGAACTATATATAACTAGAACTATAAATGGAACCATGTAGGATAATGTTGAAAAGGATTAAAAATATAGAGATGAACAACATACACTTGACTAAATAAGGTTTACATAAGTGTTGTAGTGCATCTCTTATGCACACTTAACAAATGTTTGTGATGGAAAGGTCACTTGAATATTTAATCATGTTTCCCCTGACCACCTTCATGTCATAGTCCTTTTCCCAACACTTTTGAGCTTATTCCAGCTATATAGTTTGGAGATGGCTGACAGTACCCATCTTCAGTTTTATCTTATTCTGAAACAATAGCACTCAATATTATAGAGTCTGATAAATGACTGGATTCATAGATTATTCAGGATACTGCAAATGATCTTGAAATGTAGTGAGATATGGGACCTGTCAATCTAGAGGAAAACTGTTCCTGCATTAAATAAAATGTCAAAGTTAGAAAGAGGTGGAATAATTTATACATCTTATGGTAAATTCAGACAAATATTCCAGTTTATTTTTCAAATTCAAGTATTTGCACCTGACACTGAAGGAACTGCCAGTTTTACTGAAGATATTTCACATTGTGTTATTTCTTTATCAATAAGTATATATTCTTGTGTGAAACACAGGATGATTTTAGGTAAAGAGATGTGAAGGAGTTAAGGATTCTAATTTGAGTCCAGTGAAGTTAAAGGAGTTTATCTGGACGCCAGTAACTAGCACAGTAGCCCAGGACTCAGTATTGGGTTGAGTCCTTTTTACTATCTTCATTAATGATCTGGATGATGGAGCTGATGCACCCTCAGCTAGTTTGCTGATGACACCAAGCTGGGAGGAGTTGTTGATATGCCAGAGGGTTTGTGCTGCCATGCAGAGGGTTTTGCTGCCATCCAGAGGGACCTGGACAGGCTGGAGAAAGGCTGGAGCTGACAGGCACATCATGAAATTCAGTAAGTGGAAGTGCAAAGTCCTGCATCTGGGGAGGTACACCCCAGGCATCAGCACAGTCTGGGGGCTGCACAGCTGGGAAGCAGCTCAGCAGAACAGGCCTTGGGGGTCCTTGTGGAAACGAAAATGAACGTGTGCCAGGAGTGTGCCCTTGCTTCTGAGCCAGTTAACAGTGCCCTCAGCTGCACTAGGAGACAAGCTGCTGGCAGGTCAAGGGAGGTGATCATTTCGTTTTGCTCAGCACTGGTGAGGCCACACCTGAAGTTCTGTGTCCAGTTCTGGGCTCCCCAGTATGAGAAACACCAGCATACTGAAGAGTGTTCAACAAAACACCACCAAGATGATGAAAGAACTGCACCACATTTCCTGTGACGAAAGGCTGAGAGAGCTGGGACTTTTTAGTTCAGGGGCTAAACAGAGGTCTCAGGGGGGACCTCATCAATGTATGTAAATACCTGAAGAGGAGGTGCAGAGAAGAGTGCCACACTTTCAGTGATGATTAGTGACAGAAGAAGACTCTGCTTACATTTCTTTTATCCAGCTGTTTCTTAGAGGCAACCCCCATTATTTCAAGATCCTCTTCTGTGGTAGAAATCCTGATGAACAAACCTCTGAAATCAGAGACTGTGAAAGGTCAAAGGTATTTGAGATTTTTACATTTTACCATTTTTACTCTTTCAGTAAGTACCTCTATGTATTTCCTATTCTACTCATCGAAAAGGACCCTGTGGGTGTGATTTCATCTGGATTACTGGTCAAAATTCTAGTATTACATGCATATATATCAGGACTTCATTTGATTATGAATACAGAATCAAACACATTGTGTTCCCAGGTGTAATAGTCTAATTGTAACACAAGAAGTGCCTCTTGGATTTCACAATCTAGAATCCTTAACAGTGAGAAGCATGATTAGTAGGAGCTCACCTCAAGGTCTCCACGTTCTCTTACAAAAAATTATTCCCTTGTGTGTGATGTAGCACACTTACTGTAATCCTCCTCTGCATCCCAATTTGTTCCTTTTCAATGCATCAAACTTGCTGCTGACAAAAGAATATTATTTTCTTACCACATTCAGTGAGTTCAGTTCTTCTTTTAGAGCCAATTCCTGGTTTCTCTTAGCAGGAAAGTTAGAACTTTTTGTCCTTGCTTCTAAGGCTTGTCACAACAGATCTTATTCCCGCCTACATTTCAGTTCTTCTGTCCTCCTACACACGTAATGAGATGACAATACTTATCATAATTTTCTTCATTTAATGTGACCCTTTTTCTCCTTTCTTACCTTGTAAGAACATAAAACTGAATCAGAAAGGGTCTGGCTACCCAATATCTGATTTCTAGCACTGACAACTAAGTATCTGCATCAGGAAGAGTGAAAAGGTGGGCATGTATACAATTGCCCTCACAGGTGCTCTACCCATTTCGAGCTATTCTCATTCTGGGATTTTTCTATACTTCTGTATTTTATTTTCCATACATATTTCTCTTCCCCAGTAAGGAATGCAGCATGCAGAGATGCTGCAGGGGGGAGTTTGTGGTCTGGGACATGGTCCTACAGGCAGCATATTGGGTCAGTGAGTGAGATGTGGCTTGTCTGGGATCTGTTTTACTGAGCCATCTTCCACCAAACTAACAGCAGCCTGAGGAAAACACTCTTAAAAGACTGCTTGGAGTGATCAATTTAAAATAATTCCAACCGAGCTTTCACTAGTGTATGCTTGAGTAGCCCTGGTCCTGTGTGCATGTGAGCGAAGGGGAGGGCCTGGAGTTCAGACCTGAGCCATCCTGCCAACATTCTGCATCACCCCTTCACAGACATGAAAGAGCCTGTGCTGGAATTTGTGTGGTTGTCCATCTACCATCCGCAGTTGAATTTCCCATGCCAATGGTCTGTGATGTGCTTGTACAGACACTAAGACACAGAGAAGCTCACCCACAGCATTTACTAGAGAGCTGGTCTCCTCGTGAGGCCCTCTGGTGTATACTGGGATGCCAGCTGCCATCTTTCCTGAGTGCCCACAGCTATGAAACTAAGAGTCCTCTGCTCCTCTGGAGAGAGATGACAAAATCTTGACCCCTTGGCTCCCAGTTCCCCTGTGCTGGCAGTGCTGGGAAGTGGGCAGCCGAGGGCAACAGGTGTTCACAGCAGTGCTATATGTGTTCCGGAGGCTACTTAAAGAGGACATTTACAGATGAAAGCAAATCTGTGGACAAGCTGAAATCTTGCCTCTGATTCTGTAGCAGACCCAATCAGTAAGGCTGGCAACGCAAAGTCCCCTAAGAGATGCCCTGACTTTCTTCTTTGCGAGGATCACAGTTCTCCTTTTGCCTGTTTATGGAACTAACAGAGCCAGGCCAGCCTGGATTTCCTCTTCTTACAGCACTGTTGTTGGATTTTATTTGTGCAGTCCTTTAAAGAAATTAATCTGATTAAACAGACTTAAGAGATGCTGGCAGAGCTGCCTTTATTGGGAAGAGTTTGGAATCCCAGCCAGCTGGCAGAGAGCTGCGGAGCTCAGCAGTGTGCAGGGGAAAATACCAGCCCTTCCCCTGGCTGGGGTAACTTTCTGCCCTTGGGTGTTGTAGTTTGGGAAGAGTGCGGCTACACAGGTGGTCAACCCGCACAAGGTCAGTGGTCACGTAGATGGCTTCTCCCACCATCTACCCACGCACGTGGACCTCGGCCTCCTTTCCTTGCTCCTTGAGCATCAGGTATCAGGTTGGATAGGTGGAACAAAAGCAGAGCTGCAGAGCTGCCAGGGTTGGGGCAGACACCTGGTGGTGGCCTGGCACTGCTGCTGGCAGTCCCATACCCAACCTATGGAGTCCATCTGCTTTCTGCTGTGCTCTGCAGGGCTCTTTGGGCATCTCCCATTAGCATGGTTAACCCCCAATTATCAACACACCTCTGCTTCTACAGCTGCCTTCTCCCATCTACAGTTCCCAGTGATTTTCCCTGAGATTCCCCTTCTCCTCAGAAAATAAGAGTCTCCAGCAAACGAGTGACACTGTGCTGAAATGCCAATGCTCAGGGCTCTTACTATTTCCCCAGAGCTCCCTGAAATCTCCACCTGCCCTGAGGTGTTCTGGAGTCTGGTTTAAGTCCGAGTGAATGAGCTCGTGAGATGGCTACAGTGGCAGTGCATGTGTCCTGTGCTTCCAGGCAGACACACAAGTTGTGTTATTCCCCTCTGACCTTTAAAATTTTTCCAGTGAAGGAAAGTTTCTACGTTAAGCTTACACTTTCTTTACAATCCTACTTTTCCATTAAGCCCTACTTTGTTTCAGTTTAAATAACCAGTAATCAGTTCACTATAGCACTGTATCAACTAACACACACGCTTTGATTTTTACTTTGAATTAGATAAAGCAGCAGGTTTTTAATCCTCTGTGTCCTCCATAAAGAGACTTGTGATACAAGAAGCAGTGGTTGTCAATGAGTTTTAATTTTTTGAATACTTGGCTTTAATATGTATCTATGATATTCAGTCTCTCAGATCATAATATATCTGTGCAGGTCCCCTTCTGGTAATTAACAGCTTGGACGGAATTTTATGGTGAATTTTGGAATTTCATTAATTTCACCTTTGAACGAAGTTAGAAGGAGGGGAGAGAGTGTGGTAGCAGCTGTGCAGGTGGGTTTTTTAAAGGAAAGCACAAAAATTAAATAATGAAACATAGAAAGTCCTTTTCTATAAATCAAATGCTTTTCAGGTGAATTTTTAGAGTAACTTCACATCCATGCCTCTTATTTTTTGAAGTGTTGGTAAATTACTTCAACACCAGGTACTTTCTGGTAACACCTCCACTAGAATCTGGCAGCTCTTTAACTGTTTACACAGTTCTGTTTCTAGTAAAGATTGACGGTGAAAAAGAGAGATCAGCTTTTTTTCTTATTTATGAAGTGGATCATAAACAAGCTGTTAGTGTATTTCATAATATATATAAAATTAACACACGCCATAGGTCTCTGTACAAATGTTAATGACACAGCAGGATTATTATTATGTCATTAATAACAAAACTGTTAATACTTTAACAATAACTATCCCTCTTTGGCTTCGTTCTCAAGAGAAAGGAGTCAAACATCCCACATTCTACTGCGATGAAGTAAAACTTAATGCTTTAAATACCTTTTTTTCCATCTTGCCTTCACGATCACATTCTTTACTGGGGGTTTTATGAGGGGTTTCTGCTCACAGATCAAAGATAGCTGTTGTTGAATTAAGGAATAATCAAATAACCCAAATCGTCCCACTTTTCCTTGTCTGTGTATGTTGATAGAAACACAACTACAACCTAATAGATGAAGATTATCTCCTTGCCTGTGGCAGTCAGTTCTATGTGCATTTCAAATGTTCCCTCAGGGTAGTAATGTACATAGCCAGTATACACTGATCAGCTAAAACGGGTGCCCTAATCAGGCACACAAGGACACTGGAACGGAAATAAGAAAGTAAGTGGCCTTTTGGGAATACAATCTCAGGATGACTTACCATTACTGTTATCAGTTTTACAATCTGAAAGTCACATTCAGAATATTATTTATTATACCTTCGTATGGATTTTAACAGAGTATACAGAAGGTGAATAGAAAGACTTGTAACAGACCAAATCCTTTGTTCAAGGTCTTTTTGCCCTTTAAGAGTTGAAAATAATTTCTAAAACAGAAACTTCCAAAATTTGGAAGTTTGAAAAAAAATTATGTATGACTAACAAGATGTCTCTATATCCTCTTTTTTCATTTCAAAGGAGTTCATTTGCTATTTTGAGTCAATCTTCTCTCCTTCTTATTCTCTGTTTCTCACACACATGCAGAACTGTGGAGAGAGGAAAGGAGACAGATAAATGGTGTCTTTTGGATAGCATAATTACCTGATAGATGTCAGTCATTAAAACAGTTGTTTAAAATTCATTTTCCTGCTAAAGTAGATGCACTAATACAATACCCCACAGAGAAACCAAGTCTCATTCTGCTGTGCTTTCTGTAATAGCACTGACAATAACCTGCGGCCAGATCATAAAGACTCAGATGCTTACAGTGGGAATTGAAATACCTGCAAATCAATGATCCTCCTGGCTAACTATAAAGGCCTTGTAAACACCATACGCAGCTGCATTTTTTTAACTTATCTGTTCCAAAAGCCTACAGTATCACCTCTTCACATACTCAGAAGTGCCTCTGTCTAGGCAAGATAGTTCCCTCCTGTTGAGGCTCTTCTGCTGGACTGATTTGTCTGCTTCACACTTCAAGGAAACAGAATTGGCACACATCTTCAAGGGCGGATTACTTTGAATGGATGCAGATAGTGGCAGTCATTAACATATACTCAGTATTTCTTATTTGCAATGTTGAGACAGCTCCCTGCTCTGAATGCTAAATTGTTTTAAAATAGCATGCTAAAGCTCTTCAATATGCACTGGGTAAGAAACACGTTTAACTGGAGTATTTTGCTCTGGGATGTGGATTCCATATGAACAGAGGAAGCATTTTAAAAAGTTAAACATGGAAGCCACCCATGCCATCATGTATAAGACATGTTTTTAGCTTTGTTCATATTTCTATGTCTTATACTTACTAAATCAATTTTATCTGTTAAGATTTGTTTTATGGAATGTTTTCTGCTAAGCACTTTCAGCAGCTCTTTATTTTACGTTTGCATTTACTACTTTCAGGTCAAAACTGCATTTCAGTGGGGCTGCAGTACTACGTATGCTACCACTATGAATTGCAATTCCCATTGTTTACTTTCTTGAAATTAACCCTTAGTGCTTATTGCCAGGTTTGACTGCTCTTGCTAGCCCAGAGCCACCTTGTTTTCCTCTCAAGAGAAGTTGAAAATTTTCAAATTAGTAGCCATCAGATTTGTGTTTTAAGTTAAAACCTGAGGTGGGAGTGGAAAAAAAAGGCAGCCTGAATCTTGGAGGCAAAAGAAGTTCATAAAACCTCTTTGTTGTCACCATTGTTATGTATTGTATTTCAGATTATCATAGAACATGTCATATGTTCTTTTTTGTTACTCTAATAATTAATTTTTAGCAAAAGACATTCATAATTTTACATAACCTTTCATTGAATGTTAAAAAAAAGTCACCTAGCTCTTAAAAGAGGAACATAATTTGTAGTATGCTTATGCCGTACATTAAAATAGTACATAAGACAAGTGGTATTTTCAGAAATTTTAATTTTAATTAAATAAATCATCTCTGATTCCCATTCTCCTCCTTGAAATTAACTGAGAGTGAACAACAGATGTTTCAATATTTCTACATACCTCAGGTTTTCCACTATATTTTCAGGGGAGACAATTTATCAGAAAAATTCAAAGTGCAATCTAAATTAGAAGACTTGAAGTACTTTGCATAACAAAAAATTAATTAAATGCAACCTTAATCTAGCAGATCATGTGGTTCTCAGGTACCGTACGGCTGATATTTTCTATGTCTTTTTTATTCCTATAAATTTATAATTCATAATGCGGAAGCCTAAAGTATGAAATAAAATTCTTAAACATATACATTTAGGAAAATTTAGCATTAAAGAGCTAATTATAAAATCAGATTTTTTTCACATTTTAACATAATATGTCTCAGATTGTTAAAATATATTTCCCAAACTATCTTTTTTAAGTACTTGTAGAAGACAATTGTGAGAGACTTCTCTCTGTATGTGTTCTTCCTCCTATATATGTTTTCCTTACAGCTGAAACTGACCCTAAATCAGTTTGTCTTTACTTTTCCTCTGAAGTTTCTTAAATGGTATTTTAGCTTGCTTGTTCAGGAATTTAATTTCAGATTACTCTTGTAGAACACTTGTGACAAAAGCAGAGAGAACTGAATTAATCAGAAATGAGGTTCATTTTTACATTGCCTCTCTTTCATTTACAAATGATTTTTTTCATGTGTTTTTCATTGCTTTTGATGCTGTAGTCTCACCTTCTGACAAGGAAAGATAAAACTTTTTAAGACGAGAAATCACAAAAAAAATATCTGATGTCAAATATGAAATCTAAAAAGAAAAAAATAACTGAAAGTTATGAATTGCTAAAGTTACGAGTTGCTAACTACTTTTTGCAAATATTCAGTAACTGTCCAAGGCCTTTTGATTAAAAAAAAAATCAAACCCACGTAAACTGACAAGCTAGAGTGAACTAAACTCATTTCTTTTCTAGTAAATTTAATTTTCATTAAAAAAAAAAAAATACTTGATTTAGTAATAGTAAATAGTCATAGGCATCCTGTACTAAATAGAAGATTCATTCATGACATTGAATTAACTGTTTTCTGGACACATATATATATTTTTTAAAATATATCTTACTTTAGAATACAATTCAGATGAAGCAATAAAAAATGTAGGGGAACAGATAAACAGAATTGCTCTGAAGAAATAGTACAAATATTAGTTAAGCAACAAGTCCAATGTTACCAAAATATTTTGCACCCACACTGTTTAAACAAGCACTGCATGTTATATTATTGTACTAGTTTAATAACAGAGTAAATAAATGTTCATATAAGGCAATTACAACTGTGCACAGCAAGACTACTACCCAGTTTTAATTCATTTTAAGCTGACTTTTAAAATATTATAGTATTTCTTAACTCTTGAGCCTGCCTTGACACTAAACAGCCTTCCTTCAAAATATGTTAGTCATTTTACACAAAGATATCACCTATCTGACATGGACAGGAAATCTTCCTGAACATTCTGCAAAGCACTTTCTAGTGTTTATTGATTACCTGACATTCAAATATCTCTTACTTAGTTGTTTCTTCCTTGGCATTCTCATGGATTTAGATTTGTTTGTATTTCAGATAATACTGAGAAAGACAAGTATTGATATGTCTGGTAACAAACAGGATGTATACGACTGGATGTATCCAAAGTACAGCAATATGAAAATGATTCACCAAAAGGATGGTGAAGGTCATCACAAAAATCACAAAGGAAAGCCTACATTGACCAGTCGTCCTGGGAAGGGAGGCAAAAGCTCTCAAAAGTCATCTAAACTTCCATCACAGCTCTACAAGAGACAAAGAATAACACTGTGTCCTGAAGAGCAAATAGAAAGACAAGTACTTTTGGTCTTAAACTGAACAGAGTACTTATACACAAGAAGTCAAAAGTTAGGTCTGGGAAACTTAAAGTAGTTGTCAGAAAGTTAAAAAGTAGGGCTGGGCAGTAATGGCTGCAAATTTATTCAGCTTAACTAGTCTAGGCATATTGACATGAAATATGAAAGATACAATAAAGTGCAGGACAATGAAACAGAGAAGAGTGATCTATGCAATGCCTGGAAAGGGATTTTAAATGTAATGAGTGGAGTAGCCATATTATTCCCTGCTGTCCTCCATCCTGGCATTCACAGGAGATTCCTTAACAGTGTAAACTGAACCAAAATCCCAATGCCAACAAGAGCAGATCTTGAGGAGACAGTTTCACTCTCCCTATTTTTGATATACCTTTGTTACACAAAATGTGTTAATACTCATTCTGCATTTTATCATTTTTCAGAAAGCCCTTGATAGCAGCAGTTGCTGATAATCCTAAGATATATCTTCACATCATTGTCCTTATGGTCACTTTTCATTTTCCCATGGGTCTTCTATAGTAGAAATATGAATTGTAAGGATAAGATTTTGAAATGCCTGAAGATATTGACTTCACTGATGGAACCTGCACATTGCAGTTAATCAGAAATGAAATGCAATAAAATGACATCAGATAACCCCATCTCTGAAAGGTAGAACACTACAGAACTATTGCATTTACTTTCCTAGGCAACATAAATCTGGTGGCTACATCTGTAAGTGCATAAGACAAGCTCCATTTTTAGAAGGTCACAGTAAGAGGTAACTACCAGTATTAAGCAAGGTACTCAGCATGGACCTATATGAATAAATCCAAATCATAGAACACCAACAGATCCATCCAGAAGTTAAATTGCCTTCACTACAGATGCAAGCAGCACATATTCAGAGTAAAGTGGCTAGACAGAATAAGTGTTATTGGAAGAATTACTTCCAATCACACAAATGGCAAACAGACCTGCATATTTAGCAAAATAAGTTATTTTTGGAAAAACAAAACTAGATTGACTCACTGGGACCTTTTGAGCCATCTAAGTATTCTAAGCCAACTTGATAGCTTAACAATTTGAGGAAATTAAAGGAATTGGCTCATGATAGCCCTGGTTAGCAAGTACAGGAATTTGCTTCCTACTCTTACTGATTTATCTTACAAAAAATGATAGTACCATATAGCTCTCTCACTCCTCTGAACCATTGAATTAGAACAGGCAAAACATTTATATTTTATTTTTATGCATTCTAGGAAATCACACCTATTGGAGAAATGACATTTTTTTTATACAGAAATTTTAAAATAGCTACTATACCTGTGGTCATGTTCTGAGCTCTGTTACTTGATGCATGACTTGTCCCTTCTGTTTCTTAATATTGGGCAGAATACATTTGGAACCAGACAACCAATACCTCTAAACAGTTCTATTGCAGAAATGACAAACCATTCTGGTTTCAAAAAAAGTGTGCATGTACATACACAATCACTTGTTTAGGGCTCTTATTCAGAATAGAGCTCTGCTATATCTGTCCCATTTTTATCCCCTGTGAAATGGATAAATGATGTAACTGCCCATGACCCAGACAATGAATTTGCAACTTTAGTTCAACTAAACATGGCAAAGTAATGTGGGTCAGCAGGAACTAATTTAAGGTGAACTATTTGACCTATTGCTGAAAGCCATAACAGAAATTCCAAGGCCAGAACAAAGACAGATAAAAATGAATTGGAATTAGAGCTCGATCATTCACTTAAGAGTATAATTAACTGCTGGTGAATGGTCGATTTTCTGTCTTCTGTTGTTAAACTCTCATTTTTTCATCTTTTTTTTTACAGTAATATTTTGTATCTTTGTTTTCATATAAGCCAGGTTGCAAACAATCTGGCTAGAAAATTATGTTATTCAACGCCTATGTTATACAGCAATCAAGGTAAATTCCATTCATCTCATCTGAAATGTAAGTTTAGATCATATCTACAAATTTATCCTTTCCTATGTTTCCTCTATGTTGCCCCTGTAGCTAACACTTCATTTGTGCTTTCATCTTTTGATTGATTCTTTCCTAGGATACGTGTTATTTTCAATCAGCCAAGTCACAAGTCACTCTATGCTGCTTGGTTTACGCCTCTCCTGGTGATCATACTCTCCTTTGTGCTGTACAATGACTGGTGTCCCTGTGGTTTATGAAATATGGTCAGGGAAAACAAAAGTTTTACCATGTTGATAAAACTAAGTCACTCTACATGTGAAGACAAATACTTACAGAAGGACAGAAGCTTGGGTTATTTTTCAACATATGTGTAAAGAAACTAATTATAGTTCTCTTCTCCCATGGGTGCAGAAGCTCAGAATCTAATCTATATTTTTTTTGCCTTTTTGTGTTTGGGGTGTTTTTTACTTTTTCCTCCAGAAACCAATACAATTTTAGTTTACTTACAGGGAAAGTTATCAAATTCCATTTAATAAAATCCAGGTCATAGATAAAGTTCAGGAAGACTTAATTCTATTACTTGTATATGAGGTAGAGGACTTAGAAAACAGGTTTAGCTTCATGGCTTTAGCAAATAAAATATATTATCTGCAGTTATTAATTAGAAATTTTGTTCCAAAATACTCAACATTGCAGCATTAATAACACTGACCACAATTTATAAAAATGTCCAATTCAGAAACAATCTAATACAAAATAAAATGTCTTCCAAATATCCTTCTTTACTGTCTATTTTTTTCAATTAATCTAAAAAAAAAAAAAAAAAAAAGAAAAGCTTAATTGCATCAGTCTTTCAAATATGCCCATTATTCAGTTGCACGTCACATCAAAATAAAAAAAAATTTGTTTTGAAGGTATTTTGGATTTCCATTGCTTAAGCATTTGACTTCTGTAGGAGATAGCTTTGCACTTGTCATTCAGCTGACACAATAGCAATATCCTTAAAATTGGATTGAAAGGATTGCTTCAAAGCTCTCTGTTCTTGTTTAGTGCTTTCAATAGGACATTAACCCACTTAAAATGTCTCTGTAACATTGATGCAGCTGATCTAATGATTTCACTTGCTATGCACTGCTCAATATATTTGTCTCTGTTGTCTGAAGTTTTGTATTCTGTCCATCCAGCCTTTTTGTTTTCCTATATTCCACTTTTAGATCTAAATACCTGGAAAAAGTTTAGGTTCCAACCAATAATAAGATACATAACACACATGTACACTGAAATCAATTAGGTTTCTTCACAGTTTTGTTCTGTTTTATGGAACATATGTTAAACTACATTCTTTCTAAGTTAGCATCAAATAATCCAAGAACATTTAGAGTAAGATCATAACTTTGGTTTTTAAGATTTCTCCCTTTTCACGAGGCAGTTTATTTCAGCCTCTGATTTCATCAGTTCAAACAGCTATTCTGTTGAACATGGGAATACCATTATCTAATGTTCCTCTGTCTTCCAGCCTCTTCCTTTTGATTTTACACTCTGAATAACAGAAGTGAAGCTGACTAAGAGAAAGTTTCTACCTTCCACACTCCTGACAGATGAGTCCAGAGGTCCTGTCTGTTAAGTTGTGTGGTAAAAGCTGCTCTGCAAACTCACAGACACAGCAGGGAAAGCTCAAATAATACCATGCCAGGCTACTCCCAGGCCCATTACAGGAGCCACCAACCCAATCAAAGGTCCATCTCCACAAACCTGAAAAACAGGATGACAGGTAGAAGACCAAATCAAGCATGACTCTTCAGGTTCCTTTCAGGGCTGTCCCAGCAGGGAGAGATATTACTATGTGTCACCTCATAAATCTTCAATTTATTCAGCAGAATAGAATAATACATAGTGATACGAATTGAAATATTTGCTATTCATCTTCCATTTGTTCCATTTATCATGTACATTTACATTTATCCAGAAGTTCTTAGTCTCATTCATTTTATGCATTCTTCCACTCTACAATACCTTCACGCTCTGTTCTCTGAAATAACAATACATACAAAGTATATATATAGTTTTTATTGTATATAATTTATATATAATTATATGTATTCCATATAAGTGAAATAACTATCTCTGTATTAATTTAAGAGTAAAACAGTAAATTAGTTTTCCCTTTTTTACTTATTATTAACATTCCTCTGTTGTTCTTTTCACCATGGAGGAAAAACGCTCAACCTAATTCCTCACACAGAAGGGTGCAGAGGCCACATTCAATCTCATTGTCTGTGTCATTGATGAAGATATTAAAGAGTACGAGTCCCAAGACAGAGTCCTGAGGGACTCTACTCATCACCAGCTTCCACTGATTATAGAGCCATTGACAATTTGGTGACTGTATAAATCCAAATAACTCCTTATCCAAGTGGTACGAGGATATATTGTATAGTGACAAAGTTATCAGTCTCTCATGTTTTCATCTACAGCTTTGCAGGACCTGTGTTTTTTTTAACCCGAAACATGCATCTATGCTCAGACAGCGAAAGTGTATGAGATACTGAGTCATGAGAATATGTTTGTTTATAACTATTTACTTTAAATAGAAATAGGAATAGAATAGAAATGAATAGAATAGAATAGAATAGAATAGAATAGAATAGAATAGAATAGAATAGAATAGAATAGAATAGAATAGA
>JAWMRA010000090.1:14631923-14647054 GCA_035584735.1 Pseudotriccus pelzelni | reverse complement strand
GCACATGTGCCTCAGAGCCCTGGGACTACATTTCCCAGAATGCCTTGCTGGCAAGCCTGAAACCCAACCCCTACACTACAGTCATCTGCAGCAAGTGCTTTTCTGATATCCAGTGCACTCTCTTAATATGAAAATCCAGTCAATAGCTCATTATGAACAGACAGATTTACTATTAACACCTCATCAACAGAACACAAAAAAGAATCCCCAGATCTCCTGTGCAAGAGCATTTTTTTCTATAATATGGTTCTTGATTTCAATATAATTTTCAAATGGGATTGCTACATTCACTGGTGCCTAGAGCATATCACAACTTATTTAGCAGGTGAATAGTGTACTCTTTAGGTGTGTATGCAACATATTATTAAGAGCCCTATGTGACAAAATACTTACCATTTAGTAATACTATCCTCTTTCTATATTTTTTGATCAGTAACTGCTTCAAAAGTGAATTCAGCTTCATCACAGCCAGTTGTAACAGCCCTTGCAGCCTCCCTTTCACCTGACTCTAGAAAAAAAAGATTGTTAACAGAATTACGAATGATAGACTTTACAAAGTTTGCAGAAATCCTAGCACAGTTAACAGTGCAGCTCATGCAGTACAAGCACAGGATTTGCAGCACAATCTTCAAGGTTCAGATTGTACCAGAGGGTGACACAGGATATAAGTTACCAGATTTTTCCTTGCCTAGAACTAGTAAGAAACTTTCCTTAATGTTGATACAGGTATGAGCAATTTTTCCGCAATCAATAAAAGAGTCCTTGAGTTCACATGAAGTATATGAGAACTATCACCTCAGGAACTAACCCAACACATTATTAAAAGACTGCTACGCAAATTTAGTGGGTTTCCAATGCATTTCTTATTTTTCTAAGTAAAATAAAGGTATTCACCTTACTCACACTCTCCCTCTCTCTCCCTCTGTCTCTTTCTGTCTCTCTCTGTCTCTCCCTCTCTGTCTTTCCTTCTCTCCCTCTCTTAAGTGTCTCTTAAATGCAGTTGGTTTGGCTTAAAAAGGAATGTGCTTATATGTTATGTAAAGAGAGGCAACTCCCATTATTAACACTAGGGTCAAAGAGAAGATGCCAAGATCAGCTGTCACATATTTTCATAGTTTGAGAGAGATCATGAATGACTGAGAATTTATCTGCCCTATAGGCAGACATCTCTCTCCAAGACTTTGAGTCAGCATAAAGTCAAGCTCAGAAATTACAGTAGTTCAGATTTCTAAAATCCCACAAATATTATACTGGAAGTTCTCCAAGGTAATTTTATCACTCCTGCTTTCAAATAAGACAGGATAGATATACTAGTCCAGACATATTTAAATTTTTCAAAGATGTAATATTCCTCAAGGGTCACCAAAAAAAGATGTAGAAAGTGCTTTCAAATCTTGGATCACCGGGGAGTTACCACATTGAATTAACTAGGAAACCTTTTCACAGAGTTTGTTCTTAATTCTTCGGAGTGATCTTCATTGTGTGACACACCACTTGGGAGTCTTAAACTTGAGACAAAACTACTGGGGTTTGCAATATATAAAAAAATGCAGATAAACTCAAATGATCTCATAGCATCAATTAGTGGAAATTTACAGCTCTCCCACAGTAGCATCAAAAGCCTGTTAAGGGCTGACGGCTCTTTTTCCCTCAGCCAGCTCATCTGACACTTTAACTGTTATTCCTAAAGGAAGTATTACATACATCTATCACTTTTTGTTGAATTTTTAAAGAAAATAATGTGAAGAATTTAATAGTAAACTTTAACCATTATGCAGAATTAAATTTTAAATGTTATGAATGGTTTTGTTGATATGTATTATTAGCAAATGGACGATGATGATAACCTAATACTTTACATGACATTTCACAGTATTTCATATGTGCAAACCTGTAAATGCTCAAGTCTTTAGGATTAATGCACTTATAAAAAAAGAGCCACCAAGAAACAAAGTTAAATGTTCCAAAATAGACTAAATTAATAATCTTATAACTTTGAGTACTGATTCTCCTCATCTGGAACGCGTGAAACAGCAATCTATCTCTGCAAAGGTTCAAGGCATATGATCCTGAGGGAAAAGATACTTACTTCTAATCCTAGCTCCGACAGAGGGTACCAAATGATGTTAGTACATACCATTTGAACCAGCATTTACTTCGTAGTTGAATTACCTGAAATCACAGGGGTTTCTTCTGATGATGATTCTTCTGAACACAGCTTTGTCCATAAGCCCTGCTGACTGTGGAACAGTCTTATCTTTATTCTCCAAGCTTCAAATGTATGAAAACTTCTTCCTATAATTCCTGACCTGTCCAATCACACTATTCAGAGACTCAGCACAGTCACATCCTGCCAACAAAATTGTTAAATATTAATTTAAATAAATGAAAGTAAATTTAATCATTTAAGTAAATTTAAGTAAAAACACAGTTAATGTAAATAAATTTAAGTAAAACGTTAATAGGGTATTTATTTTTGAGGACTTACAAAACTGTTCTTACCTCCTTCAATTCCAATCCTTACAACTTAGAGAGAATAGAGGATGTAAGTAGGAATCAAAAGAAAGCAGAAGCTGGGGACCTGTATTGCAAACTTTTTTGTAACAAGCAGATCCATCACAGTCTCAGAATCATCCTATACCTTGTCATTAACATGATCTGGGGTCAGGCAAGTCACCAAACCTTACATTTATTAAGATTTGGCACACTAACTCTCTTTTCCTGGACTGCTGGATTATCAGGGTACTGAAAAGGTACTTAAAAGTTCATCACCAAATATATGTTTGACATGGATACAGGTGAAGAAATACTTTCCCAATTTCCATACTAAAAAATTAAAATAAATAAATAAATAAATAAATAAATAAATAAATAACTTTAATCCTATAGGTCTTGACAAAACCACCTAATTTCATCTAATTGCCAGGAGGACTTTCATACTTATCTGGATGATTATTAAGATGTACTTTCTCTAGATATTACATACAACTTGGCATTGTTCAAAATTTACTCTAATTCTTTCTTAATTCACTCAATCCCACTGTATCTGATCTTTTGTTAATTTACTGCTACCCAAACCAAGTGAGCCCTCCTCTTTCTGTTATCTGCCCATTTTTCCTCCCTTCTCTTATAAATGGAAACAACAAAAGCTGAATGGATGTACACTGTCCCAGAGCTTTGGAATCCAAAATTATTTCATTCACACCTATGGAGCTCCTTCTCTGATAATATATCTGATAATATAAAATACACCCCAGGGGCCTCTATGATTACCGCTATATTTAGACATTCTTCCTATTTGAATTCTTATCCATCAAAAATAATCTAAACAATCTAGGTCATGTGTGTGCCCTGCAGCCTATAACTTCATAATTTCACACCATTCCCAGAGAATTCTCTCACTGTCTTTCCCTATTTTGGTACTGCAAGAAGTGGGAGGCTGCTGCCTTCTCTTCTTTCTCCTCCTCATTTTCTATCAGCTGGGAGAAAAGGGATTCATAAAGTTGATTATTATGAGAGGAGATAGCAATTTCAATTAGCACAGTACTTTTCATGTAACATGATGTCCCAAGGCACTTGAAAATAATATATTGTAAAAGGACTGGGTTATTCTTAGTGTCATTTTTAACTGTTGTCACCTACTTTACCAACTCACTTTTCTTCTGCACACTTGACTTGAAGTATAGATCATGCATAACTCTGCAATTAACAAGTCAGAGCAGCAGTTTTTAATTCATTAGCTTTTCACCTTTGAAGACCTGTGCTTAAAGCTTACTTCATGTCTGTCTGCCCAGGCTCATGTTGATATATCTGCCTCTCTTTCTGAGCCCATGTCATCATTAAATGCAATAGTCCAAAAATACACTAAAAGGAAAAAAAATAAGGTGGCAAAAGCAAAACCTTGCACTTCTCACTGATCAGACTTTTCAGTGCTCTTCTTTTTTATGTCTACTTTAATCTTCTCTTTTTTGAGAGGAGGTAATTGGGTAATTGGGAAATTACAAGTGGTATTGTACACCAGCTCTCTCTGAATTGACTTTTTTCATTTGTCACTACTATACACCAGTAGGTATGTCAGCTGAGGGAACATTCTGTAGTGATTTTAAATCAGGTCTGAGTGATTTCAGGTTCTCTTCCTCATGCCAACACATTCTTGATCATACTCAATTTCTACACCTCTAACATTACCAGCATTTGCCAGTCGTTCACAGTTAGGGACTCCTGCATTTTCATGAGAAAATTCCAGTGGAAACTGTGGAATATGTTTTGGACATTGTATTTATGCAATCCAATCACAGTGCTTATTCTATTGGCCCCGGGCAAGTTGTAAAAGAGCACCCAGAAACCCTGGAGTGTACAACAGCTTTATCTTCTGCAAACTTGTCCGGCAACAAACCAATAAACTAAAAGAAAATATTATGCACATGAGTGATCCAGCTATCCAAAATGCTCTCTCATGGCCAATTTCAGACGTGATTCCAGCTATTGTGGACCTATTAATTTTGCATTTGCAACTTTCTTTTGAAAAGGTATATAACGAGCTCAATCTTCCTTTTTCATCCCTTCATAACTCCACAGTTTCTAACAGATATTAATTCCCAATGCCTTTAGAAGGACTACCCCATTTAAAAGATCAGAAACAGGCAACTGGGATTGGTGCACACCACGCTCACACAGACACAGACAGACACAGACACAGACACAGACACAGACACAATTGTAAAAGGTTGTTGCAGAAATACATCTTTTTTTTTTAGCTGCTCTCTTGCATCACTGTGGTCCATCATGAATTCACATGTATCATGATGGCAGCCAGATAAAGACTGGGGAACCCTGCACTGAACCATCTGTTGTTCCTCTGAACACACAAAATACTATACAATTAATGACACTGGTAAATGGTCTGAAGGGCAAAGGTTTTGGGCAAATTTTCTGTTTTGTAACCTGTGATGATTGTACAAGGAACTGTAAATTGAGAGTAAATACTTGCAATAACTGTAACAAGCTATGGAATGCTGGCAAAACAATGGAGTTTATAAAGAACTCTGAGCAAGCATATATCCACATCCATAGTTTTGGAAAATGAATGTTCCGCAAGTTTGTGAAGTATTTAACAATTTAAAATAAATTCTAAAAGCACCTTTTCAGTTTGAAAGTTTGTGTGTTACAAACTACGTGTTTGTAACAAACTCCCTGTTGAGGTTACCTCTAGCTGGACCTGACAAGTTTGCAGTGTACTGCTGCTTTTCAACTTTAACAGTTGCCTCATCCTTTAGAATAGTAATTGCCTTGACACTTTCTTTTATTTTCTTAAAAAGAAATTTTCCCATTTCTTTCAATTACATGTTGGATAATAAATCTAAACTGATTGCTTCTTGCTATTTTTTTTAGAAGACAGCTGCTTTCAATAGCTGAATCTAGATATATCATAACTTTTTTGGTGTCTTTTCAAATTACTGACATCATACTTAAATTAATAATGTCACCGTGAAAAATATAGCCTTTAAGTCTAGAAAAGGTATATGTCACATCATTTCCATACCTTGTGTTGTAAAGGACACAGCAGTTTAAGCCCTTGCTATCACACCTTCAGGTCTAGCCAAATAGCACTTTAATGGCATTTTATCCTAATTACATGAAGGAAAGCATCTTTCACACCCATCAAGCTGCAAAATCTAGTTCATTATGTATAAAAGCTGTGTAACTGAAACAACCTCAAAAAAACCACTCTCCAGCCTGAATCTGGTTATCTAGAGGTATCTGTAAATTTCACATGGTTTCAGCATAAAACCAACTACCCAATCATTTGGAGATCACCATCATAAGTCGTTTACTTTTCATCCCTTATCCATGTCAAGCTGTGTCAGAATTATATTTCCTATATATTATAATAAGTGACATTCAGTAAAGATGTCTAAATACATACTCCAAAAGGAAGCATAAGGTGAGAATGATCCTGTGACTGTCCCAGGCACATTTACTGTTAATACTTTATGCACCACCTTTAGGTTCTGCATTCAGTGAACCCGATCCTTTGCTGCATAACAAGGGTGGGAATGTGACTTTCAGACTGAAAGTCTTTCTAACCCTTTCTTGTGTACTTTTAAAGTGTTTATATGGTCTCAAGTATTTTCGGGAAGAAGGAACATACTGCTTTCACTGTACAACCGCTCTCCATGTTCTGTCTTGTGCTGCATTGAAAGACATACTACACTTAAATATTTAGCAATGCATTTACAGAGATCTTCTGTTACAGATGGCCATGAAGGACAGTACTCACAGGCACACTTTTCAATATAATACCTCACTTGGCAAGTATCATCTTTGTAGACTTAGCATTCAAACATGATATTGTTTCAGGAAGCTCAAAAGAGTAGCTTTCCAGGGTTTCCAGGCTTTAAACACTAGCTAAGTTTTCAAATCTAATTTAACCCATTTTGCAATTCTACTTAGTCCTAGCCCAGGCAACTTGTATTACTTCCTTTCACCTAATGGCTATGCAACAATTCAATTGCTGAAGTTCTTCATCCAGAAGATGCACTTGATTTCCTGCAATGACCATTCTGGAAAAAAAAAAAAAAAGCATTTGGTGTAAGATGATGCAAAGTTTACCCTGTGTTCTAATAGATTTTCTGTTTCTGCTTGGGTAAATCATCTCATGATATGTTTTCTATAAGATCTATCCATCACATTTGTACTTTAATTTTGCAATCACATAAATTAAATATTGGTGTAAATCACCCTAATATTGTTGCAAAGCCAAGCAGAAAAGAGGAATGTAGACATTTAGGGGTTTTGGAGGGAAAGGCACAAAAATATTCTAGAGGTACAAGTACAGCAGCAGTAGCTATGAAAAGTGAAGGGCAATCTCAAGAAAAAGATGTCAACCTACCCAGAGAAATTTCTGCTTTTTCATTACAGATGTATTTTTTAGTGTTATAAAAGTTTCCTTCCCTATTCCACCACTTTTTATAGCATGACTATGTATTAACTTTGTTAACATATATATATTAGTTCACATTATATACTGTGGCATAAGGTGTTAGTGGAATTTTACTGGAGATTTTGTTATGCTTAAGTAAAACAAACTAAAAGACATCCTGGCCCTGGAAATAACAACTTTGCTTCTTGCAAGCTTCAAGCTGTCCATGAAGGACAAAGGATACCTCTGGACAACTGAGATAACACCAGCATCCCAGCCCCTCTAACATACCTTTGAAACCCTACCAGCAACGTCTGGCATCATAGATAAGTCACTGCTGCAAGACTGATCCCAGGGACATCTGGATCAATAGACAAACTGCAAGAATACTGCAAAACCAGAGTTGCCTTGCAAGCTTTTGTCGTGGTTAGTAATCAGTAATGTGGGTGCTATCATTTGGTCAAATCATATTGTACCTGAGCATTTAAGGTCTATAACCCTGCGTAAAACCCCATGCATGAATAAATACTTTTGTAACTCTGTACTCCGTGTTCTCTAATCTCTCTTTGGCTGGCATGGCTAGTTGCAAATTTCAGCCCAGCATCAAATATGACACCTATATATTAACATAGCTTCTATATTTCATGAGAGAAATAAGATCCAAAATAATTTTGGTTTTCTAAATTACTGAGGTAGAATCAAAACTTTTCTGTGCAGACATTTAAGATACAGAGAAGTTAGTGAAAGGAAGTTGTGTATGGAGAAAAAAATTTCTTTACTAACTCTACAATTAGGTTTTTAAATTATTTTGCTACTAAATGGTTTCCCTTTAACTTCCTTGTAGAAGGTGGAGGAAGACTGTTGCCCACATTTTGCTGATGGAGAATGAAGACACAGTAAAAGCAATCTCCCAAGAGAAAAACACAGGAAGTTTGAAGCGTTTCAAGAAATGTGCAAGTCCAAGGCAAAGCACCCTAAAGACATGAGTTCATTTGAACAACCACACAGTCGAAAATCTGCACAGTAAGTGCTCTCATATAAGAAGTTAACTGTGGAAAGTAGTATCCAGGGAAATTGACTTTCAGATTTCCCAAATGCTTTTTAACACAGCCTTTAACAAATAATAGATGTTCTCCTAACATTGGGACTACACAGCATAAGTTCGTATAACTGGCATTTTTGTAATTTTTCTACATATTCAAGAAGCAATCAGTTTCTTCTGGGAGCCACATAGGTCACACAAGGCACAAACCAATGGGAATCTGAGAGCAAGCAGTTATTTAAATACATATGGAACAGATGATAAAATGTTTGAATACAGTGGTGGTGCCAGGCGAAACAGAAATGAGATAGACTGAATAATCCTTCTCCCTCTCACTTGCTCCCATCTTAGTCCCTGGTCTTATAAAGGGTAAAAAAACTCCAAAGAAAGAAAAAAACAAAACAACAACAAATAAACCCAGAAACAAACAATCAGCCAACAGTGATTCCTTTAGCTTTATCCTGCTCCATCCCAAATTCTTCTGTTCTCAACCATCAGCATAGAGCTCTTTTATGCAAGGAAGCATTTCATTGCTTCTACAGCTTCCTTCCTAGAGGAGAGGAGAAATTGATCTTCAAAGGATTATCGTTCCTGTGTTGTATGTCTCTCAGATGAGATATGAGGAGTTGTGCAAGTACATTCTGTGAAATTCCCTTTTTGTTAGTTTATCTCACACCCAGAAGCAAATTCTGCAGATCCCAGATAATCATCTCAACAAGGCCCTACCCTGTGTCTCCTACACTAATATGGGATAAGAGAGCTTTGCTGATAGAATGTGAAATGTTTACCTCTGCAAGCATACATTACATCTCACAGAGGAATTGGGGCAGGGGGGCAGGAGGAACAGACGTCTCTGTGAAATGATTTGGACTGAAGCAGCTCTGCAAAAAGCAAATGGTGAACTGCAGAATTCACATCTTTTCAACAGATCTCTGAAAATCCTTGTATAAATAGCTCTGATATTCAAGTTACCGTTGAAAGTAATAGCTGAACAAATTCTAAACAAATATGAGGCTGCAGAGCAGGAAGGTACTGTCAGCTTTTTTTTTCTTTCAGCAAATGCAGGCAGCCTTTCTGCCAGTTTACACTTAACAGCAGCAAAAATTCCAAGTGCTACAGAAAGAACAAGAGGCTGTCTTGCTCTTAAATACACTGCCTATTAATGCTGTGAAAAGAAAATAAATTGAACAGCCAGAATTCCCTACTGCAACTTCTGCTATGCATAAAACTATAATGAAATATCTAAATTGGAAAATAAATAAATTAATTAATTCAAAGTCTTGAAATTAATCCCCAAAATTTATATGAGTAAATTTCTCTGTCCTTAGAGTCTTTAATAAAAGAGAATAGCAAATGTGAATGCCCTGCCAGGTATCCACCGTGGAGATCTCACTTTACAGAAATTTAAGAAGAAACTTAAATTTGAATTCATGGGATCATTTCCCTTATCTTCTTTACATGTACCTACTAAACTCTTGCTTGTTCCCGTTACTTAGTGGTATTGTCCCCTACTAGAAGTACCACAACTGAACTATATCACTGTTGTTCATCACTGCATTAGCAGAAGTGTTTAACTTTCTCTTCATGCTTTTTATTTTCCCTCCTTGTCAAGGCAGACCCAGAAGTAGTAATAAAAGGATCCATAGGATAATTGACATTACTCTGCCTACTTGTAGTCTCATCAATTAACCAAACAAGGAGATTAAAACATAGCTAAACACAAAGGAGGAAAAAAATACTGCAGTAGCAATATTTAATGTCCTTGATATACAATATCGTATCTTTTGCAATATTAAAATATTTTTAAGGTCATATAACTAAATCAGATGCTTGTATATTTAAACAGAAAATTAAGAATTTCTATAGTGAATTTCTTGCAGATTCAGGGCTGAATTGAAAGAACAAGAACTGAAGAAGTAAATCTGTTGACAAAAAGCAGAAACTCCTTACTGAGGATTTTGTTTTTCCTTTTCAGTCTAGAAACATTCTAATGTGCTTTTGAAATAACTTTATTTTTCATTTCCAAAGAACTCTGAGCTGTTTATACCAATCAGGTTCATAAACAAAAGTGGACATTTTCAACAGTACTGTTTCATATTAAAAATAGATAATAAAACAAACAGGGAAAAAAACCATTCTAGATAAATCGTTATGCACCACACAGGCCTGATTTCTATCTTTCATCCTTGTAAAAAAGGGAAAGTTCTAGGAGGTCAATGATATTAAGCTGGAATAAAACTGTTCTAGGTGAAAAAACATGGGTGCTGAAGACATATTCAGAAAAGTCCTAGAAAAGCACCTGGACTGAAACCCTGAATTTTTCAAGAATCCTCAGTCAAAACTGGTCATTTTTACTTCCTGTTGAAGGAAGAACTCACTACAGAGATGACATTTTCCTTTACTTGGGGAACTGAGGAGAATTTTTTTCTATTCGACTTCTTCATTGATTATGAAAACAGAGTAAGGATAGCTTAATGTGAAAAGGAGAAAACATTACCACAGAATAAAGGTCACAAAAGAGTCACTGAAAAGTTCATGATCATACGTAAGACATGAAAAGCGATACCTGCATACTGGTCTCCTGACTTATACAGAAAAAACATCATTCTTTTCCAAGAAAAAAGACATTCAGAAAAAGACCAATCTCTGAAGGGACAATGAATTTCATCCAGTTGCTGTCTGGAATAGAGCAAGTTTTAAAAGCAAAGGCAGGGAGGGAGAAAAGATTTATAGCCAGAAGGGTCACCAATATCTCTAACTTGTCTGACCTCATATTCTACAGAGGAGAACTGTCTAAAAACTATGGAATGATAAGCACAAATGTACAAATGATAGGAAGATATGTGTTACAAGCATAATGATTTCCAGGAAACTGTACACAGACAATTACTACCTTTGGTCAAAAAAAAACTAGTTTGGAAAAACCAGAAACACAGGTCTGAAAGACCTCAACAAACTTTCAAATACAGAAGACTGAAAACGCACTTCAGATTGACTTGGTATTTTTATCATCTTCATAGACTTTTAAAAGCAATAACTTCATCAGTAAATTATTATTCACAATTAATATTACAGTTAAGCAGCACTCCAGTAGCCCAGTAAGGTTCTTTCTTCCTCCTGCCAGTACACATGATAACTGCATGCCTGAAGATCCTAATGTAGGCATACAGATGTGAGGCAAAATGACTCTGTTTTGTGACCACAAATGCTCAAACAATGCTTTCTTTCCAGCAGCAGAGATGACATAAATATAAGTGAGTCAAGCATTTGTGATCTCTGTCTTTATATTGTCAGTAGCATACAGAAAGACTATGGTTACACTGTGCTGCATTAAACAAGTAGTTTCAATAGACATTTCTAAAATTCCGTGGGGTTGGAACACTAACTACTTGCTCTCTTCATTTCCCAGATACATCTCTGAGGACAAGATTAAGCAAATGGTATTATTGTAAGATTATAAACTATTATTGCCAACCCATTCTCCTGACTTTATGTTGTTGTTTGACTTGCTACTACCAAAAAATGTGATATGCTTGGAGGTCCTCCAGGATGAAAAGCTATAAAATGAGAATGATCACACTATTATTTTAATTATTGCGATAGAGAGACCTGGAAAGCAAACATTTTAACAGAAAATCATTTCAGTCTTCAGACTTACTAAGCATGAAATGGAAGTTAAACAGAGTGCTCTGAATAGATGTAAAATCATGTTGATAAAGCAAATTATTCCAGTGACCTTTCTTGTATTTCAGAAAAGCACAATTACTTTCTAACTCGAGATATGGACAGGTACTTGAGAATCAGGTGCTTTCATCCCACCAACAAATAGATAAAGAAATAAGTGCAAAAGCAAATAAGTGAGTTAACATTTGTTTTATTTTAATTACAGAAACTTTGCCTAGATTCATATTATAAACAAACCATGTGATATCTTTTGTTGAGACATATCAGCATAATTCCCCTGAAGTCAACAGATGTACATAGCTGAGAGCCTGTTGTACTGTACGCAAGCAAGTGCAATTGTGAGAGAACTATGCTTGATGTTGCAGTGATGTGAAAAATTAATAAAACACGAGTTGGAAGACATGTTAATTTGTATTCCTTTTTATCCTTCAGAAGATATGTATAATCTTTTTGCTCAATAATTTGCTTAAACAACACAGATAATTGCATCTTTAATATGCGCTTTTTTTTTAACATGAAAACCCATGAAATCTACCAATATTAGCACGACCGGAACACGAAATTTGCAGCCATTTTTTTTTTCTTCAGTAACATAGGTCCGAAGAGAACACAGATTTTAACTTGAGTACCTTTTGAAAGCAAAACATCCCTGAAATTATTTGTTCTTCATTCTGTGGACAGCTGCTTTTCCCAAATATTTCAGTGTTCCAGGTTTTTCCAAATGTCAAAGAATACAGAGAAAGGTC
This sequence comes from Pseudotriccus pelzelni, assembly GCA_035584735.1. Lineage (NCBI taxonomy): Eukaryota > Metazoa > Chordata > Aves > Passeriformes > Tyrannidae > Pseudotriccus > Pseudotriccus pelzelni. The sequence goes on along the minus strand of JAWMRA010000090.1, from coordinate 14,634,660 downwards.
TTCTAATTCTGCTTCATGCTTCAAATCTAATTTTTTCATGGTTTTAGTTCGCCTTCCATTATTCGAACTCATTAATGAATATGTCAAGAATTTGTCACTCTTACTATTACAAATTCTATAAAAGGTTTAAATTAACACAGAGTATATAATTACAGTACCTTCCCTCTGAATGCCAACTTTGTTTGGAGTTCAGTGCAGATTACTTTAGCTGCAGGTAATAGGTTAAATTAATCCCTGCTGTGCACCAAACTGCAGCAGCAAAACTGCTATTGCTTTCTGAGTCGATTAGCTTACTTTTGATCTGCTTGTTTTTACATTTCACTGCAGCATAAATCTAATGTAGATACACTTCAGAATATAAAATGGAAGCAGTGCAGAAAGTAACAGAGTTCTTTTCCTTTCAAGTATAATTGAGTTGTTTTAATACACAGAAAGCAAGAGGTTTCCCATCACATTAAATTGACTTGTTTCTACACAAACAAGCAAAACAAAACAGAAGTTAAAAAAAAAGAGACATTGAAAGACATTAAAGTTAGGGTATCTAATAGTTCCTATTACAGAAACTTCGAAAAAAACCCTGAAGGACTAATTCATTGGCTACAAATGAGACCAGAATATTTAAAGAGGCACATAGAGAGTTCCAAGAACTCTTCTCTATGCAGACATGAAGAAGTCCTCAATACTAGTTTCCTTTTTGCCTGCAGTAGGTAAAGAGTTGCATGAGAATTCAACACATACACATAGTATAATTCCAGATATAGGAAATATGTCTTACCTTTTTATCAGGTAATAAGGTTTTGAACGTCATCAATTCATATGCCAATGAATTCTAGAGATTCTAGAGAATAATATAAGCACCAAGTTCAATGCAATTAAAAGTGAGAAATTAAAAGCTATTCTGGAAATCATGTGCTTTACGTATTTAATTTTAAATGTTCCTCTTTTTAACTGCACTTGCTCTTCCACTAAAAGATGCGGCTATGGAGCCAGAGATGGTTAATTTTGTATAGAAAGACAAAATGCAGCAATACACAGAGAAGAGATGTACATAATCTGCTAGCACTGATTATTCCATCTGGATTTAAGACTCATTTAACTCTTTTGAAACTACTTCCTTTGTTATCTTTGAGGTCAGACTCAAAGCGAAATATCACAGATCATCACACTGTAGTAGTTGGACTACTCTCTCTGCGGTGGAACCTGTTAAAAAAAAAAAACTGGCTAACAAATGCAGCAACCACTTCCTGATTTATGCTTGAAATTTCCAGAAATATTTATTAGACTAGAATGAACCTTGGGCAAAATCCTGGCCATATTTAATTCCATGATACTAGACCTGACTCTTTCTTACCCCTGATGCTGCCAGTAACTTGGTAAAAACAAACTTATGAACCTGTATATTTAGTATAGTCACTATTTGGGCAGTTTAAGACAAGAAGTTTTGGAGATATTTGCTCATCTTTTTTAACCACTTTTAAAACATCACTCTGAGCTCTGGAAATGAAACCAATTCTTCCCAGGTTATCATCACCTGAAAGAAATCTGCAGGCCGAGGATCTCACATCAGCCTTTGTAAGTTAACTTTTTAGGTCTTTCTACAAGTATGCCAGCCAGAAAAGGAAGGTCGAAGAAGTCATGCCCCCACTGATAAACAAAGCTGGCAAACTGGTAGCAATGGACAAGGAGAAAGCTGAGGTACTCAACAACTTTTTGCTTCAGTCTTCAACAGCAACCTCTCTTCCCACATCACTTGGGTGGATGGATTGCAAAACATGGGCAGGGAAGCAAAATCTCACCCACTCTAAAAGAAGATCAGATTCCTGGCCACCTGAGGTATCTGAATACAACACATGCATCTCCTGTGCAGCTCCGGCCTTTTACAGAAAACCAGCAGAATATATTTAACATCTATTTCTGTAACACTGTGAAAAATTTGCTGAAGTATCCAGGTATACTGACAACATCTATAGGTCTTTGTACCAAAGTGGTTTTACTATTATTTTATTTCAAAATATAAATATCTTTTATATAAATATAATAAATAAAAATATAAACAATAAAACGTGGTTCAATGATCTCAATATTTTGTTACTTGAACAAAATTATGCACTAATGAAGGTCAATGTTATGAAACACAAGAAATAGGTCACTTAGTAGTTGTTGGTAAGATTTGTACAGGAAAGCAAACCAGACAGAGAAAGAGCTAATTGCTAGGCCTCAGATGGAAAATATATTATTCTTAGTCCTGTGTATTACATAAGGTTAGACAGGCTATCTCCTTTTAACTATACTGCTTAGAGGCTTTTTTTCCAAGATATCAGTGTTTCCTCTCTATCCCTACCAAATTTCAAAAAATTTTGAAATTGCAACTGAAAAAATTCTATGCTGTCCTTGACCAAGATATTAAAAAGGGTTCTAAGATTACTGCAACACCTGAAAGAAACTGCAAATTGTGCTTGTAATTTGATCCACTCCTGCCTTATTTAAATACGACACTAAACAGGTAGGAAGACTTTTTTCAGTCAGTTAAACATCAGACACTATCACTGCATCTCTACTGCCCAAAGGAAAGACTGTCAGAAAAATCAGAGCCTAAACATAAAAATATTCCTGAATGCTTAAACCCTTGAAATGAGAGAGCACTCTAGACTCCATTTATGTTTGGTTTACTTTGTTTGAAATGTTGCCTTTTACAGTCAGTGCTAGAAATTCCTCTTTACATGATCAAATCACTCAT
>JAWMRA010000090.1:14610651-14623961 GCA_035584735.1 Pseudotriccus pelzelni | reverse complement strand
AATAGGCCCAGCTCTCTGGCTTTCTTTGTAAGAGAGATGTTCCATTCCCTATATCATCTTTGCAGCCCTCCACTGGATCTACTGGAGCTCCAAGGTTCTGTTGCACTGGGGACACCAACACTCCAGATGTGCCTCACCAGGGCTGAGTAGAGGGGCAGGATCAGCTCCCTTGACCTGCTGGCAATGCTCTTCCTAATGCATCCCAGGATTCCTTTGGCCTTCTTGGCCTCCAGGACACCCACCTGGCTCATGGACAGCTTTTTGTTCAACAGGACCCCCAGGTCCTTCTCTGCAGAGCTGCTTCCCAGCAGGTCATCCCCTAGCCTGCCTTTGTGCCTGAGTTCATTCTTCTTCAGGTGCAGAACCCTGCACTTGCCTTTGTTGAAATTTAGCTGGTTCTTCTCTGCCCATCTCTCCAACCTGTTGAGGTCCTTCTGAAGGGCTGCACAGCCCTCTGGAGTACTGGCTGCTCCTCCCAGCTTTATGTTATCAGCAAACTTGCTGAGACAGCATCTATCCCTTCATCCAAGATGAATAAGTTAAACAATGCTGGGCTCAGTTTTGACCGTTGAGGGACACCACTAGTGACAGGCCTCCAGCTAAACCCTGTGCCAATGACTATGACCCTCTAGGATCTGCCATCCACCTCACTGTCCACTCATCCAATCTACAGTTCCTGAGTTTGTCTATGAGGATATTGTGAGAGGCATTGTAGAAAGCCTTGCCTGAAGTCAATGTAGGCAATATTCGCTTGCTCACCCCTCATTCATCCAGATTGTCTAATCATAGAAGGCAATCAGGTTGGTTAAGCATGACTTACCTTTAGTGAATCCACACTGACTACTCCTGGTCACCTTCTTGTCACCCGACATCTTGGATACAGATGACCTCCAGAATGAGGCACTCCACCACCTTTCCAGGGATTGAGGCTGACAGGAAAGAAATTCCCTGTATCTCCCTTCTTGTCCTTCTTTGAAGACTGAGGTGTTATCTTTTTCTTTCAGTTCTCATCACCTCTCCTGATGGCCATGACCTTTCAAAGATAGCTGCCTTGCTGTGGTGTGCACCAGCCCCTTCAGCCCTCATGGATGCTGAGAATCAGAGACCACAGACTTGCAGATATCAAATTTGCATAGGTGTTCTATAACCTCCTTGACCAAGGGAAAGTCTTCCTTTCAACATTTCTGTACTCTTTACAAAAATAATGTGTCCATCTAGAATTTGATAACAATAATGTACTTAGTATAAAATATTCTACAAGATTATACATCTAAAAAAAAAAAAGCAAATATTAATAGACAGAGCATATATTCATTTTCCTCCCACCCAATTCCAAGACATTTTGTTACATGCTAGACAGTCAAAAGGGCAAAAGGAAGATCATTTCTCTGTGAGTCAAGGTTATTATAATCCCCCCCTGACATTTTTTGTCATTGCTCCCAGTTTAACTTAGTTTCTTTACAATAAAACCTATGTTTCCTTCTGCTTTAAATGATTATATCTTACTTTACTGGAGGAGCCAAGGGATGGGGAATGGTGGCAGACTTGACAATCTCTCTGTTTCTTCAGAAAGCATCTCTGTACCTCTTTTGGTGGGGTCATGTGTCAGCTACCTTCATGAGTTGGTGCATGTGGCTATTAGGGGCTCTGCAGTTTCTGCACATTTCTACAGAAGTGCTCCAAAATAAATACTCATAACTTATGATATGGGGGAATTAATGGCTGAAAAGGGTCCATCTATCTTTTGAGATAGATGATTACCACACACCTTGGAGATGTACCTTTTATTTATTTAGTAGCATTTCTGTTTATTTTTCCTGTTTGAGGTCTTTGGGATTGCTCCTCTGGATATATCTGTTGTGCTGTCAGACTGTCCATCAGAATGCAGATGCTACGAAAATTAAATCATTTAAAGAGCTCAATGTAGCTAGCCAATTCCAAAGAAAAGTGCCCTTTTTTTAAAAAAAAAATTAACTGTAGAGCTTATTTTGCACTCATTTTTAACTAGAAGTCCCACTGAGGCAGCAAGGAGTTTTCTTATGAAACTATGACAGTATTTTGTCTCTAATTTTCATGGAAAGAATAAAAAAGAAAAGCAGTTTTTCCGCCCATGGTTCTAACTTCAAATACAAATATACTTGCTGTAAATTCCAGTAAGAGTTTTACCTCACAAAAGAGAGTGGGATTTAGTGCCATAAGCACTGAAGAGTTTTGTATTTGTACATTTTTTTACGGGCAGAACTTACCAATTAAGTCCCTAGGTGCAAACTGAGATGTTCGGAATCACATTTACTGTAACAGAGATAACACCTCTTTCAGTATTATAATCTTTTAACTTGTATATATGTTCTGAACTATTTCCACTTTACACAGTAATTTTCACACTGCAGTTCAGTGTTAAACAGTGTTTTAATTTTACACAAAACCAGGGACAAACTCACTAGCCCTATTACTTCAGAGGATCATCATCAGATATTCAAGAACTATCTGGACAAAATCCTGTGCAATGTGCTCTAGGATGACCCTGCTTGAGCAGGGAGGTTGGAGCAGATGACCCATTGTGTCATTGATCCATGTCCCTTCCGACCTTAAACATTCTGTGATCATTTTTCCTTGCCCTCTTTAAAACAGCCCTTCCCAAAATCTCAGCCAAGTGGCTCATCCACCATTCTTGACTCTGGTTTTGGCTATAAATCACACATATTCTAATTCAAATTAATAACACTTGTAATACATTTACATGTATTTAATTATACTGATGACTGGAAGTATTTCTGCCAGGCAGATAAATGAAAACTCCATTCCCTTCTTCGATAAACTGACATTTAGGGAGGTTAAGTGACATCTAGACTCATACACTAAAATCTCCAGTAGAATTATAAGAAAATAAATGTTCTACTGATCATATCCATATAATTTCTCATCTGTAACTCCATTCTTCCTACATTAAAAATAAAAAGATCCACTAAAAGTAATCTCATGTATTTCATGGGAAAGTTCTTAAGTGGCCAAGCTAAAGAACATTTATTTAATTTTAATTTCTTTAAATTATTTTTCTTATAGAAATAATGTAGAACTACAAATCAGTTTCTAGAAGTTACTAAATGATAACATCTTACTGGATACAATGGGGATGAATTGCCCTAACTTCACAGACCCAATTATCTTATTTCCAGTGCAAAATAGGAAACATCAAAACAATAAAAATATTGTTTACAGTATTCTAATATTACATTTATTAATCTGAGGACAAACTAGTTATATGACAGGAATTGCAAGTCACTGTAGCAAAAACAGCCATTTCTTGTTACTAATTTGCCAAAGTAAGCTTACAAAGATCACAGTACATTCTATCATCAAAGTCTTTAAAAATAAGAAGAGGAAAGTTGGTTTCAACTTCTCTTATTGTAGTAAGGACTTTGAAAATACAACATATCACTTCAGTCACATGATTAGCGACAACCGATCAAAGTTCCCATAGCCCAACACAGCTCCGCATTATCCTATTGCCACTTAGGACTACATGTCTTGTACTCTAATATCACCCTTTATTCTGCATCTAGGTCCAAAGAAGCACAAATACACTATATCCAGCATATCTTCTAGGATCTGTCTTCATTACATACATTTACAAACTCCTGCTGGCATACAGGGACCTACTCCCAATATTAACATCCAGAAATACATCTACATATATCTGGCTGCCTTTAAATCTGTGTTAGATATGACACTTCTAAATAGCAGAATACTTTCAGTTTCATTCACCCACAATTATTCTGTATCCCACTTAGTTCTACTAGGCAAGAAACAATACTGATATACCAACAACTTATAGAGAGCACACAGCTGTCCAGCAGACATAAATCATAGACATAGTCCTCTCATACATATCAGCTTCTTACAGCACACCAAATACTATTCAACTGATTATCACCCCTCTACTATATTTCTACCACATGCTGTCTAAGTGGTTAACAATATTGGCTGCACAGAAAAGAACAGTCTCTGTCAATGTTGAAGTCACATACTCAATACATTTCACTAAACCCTATGTTTGTGAATGCCCAACGTGTGCACATATTCCAACTTGTGCATACCATAGCACAGGACCCTTTCTCTGGCTGACATAACTCCTGTTTTGATTAATAGTACTTAGTTTCCCTTACAGTCACTTAATTCTTCCACTATAAGAGGTAAAAATAATATTTTAATCAGTTACTAGCAGCTAGTCATTTAGGCAATGTAGCTCTTTCCCCTCTGCACCACGAACTGAAAAACACAGAATTCATTCAACATCACATCATGTGTGATGACAGCTGAGATAGGTTTCCTGTTCTTTAAACCTGAAGAGATTCTTCAAAACTTCTTCTCTGTACAGGGTTTGCCTCTACCAATTTCCTCTCCAGCTATTTCAAGATCCTCTGATCTCCAGAATCACAAGAATCAGGCAGATTCAGCCCCGAAGTCACAATCAGCTGATGCAGACAGCATTTTAGTACATTACTAAGGCAACTCATAAAAGTTTTATTTTATGGTCTCTGGGTAGCTGACTAATTTTCTCACAGAGCACAGAGCTGACCTACAGGTACAGGGTATACCTTCAGATATCTCCCAATAGAATTTCCCTTCAACATATTCTAGTAATGCCTTTTCTTCAGAGTACAAGTTTTCCTCTTTCATATTTTGAGGTGATGGCAAACAGATTCTTATCAATTTCATATTTTTTTAATCTTCATTCAGAATCTACAGTCGACTTGGAGATCTTTAGGCTTTCTACCCATTGATCATGTAAGTCCAACTATATATCTAATAGGTGCAATTAACAAATTAGGAAAATCTCCCTCTTGTTTTGCTGTCAGACTTGTACCCTGAAGATTTGTTTTGCCACCTTTTTCTCTCCATGTTGGTATCCATACATTAAATCATTTGGTGTAAGTATAGACAAATTTTGCTCTCCCCACAGTCATTCTGAAAAACACACATTCCCATGGAATATGCAGAGATTCTTTCATTTTGGTTCTCACTATAATACAGCTTGCTTGAATTCTGTAAAGCTATATTTTTCTTTAATTTATCTCAAAGTGTCTTTCTCTTTCATACCTATTACTTAAAAAAAAAATAAATTCTTTAATTATGTATATGAAAAACAGTTTGTGGGGCACCTTTCTTTATTTTTAGAGACCTGCTTCAATGGATGAAAAGGTATATGGATTTGGTATATGCTGGCTCCTTTACCACTTGCTCCTGTAAATCAGATACATACATATGAGTATTTCCCTTTCAGTCACTTAATTTTGTCCTTTTTTATCTTAAGGTATTTTTGAATGTCACAGTTGCCAGTGGATGTCCTTGCTCTCAGTGGACACTGTTGCCTTTGTGAGGGTCAATTCCACACACCCAGTGAGACTCCCTCATTTCATCTAAAAAAATTGTCTCAGAACTGGAATTCCAGAGAACAGTGCTGCTTCTTTCAGACACACTAGTATGCCAGTGTGAGAATGTTCATCAATCAGCTACTTTTCATTACTCCACAATATGCTTCTGATCCAAACTGACTTGATTCACCCAGATATGCTTAGCTCCAAAGCTAAAATAAGCATTAGATTGACTGCTTTGGTGTTTTCATTTCTTAAGGGAGAATGACACACAGCAGGAATATTCATATACTGAATCTAGTATATGAAATCTAGTGCCATATACATGTGCAAACACTAATGCTTTTATACCGTTTAAACTGTATCACACTTCAATCCCTTTTTTCCTTATATACATTTCTTGTATCCCAAATGATATCATGTTTACTTTTATCAGGTATCAGCCTTCTACTGAGCATCAACCATGTACTATCTATATAATTAATTAACTCATCTAAGCATGCTCTTGGGCTCCAGCCATTATTAATAGCCTGCATTCGAGTGCATGCATATGGCAATGTCTCAGAAGGCCTTACTGCACGTTCCCTAGTCTTTACACCCTCGCATCCTCCTGCTCACTCTATGGCTAATGTACCTCAGACCACAGGTACCCTGTTTCGATTAACCCAGGTTCAGCTCCCTGCTGCAGTCACTGCCTCACATAGGCATGGCTCAATCATTCACATCGAAAGCAGCTCAGCTTCTTCAGACCCATGCTTCACATACTGTTACTAGACAGCAGCTGAGGTAAATTTCCCATTTTCAGATCTGCCTGGCCCACAAAATTAACATACTGCAGTTTAATAAGGCTAGCATGATTCAAACTCCCAGGAGTGCGTGAGGCACCATCCTTTCCTTCTCCCCATCCCTGACCCCCAATTTCATCAGGTCAGCAGCAATTCTAAGAAAGTCAGTCCCTTGACAGGTACAGCATAGGAGCTAATAGGAGAAGCTGGTCCATCTGACTCCTCTGAATGTAGTCAACTAATAGGAAATCTTATTCCCAGTGTCTGTTCCTACCCACAAAGGAGGGTGCGTGCAGGAGAGGATGAACAGTCTCCTGTGGATGTGTAGTGCACACTGCTGTTTCTGGGCTCAGGCACAACTGCTGCAGCAAAGCAAACTCCTGTGTAATGGACTGAGCACTACTACAGAATCAGACATTTAAACAGAGAAGCAAGTTCATGATTCCCACAAATTTTCAAAACAAAGACTGACTGCAGCCAATGGAAAAGATGGTGTCTTAATATATTAATAACAAAATCACAATCCACTGATTCCTTACAGGAACATACTGGTTCCTTATGGCTCTTGTACCTCTACTTCCATTAACTCTTCAGTGAAACTTTGTCCTTTTCATGCTAATATGGCTGCAAACACAGAGTGTATCCTAGATGATTTTCTGTCCTGAAAGACTACTATTCAAAAAAAGAAAAGATAACACAACACATCTGTAAACACCCCCTGCTCCCCAATATAGGTAATAAAAAATGGCTTCTTTTAAGTAATTTCCCCTTTTCTTCTTGAAATCTTCTGCTTCTGTAGACATGCTAAAAGCACACATAAAAAGCTAGGAATTGTATCAATCAGGCTAGATGCTTTTGTCTTTCTTTGTTGAAGGAGTTGAAAAGATTTTAGTGTTTACGAGTCACCTGTTGTTGCAAAGGGATTTATATATTTATTTATTTTTCATTGATGCAGATAAAGATGCCAGTCATGTTCCATTTGTGTTGTCATTAAGAAACTTTAAGCCAGTTTCCAGTGTCTTGCATTAAAAAGAGCTACCTGTCACATTTTGAATCCCAGCTGACAGCTGTTAAAATTGCCAGATTACATAGATATAGCTGAAGAAATTCAAGCACAAATATCACACCTTGTGTTGCTTTAATACTGTTCAATTTTTGTTTAGATGTCATAATCAGATAATACATCAAATATTAATCAATTCTATTTAAAATTAGAGTCAGAAGTAGTCCAGAAAAAGGAAAGACAGCCTGGGTCTTAACATTTACTCTCTCACCTGCACAACTCTCCAGCTGTCAGGAATACTTTTTTACCTTTTTGCTGTCAGATGTCACTGATTAAAATATGGGGTAGAGGCCACAACTCAAGCATGAATGCACAAACTGACAGTCCAGTAAGCAGGTAATGCAATTTCCAAGTTCCTGATATAAGTCATCCTAGAAGAACTTTTCCATTACAAGCATTTACGAATAATATATTGGTTCAGTTAAATGTGTTAATATAGATTTTGGGGATTATTCTTTTCCTTCAATAAAATCTCCTTTCTGACAATTATTAAAAAACCCAAACAAATTAAAAACCAACCAAACAAAAACCGAACAGAAAAACCCAAAAACATTTTCCAAAAAGCATTCTTCAAAATGCAAGCTATGTTGAACTGTAGTCATACTATAAGCTTATACCTGCTATTAATCTGGGAAATATATATTCTAATATCCTGGCCTCCAGCAATAATTTCATTTTAATGCATTTTTGAGACACTCTTTTTTTCCCCATGAAGTTATTATATAAATTATATATTATATAAATCTCAGAACCTCATTCTTTTGAATCTACTAATTACCTGAAGGAAGTCACTCATATTGAAGTGATCACGCAGAAAACACAGCAATGTTGCTGTGCAGTATTGATGTTTGACAAGCTCTTCTATCATTGCAGCAGTCATGGAATTATGTCAAGGCATGGATGATGATATCATTTGAAATTCAAGTCATGAAAACGAGCATCAAGAGAATTTTTCATAAGGCTTCATTAATAAAGTCTGAACAACTGTATCTACAAATTATTTTTTGCACAAACTGCATAAGAGAAACTATGATCTTTTAATATAAGTTATTGGAAATTCTAACAGCTGAACACTGAAATGATAATGAATGTTCTTTAAACATTGCCATGGCCTTAAGTATTTAACAACTGCCACGTTTAGAAATTATTTACCTTTGGCAGAACAATTTTGCTTGTTATTTCATTGCTTTCCTTACTTTCCAAAACAATTCTTTTTTTGTTTGTGAGTTTTGTTTGAAAACACTAAGGTCATCTGCCTATGTTCAACAGAATCATATTTGTCCCTAGAATATTACATGTCTCCTAAGCAGCCAAGCCTGAAAGCTGGCATTAAGACAAATGGGAAAGTGAAGTTAACTGACATCTCATGTGGGAAGTTTTTTGACTGCTTTATGGTGCTTTTTTTAATTACAGATTGACCTAGGTCTCAGATCAGGAGGCTAACATTGTCACCAGCTCTCTAAAATGGCTATATGCACAATCATATTCAAAAACCAAACAAACCATAGGTGTGACATTAGTATGTGCTGAGAAGTACAACCAAACTCAGCAGACCAGTCTATACTGAAGCAGTACTTCTTGTTACTGAATGTAGAAAACATATTTAAGATTTGTTTACTATTTTTGAGATCATCAGTGCAGAGCATATTTTAAAATAAATTTGGACACCTTGAACTCCCACATGACATTGGCAGAGATAGGGAGCCTCTCTCTCTTTGTAGCTAATCTACAATCCATTTCTCAGTAAGTGTCCATTTGACCCTTATTGTCACCTAATCTACAAATGTTTTTATGCCCTATTTAGCTTGTAAATGCAGTATGATTTCAGTTCTTTGATAAGATGACTCTGACCTTGTTGAAAAGGAGCATTACTTGAAGAAATCATTAAGGCATTGAATCTTGCCAAATAATGACAGCAGATAGCTGCAAGAAGAAGGAGAAATGACCTGGAAATGTTATCACATTAAAGATCTTTTCACACTTGCTTCCCTAGATGCAAAAGATACACTTTTTTTGTGAAGATGTTTTGCTGTAGTTTTAAAATCCATAAACACTTGAGTTTTGATACACTGCTGGCTTTTTTAAGTATAGCTGAGGATACAGTTCAGTAAACCACTTAAATATGTGCTTAACTTTAAACATAAAGCCTACTGATTTCAGTCAAATCAATAATCTACTCATATTTGCCTGAGTGGCTATTCTGCTCTTAGTGAATCAGAGCCTGAGGGAAAAGACAGACAAGGGTTTAATTAGCTTCTAACTAAGCTCTGTATTTAATTTTTTCTTGACCTCATGGCAGTGGTAGAAAGGATTATGTCTTCATCCTATCTCATTTAGTACCCTGAAGTCAGCAGGGGCTAGCTACATAAAAGAAGTGCAGGAAAATATTTTAACAGACATGTGAGTATTATAATAACCAAGTACTGTGTGAAATCCTGAAGCACAAGATTTTACTTTCCAGCACATAATAAAATCACAGAATAGTTTGGGTTGGAAGGGATCTTTAGAGATCACCTACTCCAACTCCTCTACAGTGAGCAAGGGCTTGATGAGGTTGCACAGAGCCCCAGCCAACCTAATCTTGAATGTTTTAGTCATGAGGTATCCACCTGTTCTCTGGGCAGATGAAACCTCACTCACTGTGGAAAAGATAGAGTAGAAATTCTGAGCAACCCATTTTAAATAATTTATCGTTTCCTATACTTTTATCATGCCTCTTATATTTACTTAACACTATATTTTCTAGGGTAATCAGTTGTACAAACAGACACTTAATAAAAAGTACTTTAATGCCTAAATGGGCATCTGTAACTTTAACAGGTCTGCATCTGTAATTGACCACCACTTTCACAATTCCTAGTTTTTTTTATTTTCTCTAGACTACCTCCCAGGTTTTCTACAAGTTGATTTGAAAAATACCTAAAAATATATTTGCCTTTTCCCCCTAAAACTCATATTTGAAGAAGATCCATATATTTTGCATCATACAGAATACAGGAGGGTTTACCAAATGATACTCTCTACTTGCCTGCATATTTATCCATCACTTGACAAGGCTTTTGGATATTTACTGTACTGGAGCTATCCACAGCCTACACAGTAATTGAATTATATGGTAATACTCAGGAAGCCCACGGCAATCTTCACCTTCAAAGCTACTTAGCATCTAAATTCCTCAATATGGAGTAATTTTCCAAAGCAAGCTGCTGTTTGACCACCAAGAATCTTGTGCCTACCTCGGAGACAGGGACTTCAGAGTCTCCTGCCTTTATGTCAAAAGGAGACCAAGTTCTGTGTCTGTTCATGGAGTCTCAAATACTGGGAAACATCATGCCCTATTGAAATATTTTTATCTCCGTAAGTAACTTAATCTCCCAAATTGCAGTCAGAATTTCAGTCTCTTATGATTTCGTTCCCAATTCCCGTTCTCTCTCATTTCCTTTTGTTTCCCCTTTCATATACCATTTCTTGATTACAGGCTGATGCGCAACTATTACAGATTTTGTTTGACAGCACAACTTTTTTGCTTTGTAGTACATCAGCATCACTCTGTTTGGACTTACACCTATGTCCATCAAAGTGTCATTCTGATACTTTCAATACTGTATGGAAAAAATATTAATTATGTTCAATAAAGATTTCTAGAGATACTCTATCAAAACACAGTTTGAACTAAAGAAAATCATTATGTCATACAGACTTCTTATCTCCCACAAAATACAATAAAAGCCCAGGGTGGGGGAAGGGGGTGTGCATCTAAAATGTTAAAGCAGGTTAAAAATAAAGTTACTTCTTAATCTGAAAGAAACATTACGCTTGATGCCTTTTTTTTTCCCAGCTACAATCTTCCTATATTCAAAATAAAGAAGATACATGCCAGAAAAAAGAATTAAGCCAACAAAAATTTAAAAATTAAACTGACAAAATGATTGTAGGCTGCCTAACACTTAAACAGTGCTAATTATATGTCATCTAATGCAGAGCCAGATAATTAGTTAATGCGTGCCCTCTTCACAAAAATGCACACCAATGCCTACATTAGGCATCTTTTCTTTTCTTTCTGAATATACATCTGTACATGAGTAGCATCTAAGTTAAAAACATTGTCTTTCTTTCTCGATGGAGGAATACCACTAAAAATAGTTTTCCTGAGAACTTCATGCTACCACTGTAAAGAAAAGACATAGCAAAATCACAGTGTGAAAAGATATATAATATATGTCTTCTTGGCCTTATCTACACAATTATTTCTGAGATGCTAGAGCTAAAAAAAAAAAAAAAAGGTGAAACCCCAAACACACAAACATAGTTTGAAGGAAATGTTTTCAAATGCTTATGTTGTTATAGATAATGACAGATAAGAACTTTGAATTTGAGATGCAGGCATCAATATTGACCCAGGTGTTTTTCCAAGCTAATACTGTTCTACTTAAAAACAAACTAATACAAAGATCCCATTTACAGCATTCCTGATACTAAAAAAATTGTAAGCTTTTCAATGATTAAATCGCATCTCAGGAGTCTAGCCAGCCCCTTGTAACTATTTTTATTTTTTCTTTTAAATTTATTGGAGTGTTGAAACACTCCCTCTAATTTGTGGAAATGCCTCTTCCTCCAATTCCCAATAAATTACTTTTATGAAGAATAAATTGATATGCATTGCTCCCTCCGCTTCTTTGCATCTCTTAGAAACATGTCTGTGCTTTTTGTTATTGAAATAGTCATGGACCTAAGTGAAACACTGGACACCTGGGCATCAAGGGGAAGGGTTGTGATTAGGGCAAGAGACAGAAAATGGTTGATTACATATGCTACATTCATGTGATTTGTGGGTTAGTTTGTTTGTTTTGGGGGTTTTTTTGTTAGCCGTTGTTTTTGTATATTTAGCAGCAATCATTTAGAGATTATTTTCCAGGTATTTCTAGGTGAGAATAATATACAGAGAAAGAATAGATTATTAGTTTTATCATGAGGGAGAAGTGGAGAAAAAAAAGAAAAGGAAATTTGGAAAAAGTAAAATATTCCATCTTTTGTTAGGTGTTAATTCAAACAAACAAAAATACCCAGGCCATGATATTGCCAGTCTTACCGTATATATTTCATTTATGGATTTTGAAATCCTGTCATTGTTGGACAGGTACTGTTTTGCATAATTTCATCAATATGTAAGTTTCTGATAGGCTAAAATGACGTCTCTGCCTTACATTTTTACATTATTGGACACAAATGGTCCTCACAGATCTCCTCTACAGTTTACACTCCATCCATATTGTGGATTGCTGCCATCCAATCCCCGAGTGCCTGCAAACCATATCTCTTTCTCTACTGAATTCCTTTTTCTGATTGTCAGATGCCTGAATTTTGCTGGGATTTCATACTGCTATACAGGTGATCCTTGACTGAATGTCTTGCTGACTGACCAAGCCATCATCTTCTGATAAAAACTCTTTAATTTGCATTAAGCCATTAATTTGCATAAGAGCCATTGACAGATACCTAAATATCAAGTGCCTCAGCTCATGTGGTGTCATGGGTTTCCAAAAGTTCCCCCCTCCTCGGGGATTGGAAGTAGTTTGTCCAGATGAATTTCCGGACAAAAAAACAATCAGGAGTGTAGGTGACGCCTTTGCTAATTACATCTTCAAGAAAACAGAAGAGAAGGCATGTGGCCCAGAAGAAATTAGGTGCCATGTAGGAGGGAGGTGGCAGGCCCCCAGGTGGGGGGCCAGGTCTCTCTCCTTCCCCAGCCCTGGGCCGGGGGCAGGGGTAGAACTGAAACCCTCCCGACCAGACGTGTAACAGACTGAAGGAAAAAAACATTAAAGGAGAACTTGGACAGGGCTGCTGCAGAAAGAATTCCAACCAGAGAGATAGCAGAACCTTCAAGGTCAGAGCTGGCAGCCGGAGAGAGAAAGAAGCGGCAAAAGGGGGGAGACGGCTTCTTCTCCCCCTTCTCCCTCTCTCTCCCTTCAGCAGGGAAAAAGACTGAAATCTAAAAAAATCCCTGCTCCTTGTGGGACATTGCTGAGAAGCAGAGACAACTCCAATTGCAGCTTGAGGAACTCATGCTGGAGCAAAGAAGTACAT
>JAWMRA010000090.1:14595659-14610551 GCA_035584735.1 Pseudotriccus pelzelni | reverse complement strand
TTATACTTTTAATAAAGGGCTGTTATTCCTTCCTGGACATAATTCAATCTTACCTGTGTCTCATTTAAACTGAGACAAGATGACCAAGAGAAACACAGAGAAATTGAGTGAAATTTCACTGAGTAAATAACAAATTTTCATCTGAAATTAATGAGGTTTAGCTGAATTGTAAACATACAAGAGCTGACCCTACTTAATTTAGAAAACATTAAATACTGACCAATTCTATTTAATCATACAGAGATGAAAATTAACTTTACCAAGATGTTTTTATTTTTCCTTTGAATTTCCACAATTACGCATAATTCGTTAAGCAACAAAATGAGTAAAAAGATCAGAAAAGTATCTCTATTCAGCCTTTTGTGAGACCATGATATTCACTTTGCATCCTAATGGCTAACTTGCAGCTTTCCTCCTTATATCCTCCTTTTGACTCTACAAAACCTCCACTGCTAATTTGTTTTTTGGTTGGTTTTTTTCTGAAGGTCAAGCTACTCATGCAATCTGATTCCCAGGCATGCTGTTATTTTCAGTGGTTTATATAGTCTTGGGACCCAATTAGCAACACCATAAAATTCTAAAGGTGGTGGAAACACAAGCAATGAGTGTGCTGGAATATTCAGAAGCAGGAGCACTTGTGTGCATGTGTGTGTGTTTAGGGTCTGCTTAGAAAAGACAGAGAGAGAAAAGAGACTTAGAGAGCAAGTGAAAAGGAAAGAGAATAGGAAAGAGAAGTAAAGTGAGAGTGTATGAGTGTGAGAGAGAGTAGAGAGGCACAGTGACAGCATGAAAGAGCAAAAGGGAACAATAGAGATTGAAAAAGTATTTTTCAGTGTGTGGTTTTGTTTAAAGCCATTGCAAAGTAGAGACACAAATGTGCAGATAATAGATGCAATGCTGTGTGAAACATCACAGAATGATAAGGTAAGTCATAATTATCACATCTCAAGCATATGAACACATCCATTTTTCAAATCTTTATTTCCCTTTTTTTTTTTTAATGAAGGGATTCCCGTGTCAAATATTGTGATTGGATACTCGAGAGACAAACAATAAATAGGCAAAACCAATTTCATAGAAGTACTTTCCAGTCACTCTCCACACTATCTGCAGGCTTTGATGTACACATGGGTAATTCCTTTACAGAATAAGTTAAACTGCTCTATAAATTAATATACAGGCCATAATATATAGCCACAATGTTCTGCTAAGAAATCATATTCTAAAATAAGCTAGAGATTAGATTTTACAGAAACTGGTTTATCCTTAACATAAATATAGCAGAAAACTGGAAAATACTAGAATTTATTAACTACTTATTATCACATTATATCTAATACATTAGGAAATAATCTAATTTTTAATTTCTAATACAATAGTTATGTTACTGATTGCCCTGATTCCAGAACAAGATAGACCTAGTTTTTCTTTCAGTAGCTGGTCCAGTGCTGTATCTTGGATTCAGTATGAGAATCATGAGAAAATCATGAGAATCACACTGACATTTTGGCTCTTGTTAAGTAGTGCTCACTCTAAATCAAGGACTCATCCTGGTTTTAAGATACTTTAAATCTTTATCTCCTTACCAATCACTGCCAAGCTGCAGAAATAAGGGCTCATGTGAACACCAACTCAGAAATTCACCATTCTCTCAGCTAAACACTAATTTTTATTTGAGTAGAAAAGGAAGAACTACTATGCATACAAACCCAGACATTCATACTGCCCACATGACCTCATCCTGGAAGGAAAGTAAAAATGGAGAACAATGCTGTCTTGTCAATACACCAAATATGATAATTTGTTGAATAACTAAGTTCAGTAAGATGTTCATTAGGAATAGAAACACATTGTCTTCCTGGGTAAAAAGAGGAGTAGTAAACTCAGTAGAATACCTACTTTAGTGTGCAACATGCTTGCAGACCATTATGCTTCATGGTCTATACATGCAGTTTGTGCCCAGTCAGGACAGAGTGGTGCCAATACCTAAGTTCTGCTGTAATCACCACTGATATGTTGATAAGCATTATTCTCATGGTTCACACGCATGTCCAAAATATTACATAAATAGCAGTTCATTTGATTGAATCTGATCACATTTAATCAATCCTTTTAACTCTAGTGGCAGAATGTGACAAGCACATAGAGCTCCTGATATGCCACAGTTAGACTTCTAACACGCTGCTTCAATAAGCTTCAAAAACCTCTATTGCATGTGAGATAGCAAGAGCTTTCAACCATACATAACTAAGGCCAGAATTGATGCACAGGCAAAGAAAGTTTGCAGTTGATATTTGACCTTCTTTTCTGTTTAACTATTCTTTTCAATAAAGTCTTCTGACAGCCATACAGAAATCCTATACTGATGAATGATGTGTTATCTAATGCAAGCTAAAGCAGACTTATCTGCATAATTCTAGTAGTATTTGTTATAGTTGTATTGTTGTTTCTTGTCTCTTGCACACTATCAGGAGAATTCTCAGCCTGTAAGCTTTTCCATGAACCTGTAACAATTTAGTAATGAAGAAATACCTTGAAGCGCAAATCAAATATTGTGAAAAAGCCTACTTCCTAATTAGTTCCCAGAATTCCAAAATCAACTTACATAGTTTAAACCAGACCTCTAATTCTTTCCCTCTGCATTTTACTGTAATACAACATGGCAAAGGCAGTGATTGTTACAAAGGATAGCTAGATATGAAATACTAGGTATCTTACTAAATATATTTTGAGCTAGTATTTGTACATGCATGCAGATGAGACACTTGCTAAACAGAAATTTCTTTTTGATGTGAAACCGAGATAAAAACTTGAAAGAAAAATTACTTATGTATAATTAAAAAGGTCCACTCACCAGCACACACAAACACAACCTCTAATCATGAAGGTGTAAAAGACCGAGAAATGCCATGATATGTGTTAGTGATCTTGCTATGCAATCTGATTTTACTGATTCTTCCTGTGCCTTATAGTCCATGTTGGCATAATCTGTGGAATAAAAAAATCAGAGTAAGGGAAAAGGAAAGAAGTGCTTGCAGAATTTAAATTACATGGAAATTAACCACAAATGTCTAAATTGTCAATTTTCAATTATCTGAGCAGAAATGCACAGTCATACTCAATGCTACCTCATGGGATATGGACATCAGCCATCCGATACTTTGGGAAATTAGCAATAGGCATTTCAAAAGAGCCTTACACCTAACCCTACTGGCCCAGCATTCCTATTAGTTGAACAAAAAAAGATGAACTAATGCATTTGAAACCAAGGAAATTAATAATAAAAAAAAATCATCCTGAAATCTGTTAAGTGAAAGTTAATTTGGTGCAGTAAGCGTTACTTGGATGAACTTTAAATCTACTTTTAAAAATCTGAGTTAGTTTTGCTGAATGTTTGGTAATGTAATTAAATTCTTTTCAACCTGGTTCATAATCCTCAGCCTTCCTCTTCAGATATTTTCTGGTTCCAGATCACAGGCTGTTTCACAGGTCAAATTATGCTTTGATAACATCATTGATTTCTGTCTCATTTCTGAAAAGATATAGAGGACAAGATCCCAAGCTGCAGCAAACAGGCAGAGTTCAACCAAGTTCATTGAAGCTGAGCTAATCACAGTAGTGTCAGAACCGTTTTGGGCTTGTATATAATCTTTCTTCTTTTTTTCCCCTCTTCCTTTGAGGAATCTGAGATGGTCTGATGATTGATACCAAACTGATCATGTGGATTAATACATGTGACCATGTTCAGTTTATCCATCCAGTTACCTTAAACAGATGTATGTGTTAAGGAAACTTCCCTATCTGACCACTCAGAAGCCACTCTGTGTTCCCACTACCCAAGACTGCCATAGCTAGGAAAGAAACCCCTTCATGGCAGACAGCTCCAGCTACCTGTCAGGAGCCCCAAAACTCAAAAAAAAGCTCTCCCAAAACCCCAGTCTCACAAAGTCAGACCAGGTTTCCTGACCCCCTGTTTCCCATAGCAGAGTCTCAGACCTCTGCATCATTACAATAATTTAATTATGATGCCACAACAGCTTGAGCTGGTACCTCTAAGGAGGGACCCTGAACAAAGGAAATCATGGGGTTTTTATATCCTCACAGTTGAAGGAAAGCAAGGCTTTAAAAGGGTTATTCAAAATATCTTGCTCTAAGAAGACTCACACTCGCTCAGCTCTATCTTGCTCAAAGGAAATTTCGTTCTGTTCAGTGCAGTAGGCCCAAACCCACAGAAGAATATTAGGAACATTGTACAAAGGGCTTAGAAGTAATAAAACAGAGTAAAGTAAGCTAAGGTAGACATTTGAATAGGTAAAACAGGCCTGAAGCCAAGGCTTTCTCCAAGCTTCAGTGACTAGAAGACAGACAATGTCAGAAAGTACACCCGAGGAAGAGGAAAAATTCCGAGACCCCAAGATGAAGTAGCAGGAAGTACCACCAAAATATTCCCCAAAATGAAGAACACGCCCCAAACTCTGCCCTGACTCCACCTTCTATGAATATTGTAATCTAATAATGTCATAATATGAATATGTATGTAAAGATGTTGTAATCACACTTAGAAACTGTATAAATTACCTGTCTCTACGCCAAACACTTTTGTCCAGCAAGAGCTGGGAGTTTCCCGATGTCGCTAATAAATACCTTACTGTTTAAAGGCATAAAACTCTGTCTCTAAGCAGTCTTTATAGGCCTTTTTGGGCATCACAGTCCAAATGCATGAAAGTCTGGGGACTTCCTGCTGAGTCCTCAGCTGCTGCTCTGCCTCTGAGTGTCCCTCACCTTGCTGGCACACAGGTACCTGTGCCCTTAGTTGTGCAAAGGGTCAGCATCAGCTCACAGCCTCTTGCCTGGGGCTCCTGCCACCCAGAACTCAAACTGCAGCTCGCTCTGCAGGTACACATTAAGCTACCCACACTGAATGTATTCCTTAACTGCAAGGAATCAAATTAAATTAGACATTGTGAAACAGGACACTTCCTCTGCCATTCTGACCAATTATGTTCCATTTTAATAATTTTCTTCATTTTGTGGGACATTTAAGAGCAGCTCCTTCTTCCATGTTTCCCACATCTTTCTGTGTTAATTTAAGGTCCTATCTGACAATGAATGCATTGTTTTAAAAATTTTTCTTTGGCAGCAGTCAGGCTTCTAACAGCAGGGACTATAAACTCTGCACTGACCTAAAAAGTCGTAAGACAAGGTATACTGTATTCATAATCCAGTGAATGTCACAGTGCTCTGGGGAATATTATAGGGGATGTTTCTATCCCACTAAAATTTAAGACAGACGGATCACCCCATTCTTCTAAAGACAAGCTGTATTCCCTTCACCTAAAAAGCAAGAATCCCTTTTGCACTGGAAATTGAAATTTAATGTTGGTTTCCACTGTTTCCTTGTGTTCAAAATTATTTGAAATTGGGTTTCATGATTTCAATAACAGACTATTCATTTTCACTGAACTTCAAACACAGGGAGTATTCTCTCTGTTTACTTAATATGCAGCAAAAAAAATGCAAAACAGTGTGACCTAGAAGATCACAACTTCACTTTGATTTCAACACTCACATTTTCCCTTATTCTCACACCTCTCCTATACACACATATTTGCACTATGAGGAGACAAACATATGCTAACATGCTTCATGCAGCCATACAGAACCAAAACTAAGTATTTGTTGCTTAGCACCAAAAATGTTGTGGAGAACCTAAAAAAACAGAACTGGGAAAAAGTATTGCAGAAGATTATGTATGAATATCTGGCTAGGTATTGCTTCAATAATTATGCAGTATCACACAATCATCAGATATTCTCATAAGAAATGGGAATGCTTAAATCAGATGATAAATATATTGCATTTTTAAAAAGTTTTGACAGAAGAGAAGGGGTTTTGGGTTACAAATGTGTTTAAGTCTACAAAATAAGGCACAAAATGTGGAGTCTGTGAGTAAAGCATGGTTATGCTTTAAATTATTTTTCAGTGTATTTCAATTTTTTCTACTGTATAATACTTTCCTTACTCAGTAAACACTAATTTGATCTGGTCCTCAGTCAGCAATTAAAGTACTATGCAGAGATTTACCCACTCAGCCCCAGATTCTGAGTGTAAGTAAAAACAAATAAAAATTGGTTGAGATAAGAACAGTTTAAAAATTGAGAGAAAGCAAAATGTAACAGTAGTACCAATAATATTAATTACATTAACACAAATGATAATAATAAAAATCATAATGGGAAAAACAGAATGAAGAATAAAGCCCAGGAGAAATAAGAGATGCACAGTATAGATGGTGACCACCCACTCACCATCCCCAAGCAGTGCTCAGCCCCTCCCCAGCAGCTGCTCCCAATTTGTATACTGAGCATGAGGTTCTGTGACCTGAATATCCCTTTGGCCCATTCAGGTCACCTGTCCCAGCCATGCTCCCTCCCAGTTTCTTGTGCAGCTCCTCACTGGCAGTATGGAAAGCTGGAAAATCCTTGATTTAGGGTAAGCACTACTTAGCAACCGCCAAAACACTGGTGTGTTTTCAACACCATTCTCCCACTGAGACCAAAACACAGCACTGGACCAGCTACTATGAAGAAAACCAACTCTGTCCCAGCTGATACCAAGATCCCAGGCTTTGATTTGAATCAGACTGTTTCATTAGGCATGTTTTGTAACTGCTACAGTAAAGAAAGAAATAGAATTTTGAAAATTGTTTTATTAGAATCTGAAACTCAGGTATTTGTAACAGCAGATTCAAACATTACCTTTTTGTGATAGTCTTTTCTACAGAGTAAAAACTACCAACTTTATTTACCTCTGCTATGACCCTTTCTGCTCCAGAAGCTAATTTATATTGCTCTTCCCTATAAGAGTGTTGAGAATTTTCCACTTAGCTTATTTTCACACACACACTTTCACACATACACACACACATTCTCTTGTTGTACATGGTACAAATTGATTGAAAGAGTCATACAAAGTTAACCCTGTAAACACCTAAATTTCATTATATGAATCTTTGACTGTGTAGAGCATGAAAAATTGATCTAAATCACTTTAGTAACACTTTCTAAATATATTATATAAAGCTTGTCTAGCTTATCTGTGCTCACAGCTTCATACAAAAGCATTCCTAAGTATTGTAAATACTGCTAAACTGTCTTAAAAGTGCAATTTAATGATAAAATGGTAATTTTTTTTGCATTATTAATCATAGGTATTTATAGCCAGTCTGTGTATTCAGATAACTTCAACAAAATGTGCTTCAACACTTTATTACAGAAATTAATTGGGGAATACATGAGAAAGAGTGACAGCCATAAGACACAACCTTTAAAGAGACAAAGCACCAGCAACAAATGGAGGTGAAATCCTTATGAATGCCAGTCATGATGTCCCTGAAAAGCCTTAGAACTTGTGTAGTGATGTGTACAGACAACAAACTTTCTACATTCCAAGTGTGAGGTCATGTTTTTACAATTAATCAAAGAACAAACTCAAAAGAAGCAGAGGGTGAGAGGGTGGGGAGTGGGGTGTTGTTGTTTATATTGATATTAATCTGTCCCAGAAAAGATATAAGAATATTTTTATTACTGTCCAAGTGCTGAAGTGGTAGAAAAAATTAGGACATTTATCCATGACTTCATTACATGACTTGGAAAACTGAAAGAAGTCAGACACTGTACTGCTTTATAGGGCCCTGCAGTTACATCTCCAAAAAGTTACTTCTTGAGGAATGAACATTTGACACAGAAAGATGGAAAAACATGAGCACATATGAAAAAATAAAAACATGAAGAGGCATTTGTCACAGTCTCCAGTTTTCTACCTGAGGTCCTGAAGGACTATGTCCATGTCTTCAACATTACCACAGTCTTCAGAAAAAGTCTTTGTCTCAAAGTTCCTAAATATCATGACAACATACGGAATCTGTGCATCTGGCTTATTCTAAATGACAGTTTGGGACAAGTTTTCCCTCATCTGACTTCAGCTTCAAAGGTTTAGTGGCCATAATCTAAATGAATCACCTACCTGCCATGTCACCTCTCTCTAAGATTTCTACCCTCAGACAGAATGAAATATTCTCAGAGGTGACTCCATCACAGGGCACTGTGCCCTGTAGCCAAGCTGATGGAAGTTTTGACAAAGTGTATTTTTTTAAAAATACACTCTTGCACAGCAGAGTGTGAGAGAAGAATAAGTTAGAAAAAGGTGTGAGAAACAGCCTTGCAGACACCCAGGCTGGAGAAAAAAGTGGGAGAGAAGGTGCTCCAGGTGTCAGAGCAGAGATTCCCCTGAAAGCCTGCAGTGAAGATGGTGGTTAAGTAGATTGTCTCCCTAGACGTGAAGGCCTGCACTGGAGCGGAGGGTGAGAGAGAGACATCCATGCTGTCTCTGTGGAGGATGCCATGCAGGTGGAGATGCCATGAAGGAAGCTGCAGCTTTCCTGGAAAGCCCACACATGCTCCTGTCAGGAGCAATGACCCATGGAGAACACACACAGAACAGGTTCAGTAGTGGGAACTGTGGCCCTCGGGGAACACAGACTGGAGCAGTCTGTTTCTGAAAGAGTGCACCACGTGAAGGAGTTATGCTGGAGTA
The DNA here is from genome assembly GCA_035584735.1 of Pseudotriccus pelzelni. NCBI lineage: Eukaryota > Metazoa > Chordata > Aves > Passeriformes > Tyrannidae > Pseudotriccus > Pseudotriccus pelzelni. The sequence goes on along the minus strand of JAWMRA010000090.1, from coordinate 14,601,956 downwards.
GTTCTCAAAGAACTGTACGCCATAGGAGCAACGCACACCTGAGTAGGTGAAAAGTATAAGGAAGAGGGAGCATCAGAGAGGAACTGTTGTGGACTGAAAGCAATTACCATTCTTCAGCCTCCTGGACTGCTCAGAGGGAGGAGGCCGAGGAGTATGAAATGAAAAAGTAAAGTTCAGCCTGGAAAGAGGAGTGGGGGCAGTGGGAAAAATATTTTAATTTTGTCTTTGTTTCTTACCATCCTACTCTTATTTTTAATTGGCAATAAACTAATTTTCAAGTCAAGTCTGCTTTGCCCAGGAGTAATGGTAAGTGATCTCCCTGTCAGTACCTTGATCCAGGAGCTTTTCCACCTTTCTTTCTCCCTCTGACCCGTTAAGGAGGTCGAGTGAGAGACAGTGACTGGGTGGGGCGTCTGGCAGCCAGCCAGGGTCAATGCACCACATTAGGTCACTGATCATCTATTAGATGGCAATAAGCTAGAAACACTAAAGACCTGTGACAGATTTTAACAAATTACATACCTTTGTGTTATCTCTTTGTTTATGAATATAGAGAGTGAATGATCATAAGAAAAGTAAGTACAGTTAGAGCAAAGGCTGGCTGGCATCTTTCCTAGTGATTCAAAAGCCTTCCTGGCCTTTGTTGTACATCACCTTGAAATTGCAAAGCTAAGAGTTTGTCAGTTAGAGAAAATTCAGCTACTATTGGTCAGAGAAAACCAATATGTTTGTATTTTTACCCAAACTGTCTGACAAAAACAACAGATTCAGCAGCAGAACATCCCTTTCAGGGACAGCAAAACAGAAATTTCTAAGTATTTGTATCTTTTAAGTGTGATTAATGTTATAAAAAAATCTTTTTTCCTAATTTCCTCATTACTTTGACTGTTATGATGACAACATATCCTGATCAAAAGCTAGTTGCCTCACATAACACTGCCTCATACATATGCTCAATAAAGTCTCTGAGGACTTCAAATGTGGAGCTACTTTTTTCTCATAAACTATAAATACAAGTAAGGCCTTTTAAGAGAACTGCATCTGCTCTGCCTCTGGAGATGACAACATGATGTGGACTGAAATGCACCGATATTCTGTTCTAATCAGTTACTCAGCAGCAAGAGAGTGACTCTGAGAGCAAACTGCACAAGATCTTTTCTGTATTAGCTGAAGTCAGTTTCAGCTGAGAAGTCCTGGGAAAACAAGATCTGATATTTTTTGCTGTAAATATGAACACATGCACTGGCTCAGAGGAAATCCGCATAAGATCTAGTTTTTTCCACTTCTGCTGCACCATATATGCAACCTATCTTAAAGCCTATTTAAGCAGAGTTCTGTAAGCATTTCCCTTTCTTGAGTTGCTGTTTGATTAAACGGAACAAGCTTTTTTATAATTTTGAGTTTGCTCACATCTTCAGATACTATAGTACTGTGGTAATAATACGATACTTAAACAAGAGACATTCAGTTAGAACAGGATGGCAAGTCCCTTCCTGCAGCAATGACAAAGATTAATTTACACACTACTTAATTGATCTTTAATTTACACTCAGGTTGGGGACAAAAATGAAAGCTCTCTTACTATCATTTTTTCTGTACAGTTTCTGTACAATGTGCAATTACAGTATCAGATTAGGACCTAAACTAACCTCTGCAGATCCTGGGGTGGCAGCAGGGCACATTTGGGGCAGAGACTTGAATCATGTCTGAACAGCAAAAAAGAAATCTCTTAGCTTGGCTCTAAGAGTTCAAGACAGGGAAAGTTAACTAGGAGATCTGGATGTGGATAACAATTATCATTCAAAGAAGGGTGTGTAGACTTTAAGGAAATGTACAAGGTAGTAGTCTATTGTGACCATTCTAAAAAAAAATGTAAAGGTCTAATATGCAAAGGATGAGGGGGTCACAGAAAGGAAAGGGGTATATTTGCCAGGTCACACAATAGGTTTGAGAATAGCCTGGAGTAGAACCAAGTTCCTTAACATTAATTTCTGTGCTTCCTTTAGATAAAATTGTAAACTTCACTTTGCCAAGTAACATATCAGTCATTACAGATAGCAAAGTTTGATAAACTAGTTCCCAAAGATCAGTAGTTTGTTTTCCCTTTGAAAGTCTCCAGTGAAAAAGGATGGAATATTTACTTAATATCTTTCACACAAATACAGAAACACAGACACAAACAAACACACATCCTGTCTGCTGGAGAGAGGAAAAAATGGCAGCCAGAATCCCAACCCCAGAATCCCAGCCTTTTCCTGTCAAGTTCTGCTTATGTCATTTCCTACCCAAACAAACAAGGATAATCTTATTTTGCTCTTTTCTTAATATAAGCCATTTGAAATTACCATTATTCAAGCATGAGTGTAGTGGCACAACTCCTTAATTACAAGGAAAAAAAATTAAAACAGATTGCTCCCTAACATTAATAATTATTGAATGATCAAAGATTGCAAAGTAGCAAGGTTGCAATCTTTGTAATAATTTATGTGTCAAATAAACACCCAGCTAAAGCTGGGTCCCTCTTACATCCATTCTACCCACTGGCTTTTGCTGTCCAGCCTGTATTTTCTTTCTTGTTCTCAGCACCACCCTGGTACTCCACCACACATTAAACATTAAAATCACACTCCAATCACACATTAAACATTGAAAAGTATATGAACTCATCAGAAAATTAACAGAACCAAAAAGAGAAGTATAACTACAATTAAAAAACTCTCTTCAAAAAGGCTGACAGGCAGCAAAGCCCATACAAGGAAAGAGGTAGATACAAGGTCAGGCACAGATGCACAGCTAGATCAACACTGGAAATACAGACTAAGCATATACCATTATATGGTATATATATTACATTACCAAATACATTTGGAATGTGACATCATTGTTCCCATTATCTGATTGGGAATTTTATGAACCACAGATGCACCCTAAGTGTGTAGTGCCATCCATATCATAATTACTTTTCGTAAGTTTATGGCATAATTTTTAATTTGGGAACAAACACTAGTTTGAGTTGTGATGACAGTCCTGTAAGGACATGCTCCAAGAGATGAGTTTTTACAAACTAGATTGGTTTTAGCAGAGTAGCAAGCAACAGTTCCCTACAAACATTTGTATGTGTCATTTTTCCTTGAGAAAGTTTGCAAGAAGATTATTTCAGAGACTTATGATGCTCAGTCAAGCTTTGATCTATAAAGCTCTACTGAGCTTCCACTTCTATAGGGCAATCCTTAAATTTGCAATATCAATGTTTCACATGGTCTGTTCAGCTCAGAACATCACATATTTTGTTCTCTCACAAAACTGCAGGAACAAACATAGTACTTATTATTAGGGTACCCATTTATGTGAACTTTTGACCTCATAAAGAAAATCCAGCTACTTTATTAATCATATTACACATATCAATGTCATCGCATCCCCTCATTTATGTAGCACACATTTTTTGAGACAAATGCAAAATTATGTTCATCAAGATACAGCTAAAAAATGTAGCCTCCAGGCAGCAGTAGCAAACACAGCTGTTAAATACCTTCAAGGAGTCCCGTCCACAGAAGAAACCAAGTGGAAATGAGGAACAAACTGTAGCAAAGCACAGAGTATTTTTCTCTATACATTCAGTACACATATAGTATAAAAGTAATCCTGACAGGACATAATATGCAAAATCAAAACATGACATTTTCTGAATTAAAAAGGCAACAAAATATAAAGTGACAACAGCAGTAAATAACTAGACAGAAAAATTCTTTGCCACAGAATGTAAGCTATATAAAAAATTTACTTGGTTACTTAAAGGAATACACACAGACCAGAAGTTTAAAGGGAGTACAGCTTTAATATATTTACTACACCTGTTTCTTGGTTAGTCCTGCTTTAAAACATAGAATACCACACACTCAGAAGGGATGCTAGATTTAGTACCATTCCTAAACTGTTAGTCTGTTTGCTCTTTTTTTCTACTAGATTTCTTCCAGCAGAACACTGAATACCACAGAGTTATCTGTCCCATGAAAAAGAACTATTTAATTCCCCAGATTTTTATTGCCTCATAATAATTTAAATGGAAACTAAATGTTTTTGATGGAAAGGTCAAAAACTTGGCTGAAAACCGTGGAGCAACAATGGCATAATGTTATGTTTGCTACATGACTCACTCCACCATTTTTTTAGTCACTACCTACCTATTGAGTTTGAAGTTCGCATTACATGTTTTTTAAAAAAAGAGCTAGAATGCCTCTAATGGAAGAATTTTTTGCTGTCAGGCTGTATATTCTTCTCTGTACAACATTATAAATCATTTTGACTCAGAGATTGTTTGGCATTCAGCAAACCTCACTCAGAAAATTATTGAACACTAAACCTTGAAATAAGCCACACAGACTTCTGTCTGCTAACAGAATTATTTGTGTGATACAGCAGACCTGTTAAAACACAATTAAATTAAAGTTGCCCAAAAGTGGCCTCTGACTTTAGGACAACTGGCACATAACACCCAATGTGCACATTACCAAGACTCTCCAAGCTTTCAGTGTGAAGGGACCATGTACAAATGTCCAGGAATTGTTCCTGGATTGCACTAACTCCAGAACAGTAGCCTCAACCTGTGAAAATGCTGACTAGTAACACAGAAGGCATGCCATTTTAACAGTTTAAAAGTATAAGCTGATGATTCTCAGTAACTGCAGATGTTCTCTGCCACTGTTCTATTCAAGAGGACTGATGTCACTGTAGTTAAAAGGCTTGAATGTAGTTCTGCTTACCATAAGGTTCTCTGACATGTCAAAAAACACTAAAGGGAAAGAATGAGAACATCCACTGTCATTAAACTGAAACACAGGGATGGAAGGAGTATTTAGATTTCACGAACTAAGTTGTTTTAGCTTTGATTATTATTTAACTTACAGGTTAAAAGCAGGTTTTGTCCATATCAAAACTGTCGGGGGGGTTGTTTGTTTGGTTGGGGGTTTTTTGGTTGGTTCATTTGATTTGGTTTTGTTTGTTGGTTTTGGGGGTTTTTCAGGAGTAGACAAGGCATCAAATCTGTTGATTAACTGTTAAATGTTTCCATTTCAAAACATACATATTTCGCAACAAAACTCAAATCTATTAAAAGAAAAAAAAATCAACCAGCAAACAATGCCTCACAGGGAAAGTGAAGTATAGTGTCATCCACTAACTAGTTCAAGAACACCGAGAAAAGTGCCATCATGCAGTAATCACTATACTAATAGGGTATCACGCATGCTGCTGTGTGGTTTATGTAGAGGGATATGTAAATTTTACCACTGTAAAACACAGCATGTGATCTAAGTTTCTCAAAATCTGTGTTAAATAAGAAAACAGTCCCTCTAATTGTAAAACATGAGCAAAACCAACCTTTCCAGGATGACAAAAGATGCCAGTGGGCCCTAGAAACACTCTTTAGTTAGAAAAAGAAGCTGTGCAGCATCTGCCCATCCTCAGGCAAAAGAAATCCACCAATATGTAATGGAGAAGGGATGCTGTATAGACAGCAACAAAACTCAAAATTGGTGTGTCACTGAACTGCCAGCCATCACAAGAAATGAAGGGGGCAAGTCACAGATTTGATTTACTGTCTTTGCTGCAGTGTTTCACTCTAACTGAAGCCTGTGAATTGTTATGTTAGCCTCTTTCAGAAAAACTGGGGTAAGAGAGAGAGGCAGCTCAGTAATCAGTATTGGAAATAGTAAAAGTCCCTTTAGCTTAGCAATATTTTGCAAACAAAAAAAACCCAAGACATAAATGGTACTTCCAAAATAACTGACAGCACATACTTTCAATCTGACTTCCTTACCAGCATCTTTCAAAGATTTTAGTGGAATTCTTTCATTCAGTGCTAAATCTTTGTACTGCTATGCTTTGCAAGATACTGCTACCTATCAGTTATTGTCACAGGAGTAATTTCAGCATGATGAAAAGTAGTTCAGATTAGGTTCAAGGAACGACCTACACACCTTTAGCATAGGTTCCATGATTTTCAAGCCCTCTGGCTCAAAGTGAAGTAAGTCATTAACATTGTATTAAATTTCTGCACCCTCTTTGCAGTGCACAGGATGTCAGCTGTCACAAAATTAAATCTAAAATTGCAAACAGTTTGTCTAGGAAGACAGAACAATTGAGCCAATACACTGAAAACTAATGTGTCTAAAAAAGGGCCCCTGGTGGCCTAGTGGTTAGAGTGCGGCACCTTCACCGTGGAGGCCAAGGGTTCGATTCCCAGCCAGGGACACTCCCCGGGCAGGTGGAGCTCGTTAGCCCTGTAAGGCAATCCAC
>JAWMRA010000090.1:14573513-14589999 GCA_035584735.1 Pseudotriccus pelzelni | reverse complement strand
GTGCAGACCATGGTGGGGAGCTGTGCCCCTGCAGCCCAGGGAGGAACATCGGGGTGCAGAGACCCCCCTGCAGCCCATGGAGGAGCCCACACTGGAGCAGGTGGATGCACGGAGGAGGCTGTGACCCCGTGGGAGGCCCGAGATAGAGCAGAGTCCTGAAGGACACCTGTGGCCTGTAGAGAGGGAAGTCCACAATGGAGCAGGTTTTTCCTGGGTGGAACTCGTGGCCCTGTGGGGACCTATATCGGTAGAGCTTATCCAAGAAGGACTGCACTCCATGGAGGAGTGATCCACAGGACAGCAGATTGGGAAGAATGGCTGCCCGAGGGCTGGACTCACGTTGGGGAGATCCATCAAGGACTGTCTCCGTGGGAGGGACCCCACAGGAGCAGGGGAAGGACTCCTCTCCTGAGCAGCAGCAGAAACAACAACGGACCATAACCCCCATTCCCCGTCCGCCTGCATCGCTGGGGGGGGAGGAGAGAGAACAAGGAAGGAAACAGGGGTGGGGGAAAGGTGTTTTTAAGACTGCTTTATTTCTTATTACTATGTGGCTCTTATCCTGTCAGTAATAAATATAAGTACTATCCCCATTTTGAGTCTGTTTTGCCTTTGAAGGTAATCGGTAAGTAACCTCTCCCAGCTCTTATTTCTACATGAATCTTTAGCTGTTTTTTTTCTTCTCTCTCCTCTGTCCAGTTGCAGAGGGAGGGTGATAGAGCAGCTTTAGTGGGTACCTGGTATTTGGCTGGGGGGAACAGTTATGATAACTTTGGGTTTTAATACAAATTGCAAACATGCATGAGTGATTGCAAGAATGCAAGTAGCATGGGGGTTTTGCCTTGGAAATAATGGAAATTAGCTGTTGATCTGCACTTTAAAAACCTCTATCAAGAAAAACTGTTCCATAGCTTGATTCAATTTCAATACTATTTCTATATATAAACAGTGGCATTGAGAGCAATGATACTGGTCATGTGTTGAGCTATTCATAAGAGGCATGGTTGAAGGTAGAGTCTGACTCTGATTTATCTTCTTGAACAGCTGCTTAAATTCAGCAAAGCAAATTCAGGCCACTAATTTCTTTCAGAATTAAATCTAAATATTCTACCAATTGGGCAAAAATTCCCGTTAACTTTCCAGCAAAATAGGTGCCCAATGTCAATGTTTTTCTCTCTTGCTGAATATTATGTCCAGAAGCTAAACCTGGCATTAATTCATGTGATAATGAATTAATTTTAAAGTCAAACATATGGTCCATTTGCTTTATGTGGATGAAATAGCCCATCACATGATTAGATATGGAGATTACTTTTCTGGTTATTGGACACATAAGAGTGAATCAATAAGTCGTGAATAATGTCAATAGTGCTCAATGTAAAAAAAAAAAAAAAGAAAGAAAGGAAAAATTTACAGTTTAATCTGTCCTTGTCCTTCATGTGTCTTGTTTTCTTATGTGAACTATTTTTCCGTGTTTGAAATACAAAATAAAAATTCAACATTACTAAGAGATATTTTTTTTTAGTGATTTTAAAATATTTCATTAAATAAATATAATTCAGGTCTTGAGCATTTTTTTACTTTAAAATTTCTTTTACCTACTTTACTGCAGTAAAACATCAATTAGAAATCATATTGATTCTATTTAAAAATGCTGAAACCTCAGATTATCCACTTGTTAATGATTTCTTGTATGTTTGTCTTTGAGGTGAGCTTTCCTGATGCTGGACAATAAGCCACTGGCACAGAATATGGATGAGTGAAGTGTGCAGTTGAAAAGCAGCATGTAAAAAAGAAAGTGCTGGATACACTGAAAATGCAGAGACACCTGCTTCAATTTCCTAATTCTTCAGGTGCAAAATTAGCCCTGTGATGTTTATATCTCTTGTAATTTCTACAAACTGTATAATTTGCATTGAAACTGTATTGACATTTTTTCAGGCACTGTAAATGGAGATCATTAGTACCTTCTTAAGTTTACTTATATTCTAAACTAGCAAAGCAACAAGAAGTTTTTTTTATTAGTCCAACAGCTAGCAGAAAAAAAATCCCAGTCTTTCTCATCTTGGAAAATGCTGATTATTTGTACTTTAAATATCATTCTTTTAAAACAAATTCATCTTACAAAAGAAGCCAACTCAACAGGAAAAAAATGGACCTTTCCCTTGATAGGACTGTCAGAGCCAAACGCTTACAAATGAATTTGTCTATTTCTATTATTTTCTGTTCCTGCCTAACTGCAGGACAGGCAGTCAAAACAGAGAAAAAAGGCAGGCAATTCTTTTTACTTTTTATAACACCAGACTCAGGCTAAATATATTTAATCACAAGGTGTTCCAGTGGCCAGGTTTCAGAAAGGAATGCAAAGTCCTGCACTGCCAGGCTGTCAATGGAGCAGATAATCAGACATTAGTTTTCTCAGTCTAGTCTTCAGCTGAGTCCTTCGGGCAACAAAAATAAATTCAGTCACATATGTTTCATTCTTTCTCGTGTTCACTGCTTTTTGCTTCTCTCTGAATGTTGTTATGATATTTTTATCTGGTTTTCAGTTTAATGATATCCTCTTTTGTCCTTTTTTCCTCCTGTAATCATACACATCAAAAAAAACCAATTTATGAATGATTTTTGGTTTTTTTCTCAGTTTTCATCACAGAGAGGTATTAGAGCTGGCAAACCATTTTCTATTTTAAGGTCATACTTTTTTCTGAAACATGGTAAACTATTGTTTCTGCATATCTTTTGTAGCTAAGCAAACTTGTTGACAATTAAGTGGGTCTTTGATCTGAGGGCTTTAGAAGTAGACCAGCCTTTAATAGTAATTGAGAATGCGCTATGAAACTGGCATGATTTATTGCTATGACAAATAATAAACACAGCATTCTGAGATTTTTTTCCTGAGAATGATCACTATTTGTGTCTGACCTTGTACCACACTAGATTTACATTTTATAGTTTAGCAACTTTATTTTTTAACTTTGGCCTCCATTTCAAAGATTCAGCTTTATTTGATGGTCCCCACTGCTGCTATTGACTGGGACATTTTATGAACCAATACATATCATTCTGAGGAATTCAAGTCTCTTGATCTTGAGGCATAACAAAGGTCAACCTAGAAGTCAGATCAGACAAAGGCAATCCAAGGCTCTAGTCACATCATAACTATACACATATGCATTCCTGTAACTTCAATTTGCGATCTGTCTTGTTATAATAGCAAGTTCCGATGTTCTCCAACCACAGATGGAAAAGATTTTCCAAGACGGGATTCCATCATTTTCCTTCTTCTTACTGATGAAAGGCTTAGCCACTTGGCTAAGCAATGACAATAAGGAAAGATGAAAGTCAAAGGGTGGAGAAGAGGAAGGAAGGAACAGAAAGAGAGAGACAAAAGAGGCTGACAAAGAGAAAGGAGAAAATGAGAGAAAGGTTTTGTAATTTTAAGAACATTTTCACAGCAGAAAAATCTCATCAGTGAAGTTGGTGAAGTTGAAACTTCATCCAAACAAAACCAAAAATGTGATCTTCTGACATACTAGTTAGATTGTTTTACTTATGGAAAAAGCTCATTCTTTCATTGAGTTATTAATGCAGATTTTAGTTGTAACCCACATACTCAAATTCAGAAATTTGGTTTGGCTTCCAAGACTAATGTTTGATAACTACTAAGGGTCTCTGGTTTTCAAGTAGAGAAGACGGCTTTCTTCAAACACTCTTTTGTGAAATAAAAAAAATTAAAAAAATAAAAAAAAATAAAAAAATAAAAAATATAATTATAATATTTTCTTTCTCTTGCCAAGAATATACATTGCAAATTAAAAAAGAAGCTCATTTGTAAAATAGCTACTTACAAAAAACACCAAAGAATAAGTAGCATCAATAGAGACATTAATCCATAAAAATACTGAAAAGACAGGTTTGTAATTATATACATCTTCCTCTTTCAAGTCACCTGTAAACAGAAATATGTTTCTATCGATTGTCTTCTTTCTCATACTGTGTCTCAGATCTAAAAATACACTATTAATCTGCTTATATTTCCTCCACTTACTTGACAATAAAACAGCGACCAAAAAGAATAATTATCATACTTCAATCCTCTGTGCCTCTGGAAAGTTTTTGTCTCCTAGTTTTTCTGCAAGCAGAACATGACAATGTTTTCTCACTTTACCTCTTTCACTGAAGACTGACATAGCTGAGTGTTTCACCTTCCTTGTTTCTTGATGTGTTGGGAGATTTCAGTAACTTTCAGGTCTAATACCCTTCTTTCGCTTCTTTCTGCAGACAAATTCTTGTCTAGGATTCTGCTCTTTGATCCTATGGATATGCTGATCAATACTTACAGATAGGTTGTTTGAACTATTCACATCAAAGATTAGCACCAGTAACTAACCACCTTGTCATTAGGGGAGATAACAGCAAAGAGTCTAAGATGCCTTGTCAAAACTCAGTTCTGCAACTAGTTTGGGATGTTATTATGGGAAGTGCTTTTATCAGTATCTCCATGTGCGTGTGTGAATTTCAACACATCATTTTTCTGCGTGACCTCAGCATTTTTACCTCACAGATTCTTACATATGCCACTGATTTTCGTATGAACAACACACCTGCAAAATGCACAGGCCTAAAACAATATCACCTATGATAACAAGCAATATATTTTGTAGTCACAAAGCTCATCATATTTACAGCTGCATGTGATTCTTCAGATTGCTCCTTCATTCCGTGTTCCTCATCATTAAAACAGAAGTCATTCATTGCCCTCTATTACTACCTGACTTCCTCTTCTGTTCTAGCTTCCACCTCTCACCCAATTGACCCTTCTCAAATCCCTGAGTGCACATATAGTTTCCCCAACCTGGTGATTTTTCCCAGTTTCTCATGTAGCTGCTTTATCACTCCATCTCACCTCCTCAGCTCTTTCCCTTTTGTCAACAAACTTTTTGTTTTCATCCACACCCATCCTGGTCAAACTGATTCAGGTCTGATAGAACTGAAAAAGGGCCAGATAGTACTGTAATAATAGTGATGAAAAAGTCATGTTCTGTCTTTTTTGACTTTTATTTAGTATAAGACATAATGTACAGCTGCACCTTCAATCTGCAGTTTAAAAGCAATGAACTAGTGAAGTAACTTCCTTGTTATTGCTGACTGAACACACAACTATCCCTAGCATAGCAGAAATGTTCCTTCAGTCTCTTCTATTAAGATAAAATCATGCAGTAAAAGAAAATCTGGTTTGCATAAGTCATTTCCTTTACACTATATGGCCTAGTCAGCCTGACCTCAGTTTAACACTTTCGTTTACAGGGTAAACAGGTAAGTCAAAAATATTTCTGGGCAGAATGGCATCTTTACTATCAGAAGAAGCAGCACCATAATTTTTATCATTACCCTATGTACAGGACTGTGCTATTGAAATTAGCCAAAGATTTATTTACTAGACTTCACTACAATAATAATGAATAGAGTTATGTAGCCTATGTCTTGAGGATAAATTGCTTCAATTGTTTTATTCTGAGGAACAATGAGAATTAGAGTGATGATGCTCAAGTAATAAGAACAACAGCATTATTTTACTCTTTAGATAATATCAGCTATGATTTAGAAGTCTTTATACATACAAAATTTACTTATTCACTTGCAGGATTTAATTTCTGCCCTTACACACCAAAGTGCTTTTTCAGTTTCTTCACTAAATGCATATCCTTGAAAACAAACACACAACACATTTAAATAGATAGCTACATGTATGCACTCCTTCTGTCAAAGCTAGCTTAAGAAAGGCCAGTGAAGATATATTACACTAGGTATTTATAACTCACCAAATGAAATAAGGTTTCCACTTTACATGTACGTAAAGTGAAAGCGTCTAAACAAACCAGATATAGAACACAACAGATGTATCTGGCACAGGTTACACAGACAGCCAAAAAAATTAAGTGGCACATTAAAACATAGTGTTCCTATCAGTATCCCTTGAACTTCCAAACACCTGCAAATATCACAATGGTTTAGCAAGAACAAGCCTATCTAACTAACCAGTGGAATACTAGTGAAATATATACTGAAAGGGTTAAGAAGGCTCTTCAACAGTCTCAACTTCATCAACTTCATTGATGAGATTTTTCCTGCTGTGAAAATGTCCTTAAAATTCCAAGACCTTTCTCTCATTTTCTACTTCTTTCTCTTTTTCAGCCTATTTTGACTCTCTGTTTCTTCCTTCCCCTTCTCCACCCTTTGATTTTCATCTTTCCTTGTTGTCATTGCTTAGCCAAGTGGCTCAGAATGTTCCCACTGAAAACAGACGTTTTAGCTGAAAGACCTGAGGATGAAAGCACAAAGAGGAAGAGAAAATACAGTGAGAATGTTTGTGTTTCTCCTATTGAAAAAAACATGGGGAAAACAGATGGAAGAATGAAACAGGAGCTTTGAAGACTGTAACTCGGAGGTAAAGAAGAGTAAAGATGAGTAAATTACAGGAGTTTACCTGGCAAGAAAGCAGTGATTCTTGTGTATCAGCCTGTGTGCTGTTGTTCTTCCAGTATCTATGGTAACAATAGCACAGACAGAAGAGGAATGGTGAGGAAAGACTGATGAAAACAAAGCACACTGGCTTTTTCTCAGATGGCTGGGGAATCTGAGTTTTGGGTGACTTGACTAAAACAAATGAATTTTGTTTTCTGACTCTGCTTGACACTCAGCTTCTGAAAATGGAGCTCTTCAGAGGTGTCTAAAGTTAGTGTAAGTTAACCTGCATCTCATAAAGCCACTAATAAGGGGAAAAACTATCATAATGACTGTTGCTGACAACATTTCTCAGCCTTTTGTTGTATTCCTGGAAGGAAAATCTCAACATTTTACACAACACTTCAAATGGATGAACAAAATCTTTTGACTGGATCAAGAAATGGGTGATTTGCTTGATATTATGAAAATGCAAGTAAGAGATTTATTTTCTTTTTTTGCTGGTTTTGATTGGTTATGGCTGGTAAGTCTAGCCTGAACTCCTATACAGACACAGGTGATAATCTATTCATAGCTCCATCAGATTGAAATTTGACATCTAGAGTCCCATTTGTTATATACATGAATAATTTGATTTTCAGTAGTGCTGAGAAAATCACTCCCTACAGCTTCTCCTGACAGCAGCAAGTCATTGACACATTTATACACATTGTATTTATAAAAAATTGAGTGAAATAAAAGAACATTGTTGCAAAACATCTTCTCTTATATCTTTTTTAGGTTATCTGCAAACGTTTTTGCATGCTTGAAAGTTCTCATACAACATACTTCTGGCGTACAAGAAATGATGTAGCAGTTGCTGCTCAAATTGAACCTGGCACAGAGGTGAAAAGTGCAGCAGCTGAACAAGGACAGTAAGCAAAGAAGCACAGGAGTAATCACTACTGTGAAGGACAGAATTATTCAGTGAAAATGCCAACTGTTTTCTTTCTCATTGACATATCTTAAACTCTTATTATACCACTTATAAGATGGACAAGGACATTTCTGAGTAATTTTCAGCAATTTATGTAAAGTTCAGCTAGAAGATAGGTGAATTGAAAACCTTTTGCCTCAAAGATCATAATGGAGGAGACTAATGAAGCACTTCTTCCCAATACATAGTAGCATGATTACAAAAAAAAATGTTATTAAAGAATAGTATTTACTTTTCTTTGATAGCATATTTAAGTCTTTTGTAAATATAAACAAAAATGTTATTTCATCCTTCAGCTTTGCATGTCTATATGTCTGTATTGAATGGTTTTGTTTTCTTTAATGAGTTTTATGGAAGCCTAGTGATTCTGGAAATGCATAAACAATATTTTCATCATTGGTGCTAAGATATCACCTCAAGAGCTTTATATTTCCCATATTAGAGAATAAAAACAGTCCCTTTTTTTTTACAGCCAGATGCTCAATGGTTGAACCCTCTCAGCTGTGGTTTGGGGTGTGTATGAAAGTTCTCAGCATTTGTCATTGCCGCAGATTTGATCTTTGCTGCTCCATTGTATAAAGAAAACAAAGCTTTATGTAGCAGATTTGGATTTTGTTTTGTCAGCATAGGAATAAGAACAGTTGAATAATCTGTGCATTGATTGCTGATGTGATGCTTAAATTGAACCACTTACCACTATCTTTTTAAAGAAAAATACATCATTCTATTACAGCAGAAATTGACAAAATTACAGAATAGTCCTCAAATTTTACTTACAGATCTTGTTATCACATAACACCTCAATTCTTGAAGACAAAGATAAGAGATAAAAAAAAAGGATTTTTTTTTTTTAATAAACACACAAAAAGTCTGTAAAGAGTAAGCAAGAAAAAACATAGAATTTACGTATGGCCCTTTGTTTGGAAAAAGTTAATTAGCAACAGATCATTCAACTGGAAATATTTATTATGAAAGCTTTCAATACTTTATCCAGATGACTCTAGTTGGCTGCTATAAAATGTGCCAATAGTGTTATTAATAAGGGATAACAAAAACATGCTTATTATTTCACCTAACAAAATATTACTACTGATTATCAGTATCAGCCAATCAGTTCTTGTTTCCAAAACATGATTTATTTTATGTACTTATTGGAATTTCCATAATATTCAAAAATTTTGTGCATTAAGCATTGCTTAGCTATTTTTTGGTAATAAATTATAATTGAGCTTCAGACACTCTTGGATTGAAATAATGTATCTGCAACACCTACTTGGAACACAGCCACCTTCAGTAATGAAATAGAAAGTAGGTGCTGTGCTGTCAGCTTAGGAGAGGCATCAGAATTTTTTTTTTTTTTTTTGTGGTATGTACCAATATGTCATTGTCCCAAATAGGAAACAAAAAAAAAAGTTGTCTTTATCTGTTTCTTGTGAGTTTCAAGAAAAATATGGCTTGAATTTCAATCTTTGTCTAGGTAGAACCTGTCTTGTCTATTCAGTTCATTATTTTTCCTTTTCTTACTGTTTTTCTGTATGTTATATAGTCAATTTATTAAGAAAATTCAGTAGAGAATTCAAGTGCCTATATATTACACAAATTTCATTTTTTCCCTCCAGAATTTAGATTTGTTCTTAATTAGTTTCTCCAGCTGTGAGATATGTAAATAGTAACTTCTCTACAATAGAGTAGTACTAGTAAGTGTTGCAACTATACAGATAAGAAAATCCATATTACATAGAACGTAAGAGTATCTATGAATAATGGTAGGACTTCCTTGGACAAGAAGTAATGGTATTATCTCATTAAGAGAGACTTTTCCATAAAGGACCTGCAGGCCATAAAGAAACACATAAGTTTACGGTGCTCCACTTTGGCTATCAAACTTTGGTATGGTTCATCATGTGCCTAAAGCTGCATTTCCTTTCTTGTCTAGATCTGCTCCTGTCCTGGCTAAAGTAAACATCAGACTTTCAGTCATATGTAAACTAGCCATAATCTAGAAATTAGACTATCCTCAATCATAATTATCTGAGTAGCCTTCATGGAGGTCCGCTACAGTGCTTCTATTCACCATAGCATATTTTAAAATAAATAGCATTTGAGTAAAATATAGATGATGTCTGAAAGTACAGAGAAGAGACAATGTTTTTTTGGTTCTTTTTTTTTTTTTTTTTTTTTTTCAGAAGTGGAGTTATTTGTCACTAGGCTAGAGAGAGTCCTGATAAGTCTTGATTTTCTTCATGGAGACATGCATACAACAGAGAAGACCATACCAGAGAAGGTATGGACCCTATTTATGTTCTGTAGCAGTTTTTTTAGAGAATTTTATCATAAAGGAGGATTTTAACTTCCTTAAATAATGGAGAAAATTGCAGAAATTGTGTTGGATTGCATGGAGTTCTCAGGTAATTACACTTAAATTGAGGGAAGAGGTATGTTAAGAAACAGCTTTTAATTTAGCAATCGTAATGACTTAAAACTTAATTTCTTGAGGGAAATAATTTATATGGGTATCTTCATAAGCGCTCAGAGTGTTTTTTATTCTGGACAGAAACTACTGCCTGAATTCCCATTAGATTTCCAGTCTGACCTAACTCTTATTCTCTAAAGGTTCTAGAGAAGTGACAAATACATGCCTTTAACACAAATATCTTTTGGTGCTGAGGTCCCTAAAAGATGCTATTAGAGTATCAATATGGACTTTTATAAATTCATTTGATCAGTACTACAGTACCCTATTTATTACAATTCTGAGTGTGCCCAGTGATGGCAGTGAACATCGTTCTAAGCATAAATATCTTTCTGGGATGTATCTACACTGCCAAGTAGCTTCCTATTTTGTTTTCAAGTGTCCTGTTTAGTCACACGATACACTTGCTGGTTTTCCCAGGGTTATATCTGGATGAAAATAAGTAATTAATTATCTCTGAAACTAAACTGCACAAGGGTTATGGGGATAGTTTGATCTGCCCTCTACACACCCCAAAAGCATTATCTACTACAGTTAGACCATTAAACTCCTTCCTCCATCCAAACTAGTGTGCTATCATTTACAGTGTGTACTGGGAAAGGCATGTGACCAACGTTGTCCTCCAAAGCAGTCCAGAGCATTGTCTGGCATGGACCAAAACCATAGCAAGGGAATATTGTAGTTACAATGCTCAAATATGTGTGCTGGTCACACATAGCTTCTTATATGGAACAGCTAGGTTATGACATAGGAATACAGTGAGAAATTTGGAGCAAACAGGATGTGACAGAGATGCAGCCACACTGGAGATATTTAACCTTTATGGGCAAAAACTGTGAGTTTGTATCACTCAGTCAGTGAGCCATATGTTATATCCAAAAATAAGTGCCTTTAGCACTGTAACCTGTGTCACCTGATACAGAAATCATGAATCAGAAAGCAGGGATTTACACATCTTACATTCCAGCATCAGAAAGGAACAACAGAGGCTTTTCCTGCTAAAGTCTCTCATTTTCAGTCCTGTTCTGATCAAGCTGCTACCCAAACCTCTTCTCATGCAGTCCCCTAATCTAATCTCAGTCAGCAGTGTACCAGCCGAAGAGCTCCCTTATCAGACTTGTCCTGAAATGTCACAAAAAGACCTAAGAAAAATAGGGCAATCACTCTAACATATTTCCAGAAGTGGGGATATCGTCCCACTGAGATGAATGCTTGCACTGTTGAGCAAAATTCACTACAAACCTTTTCCCATTTAAAATAACTGGTATATGCTGAGTGAACTGTGGAAGCAGAATATTATTTCTTTAGCCTCAGCTACTTTCCGCTTACACAGTCTCAACATCCAGTTTCTAGAATTCCACTCAAGAAACAATTCATGGTTTTCAAGAAATATTTCTAGAAGGTAAAAATAAATGGGTTTGCTTGTTCATTTCATCAAACATGATGCTTGCACATGCAATGGTTAATGTGAAGATCAGCACTTTCAGTTATCTTGAAAACTCTTTCAAATTAGTTTTAGACTTTCTCTTAAAAAGCTGGGGTGGAGAGAAAGAAACCATTAAAGCATGTTCTTTTTTTCCCTCTGGACTTGAGGAGTCTGCAGAGCGATGACTCAGAACAACAAACAAACGGAAACGCAGCCAGACTGTCATGACTGCCATTCTATTGTCATAAATTTGATCCCCCTTGGAATATTACTTTTAAGGACTGGAAAGAAAACAAACTAAAATCAGCTCTCAGTTACAGTGGAACTTGGTTTCTTTACAACGAGGACATATTTTATGCCTGAGAAAAACTTTGTTTACCGAGTTTATAGGCAATACTACAGAAAAGATATAATATACACAACAGGTCTAATTTGCTATTCCTGTTTTGCATCAATGAGTGCGGGAAGTAGGGTGAATGTCTGCAATCACACAGTGAAGAGCATTATTTTTTGAACAATGTATGTTGTCAACAAAAAGAAATTGTGAGAGTTAATTAATTTTTTTTGCCTTACATTTTATATGACATTCAAGGAATATGAATGGAATACACAATTTATTGCTTTCTTTCTTTTACTGGGTGTGAATTCCATTTACCAAAGTGCCTGTTCTTTATCCCTGTTAAATGTGTAACTTTACACAGTGGAACATGCTGCTAAAAGGAGGATTAATAATGGCACAGCAAATGTGTGGAGATTATACTCCAGTTCACTACAGTTCCTGTGCTTAACATTTGCTGCAGCGCTCAAGAAACAAAGGGAACTTCATCTAGCTGTATGTCGACTGCCCAGCTGATTGTTCTTTGCACAGGATTTTCATACAAGAAATAAAGTCTCTCTGCAGTCACACCTCATTTCCCTTTGTTGCTAAATGTATCCTTGGTTATGGCAGGGATTTGGTGAGGAAACGGAAGAGTAGATATGCATATGGGTACCTATTAAAGACTTAGTGGAACTTTACTGACTATGCCTTGAAGTCTTTTTCTTCCTCCTATGTGTAAACTGCTCAGAAAGTTTCCACCCTCATGTGTTAAATCCTTTTTTCTGGCTTAGTGATGTGCATTGTCCCAAGGAGGGGTGGGAGGGGGAGGGGGGAGAAGCAGTTGTTGAAGTAGTTTAAAGGTAAAAGGTTTTATCCTAAAAGTAGCCAGAATCATCGCTTAATTAATTTTAAGTTTAGGTCTTGTGTTGGCGAAGAAATCTGATCTTAATTGAAGGAGATAGAGCCTGATGTGTTTATGATCACTAGAATATGGAGAAAGTGATAGATACCATCTGTACCAGCTGCAATTTGTGCATAACCTCAACATGTAGACTCGGAGGCACTGACCTTCAGTCTCACCCAGGCATGGCAGGATTCTGTGCATACAAGGAAGATTAAAGCTTCCCAGCAAACTGAAAGCAGAGGAATAGACTGAAAATTAAAACAAAATGAGTCTACTCATTTAACTGTGCTTAAAGAGGACTCAGATAAGAATCCCATGCTTTGGGCCACTTGGATCTTGTGAGGACTATTTACTTTAAAAGGGAAGGAAGGGTCACAGTTAGTTCTTCAAAGCAATTTCTTTTGCTATTAGAATTTTTCATTCTTCCAACAGATTTTCTTTATTCATAACTAGGTTCTGTTAAAGGTCTCGACACTTTGTCAACAGAAGTAGATGGAAATTAGGCTTGTCTTAGCATCAGACCAATTTGCATTGCAGAAGATCTTCAAAGATCATTTGTTGTTAGTGTCTAGCTAAGGAAATCTGAAGTTATTTAGCTGCAAGTTCATCTTCATATACCCTTGAAGATCAAATCCATTTTTTTTTACTCATATAATTTTTAGTGTCCTCTGATCATTCTCGTTTCTCTTCATTGGATTGTCTTCACTAACACCTGTCTTTTTTTAAAGGAGAAAAACTTTTAAGCAAGATATTTTTCTTTAACTAGATTTTGCTATTCATGCTGTAGACATGTTTTCCCTTAGTACACACAAACTATTGTAACTGGATTTGTTTGTGCTTTGGTTTTCTTCCTTTGCCCTGTAACATGGCCTACATTGATGATTTACCCTTGTATAGAGTCCAGATAGCTTTTTGGCAAAACTGTTAGACATTTTTTCCCCAATCTTTTTTGAAGCTCCTGGATATGCATTTATCAGTATAAAAAAGCACTAATCTTCTCTCAGTGTATTTTCTTAGAGAATTTCTCAAATTTATAAAAGCAATTCTTAATTTTAAACCTCTGTCAAAGTACTTCGTTTCTTATAAAAAGATATAATAATCATCTTTTCTGTGGAAGTATGTAGGTATTTAACTCTCGTGCCTACTTTAGAGTAAGTTTCTCTAGACAGTTCTTCATAAAGACAACCATTTAAAAAAAAGGTTTAAAACTTACTCTAAATTCCCTCCATCTAAAAGACCTTTTACTTAGGCTAATAGGACATAAGGAAAAACTATTTTTTCATGAACATTTCAAATTCTTGATAGACTTATTCCTATGTTTATATTCTTAGTTATGTGTATGGTTTTGGTATCAGGAAGTCAACATGGGGAGGACTTCTGTTAGAAGATTACAGAAGTTTCCTTGAAGTTAGATAGAGTCAGTGCCAGCCAGCTTCAGGATGTATGCACTGCTGGCCAAAGCTGAGCCCATGGTGGCAGTGCCTCCATGATAGCATATTTAAGAAGGAGTAAAAACCACTGCAAAAAAGCAGCCAGGAAAGGAGTAAGAATATGTGAAAGAAACAACGTTGTAGACATCAAGATCAGTGAAGAAGGAGTGGGAGGAGATGTTCCAGGTGCAGGAGATTTCCCTGCAGCCTGTGGTGCAGACCATGGTGAGGCAGCTGGGCCTCTGCAGCCCATGGGGCTCCAAATGGGAGCAGTGCCCGCAGCCCGTGGAGACCCTACAGATGGTGGATGTGCCCTGGAGGAGTCTGTCACACCATGGTACTGAAACAGGCTTGGCTGGCAGTAACTGGCATCAGGGGGAACCACAATGGAGCGGTTTGTTCCTGAAGAACTGCACCCCATGAAAATGACTCACAAGGCAGGAATTCATGAATGTGGCAAGGACCCACATATGAGAAGTTTATGGAGTGTTCTGTGGGGGGGTTCCCACCCTAGAGCAGTGCAAGAGTGTTAAGAAGGAGCAGCAGAGACAAAGTGCTATGAACTGACTGACTGACTTCAACCCCTGTTCCTATTCCCCTGCCCTGCTCAGTGAGAGGAGGTAGAGGAATTGTAAGTAAACAACCTGGAGCTAGATAGTTTTAATTTGGAGGAGAGGGACTCTGTGTTGCCTTTCTTACTTGCCAGCCATAAAAGCCACTACCTTACTAGAGTAGAATAACCCTATTTGTTCCTTGAACAGGAAAAACAGCCAAGAGTAGACTTGAAGCTGTTCAGACTTTCTATGTTGTGTATGTGTATCTATTTATACATATGTTATATAAATATATATATTTATATATATAAGGTATACACATAGGAAAGATAGCTAATTTATATGTCTATGATAATGGATTTATACACCTAGCACATTCTTAGACACCTTTTGCAGGCTGTGGAGACCCTTCAGTTACTAACAAGGTATTTTTTGCATCTGATAATATATTTCCTTCCTGACTTTAATAGGAAAGGGTATATATCAATTAAAAATAAAGATTATATGTCTTCTGTGAGGTAGATCTAAATTCAATTTATGCAAACAGAATAGAATTTGTAGACTACACAGTATTTATTTTCAGTAGGTATTTAACAGTATTCATGTCTATACTCATTGACAGTAATCATTTTATGTATTTTACAACATTACAGTTGCTACTTGAAGGACAAAATGAAACTCTACCAAGAATATAAAGTGGTAGACTCCTGTCCTGAATAAAAAAAATAATATTTTTTTCAACCAACAGTGCCTCAGCTGAAAAATAGTAAAAAATCTTCTCATGTCATTCTGTTTAAATATGCTGCATACCAACTGCACCTGAACTGGCCCAAGGACCAATGTTTTTCAATATTGTAAAAACCAGCTATAGGCTTTGGCACCTGAATTTAGAAAAAAAATTTGTTGTAAAACTACTGTGAAGTCAAGGGTAGAAAAAATGATTCTCGAGTCACCCTCAAGTTATCTGTTTAGTAAGGGTATGAGGAGAGGTGAAATACAGTACATGGGGTTTTAGACCCAACAAATACCTCAGACTGTGTGACCAGAAATTCACCTTAAAAAAAAAAGAAAAAAAAAAGAAAGAACAAAGGCAATTCATGGCTTCTAAATGTTAGCTTTATGCATATTCTGGTTTGTTTTTACCCTTTGGGGCCAAATAGTTTAAAGGTAATGAAGATAATGAATGATTGTAGCTTAGACTGCAGCAGTTCCAGTAGCACGTCTTACAAAAGACAACCTCATTACAATTGGAAAGGAGAAAAAAAAAAGGTTTCTAAGTAAAGTTAAGTGAGAGGGTAGATGCAATTTTACTATTTTACTTCCTCCCCCCCCCCCCCCCATCAAATACTGTGTGAGAGAGTGCTTTGCAGAAAAGTGCAGTGGATAATGAAATACTGGAAGATGCTGGATTCAAAATTAGTGCTAGAGGAATGCTCGCTCACACAGGCACTCCTAATCTTAACCCTTGTGTTTGGACACACATCCTGTTACAGAAACATGGTGAAAAGAGTAGACATCTTGGTCATTATCTTAGGAATAATCTAAATATATACGCAAATAGCAACAATAGACTTATTTTCTGAATTGCCTTATTTTTGGTTCTGCCACATACAGCTTTTATTTTGCAGTGAGGTAAATCCATTATAGGAGAGATGGCAGCAGGTTGTCAGGGTGGCTGCTAAATGATCTGAAGTGGTTAGTATGTGTTTTGAATACACAGCTTTAGAGAGTGAGGAGAAAATGGCTTTATTTTAAAAGAATTTAGAAACTCTTTGTCTGCCAACAAATTTGCACAGCCAATTCTATTCTTACAGAGACATTTTTAGTGACATTAATTTCTTTAAATGCATTCTATCAAGAAGTACTACCAATGCACATGCTTTGAGATTACAGTCACACTTCTCTTTAATGTGAAAATATTTATATTTTTATTTGTAAA
>JAWMRA010000090.1:14555817-14570183 GCA_035584735.1 Pseudotriccus pelzelni | reverse complement strand
GGGACACTTGCTTTTCCATGGTCTTCACCACAGGGTCACAGGGGATAATGGCTTTGAGTCCACCCCTGTTTCCTGTGAGGTCCCTTTCCCACGGGAATAGTCTTTCATAGACCTCTCCAACGTGGGTCTGCCCCTTGGGCAACAGTTCTTCCATTCTCTGCTGTCCCTTAGGGTCACAAACTCAGCTGCACCAGCATCAATCCTTCTCTAGGATCACACAAAAATTACCCGGGCCATCTCGCTCCAGCGTAAGATCTCTCTCCATGGCCACAAATCACTTCAAGACTCTGTTTCATGTAGGCCTCCCATGGAATCTTGGTTTCCTCATATATTTCTCTGCTCTGGCTCTGCTCTGGCTTGGGCTCCTCAAGCTGCAGATGGAGTTGTCTCTGCTCCCCAACAATCTTCCACAGGTGGCAGGGATTTTAGGTTTCAATCTTTTCCCTTATGAAGGGAGAGAGAGGGAGGGGGAGAAGGAGCCATCTCCCCACCCTAGCAGCTTCTCTCTCCTCCAGCTACCAGCTCATATCTGGTCAGGGGGGCTTCAGTTCTACCCGGGGGAGGAGGAGGTCTGGCCCACCTGGGGGCCTGCTGCATCCTCCCTCACATGCCTCCCAATTTCATTTGCGCCCCAAGCCTTCTCTTCCCTTTTCTTAAATATGTAATTAGCAAAGGCGTCACTAAAACTTCTGATTGGCTTTGGTCCAGGAAGTCACCTGGACAAACCACCTACAGCTCCCCAGGGAGGGGACACATTTGTAAACCCACGACATCAAGTTATGGAGTTGTTGTATACGAATCACTTATTATTGTTAACTGGAACATTATTAAGTATTTATTATTATTAAGTGCTCATTATTATTAACTGTAGTGCATCAACTATACTTCCTTTGATTAATTAAGAAAATGTCATTAATTTAATTTTGATCTGTATGTCTCAGGTAAGCTGACATCTATGTATTCTCTGTATTTGTTATTTTATACACTTTGCTTATATTCCTTCTTTTACTGCTTCTTCTAATTGACTACATAGGTTATCCCAGTCTTATTAAGTTTCTTTCTAATAAGAAGCCCCCACTATTCTCATTTTCCCCTTTGAGCCATATCTTTTTCTGCTATGCTTAATTATTTTTTTACTATGAGGTGACCAGAACTGAACCTGTATTCAAAAAAACCCAATAAACATTTAGAAGAATAGCTGATTAAATTTTCATGAGCTGTTCTTCAAGGTAAATTCATAGATGTTCATAACCCATAATTGTAAGCCATGAGTGTATATTAACACAGGGTAAACCATTTCTGAGGATACCTATTATCAGTTAATGGACTGTCATGACTATTATAAGATGGTTCTTCAGCACTATTCTCCTGGCATTAGCAGTATAACTCACATAACATTAATACTATGAGCACTGTGCTGCAAACATGTCTCCATTTAGACTGCTTTTTTTGTTTGTACAACTACCTGATAACAAAGAATGTCAAGATGGAAGGAAGCTGTAAGGATCATTGAGTCCAACTCCTTAGTCCCCATAGGACTGCCTAAACCTAAAACATATGACTAAGAGTAGAAATAACTAGTGGAACACACAAGTTTTGTGCTGTATCCCCTTCACTGGAGAGCCTGTTCCAGTCACTGAGCACCTTGTTTGTGAAGAACCCTTCCTAATGTCCAGTCTGAATATCTTCTCACAGCTTCACTTCATTTTCTTTTGTTTTCTCATGACAGAGATCAGCACCTCCACAGCCACTGATCCCACCAAGGAAGTTGTAGACTGGGATTGGGTCACCTCTGAGTTGGCTTCTCTGAGCTGAACAAGTCAAATGGACTCAACTGTTGCTTCCAAGACATGCCCTTGAGGCCTTTCAACATTTTAGAGCCATAGAACTGTTTAAGTTGCAAGATCTCTAAGCTCATCTAATCCAACCATTAATTTAGCACTGCCAAATCCATGTCCCCTATACCCTGTCTGCCCTGTCAATTCCTCCTGAAGAGGCTGCAACCATCTGTCATGGCAAACCAGTCATAGGACTCATATCAGCAGGTTTTGCTTATGCCAATGATGTCATAGCTGTGGGACTGGAACAAAATTTCTAGCTTCTCTTGTTTTTTCAAGTATTCTCAGCACATCATGGAGCAGCCTGAAGCACCTCATTAGTATACCACCTTTCAAACACAGGTTTTTCTTTAGTAAGCCTGCTTTTACCCCTTCCTGCTTCAAATCTAGGTAAAAGCCCTTTCAATGAACCCTAGCTCCTGTGCAAAGATCCTTTATCCTTAGTGTATCCTGTCTGTTGTCAGCAGGCTTGGTGCCCTGTATTCCATCAGTGACAAAAACCCAAAATTCTGCTGGTGACACCAGACACAGAGACAGGCATTGATTTGTTAAGTATTTCTGTTTCTTCCACTATCATACTCTGCAACCCAAAGAATAGAGGAGAACACAAATTATATTCCTGACCTTTTAGTGAACCTTTGTAAGTGACCACATATTTTTATCAGTTTGGTTCCAAATCAATAATTTCATTATCTGTTTTTAATTACTGAACTAAATTCCTCATGTTAAATTCAACATAAATATGTCAGTGGATTTTGATTAACAAAAGATTAAAGAGAATGTATCTTCTTTTTGTAGGTGGCTTCCCACTGGAATTACTTGTAGTTGTGGACGGGAATTACTTTTCCCTTCTTCATTGATAACAATGTTTATCAAGACTGACTGGGATGTCAAGGAAGATTTACCAAAATATATATTTTCTTTCAAACATGTATTTCAAACCTCCTCCTGAGGCAGCATCTATCTGGATATTATAAAACTATTAAAATTTGACAGCACACTGAATATGCCTGTGTACTTGTAGTAGAATAAAAAGTAATGGTGGCAAAGTATATCAGGAACATCCAGAAAATCAGTGTCAGCTCAAAAGGCAAACTGCATGAAAATTAGAAGCAATTGTAATTGTTAATTATGTTTTTAACTGTAATTACTGATCATTTAAAGACTGCTGTAAATATATAGTAAGAAAGAAGTTTTTATCCAATATGAAATGTATACTCTGTGAATCAAGTCCAATTCTTCCTAATAAATGAAAGATATTATTTCATTTGATACTACTGGACAGTTTTTTGGCATCTATTCAAAAGACCAACATTGCAATTGTATTGTATTTTGTAGTGATGTATTAAATATTGTATTGCATTATTAAATGTAAATATGATTTTATAAAATCAGCTTATTCCTTCTAGATGGTACCCAGGAAAATCCATCATAAGCAACTATTTTGTAGTGACTGTTAAAAAGAAAAAGATTTCCAGCTTTTGCATACATCAGTTGTTTGTGGAGGTTTTCACAAACTTATTATTACCATTAATTTCCATAACCAGAATGGTTGTTGTGTGTCAGAATTCACAAGAAAAGCTTTTGCTGTAGCTGAGATCTGACATGGTTTGAAAAGTGGAGTACTAGGAATTCAGTGTTTCTCTCTAAAACCTTTGTTTACGAAAACATCTTTTTTTTCTGCAAGTGAAAATAACTTCTTTTTTCTTGCATTTTTTTGTACAAGTGAAAATAACTAAAATAACTTCTTTTTAGATCTTCTAAAATAAAAAAGAATTTATTTTCTTTTCAGTAACAGTGATTTGGCTAGATAGGCTGAAGGAAAAAAAAAATATCAGTATTTTCCCTGGGTAAGAACTCTTAAATTCTCTGCTCTTATCTACAAAACCAGTCCTGTGCCACTGCATGATGGAATGGGCAAGCTATTTTGTGAAGGTAGTGATATTATAAATATTGCATTCATGTGACCAGACAGAAAGGAAATACAGTGGAATAACACTTAATAATGTAGTATCTGTTGAGATTAGTAATACAGTCATCTGCTAAGGGCCAGGAGGTCAAACAGGATTCTTGCCAGGTTCTAGTTACTTTGAAAATCATCAATGCACTTCTGCTGAACTAGATGCTAATGTTATCAACAATGCATCAAACCTTTTGCAAAACTTGTTTAGACCCCACTGCTCCATGTCTACCCATCAAACAAACGAGGAAATCTACACTATGTAGGTTGTCGCTTTGGGATAGTGACTCATGTTTTTTTCCAGATGGTTACCGGGTATCATAATTGATCAGACAGTAAGAGGGTGTGAATCCCCTCTAATCATCTTTGTCTTCACAGTGTAATCTAAACACTGAGTACATAAAAATGGGCATTGATATTTGTATTTACAGCTGTGTTTGACCTTAATTGATTTACCTGTACGTTGCAGACATCCTTGTCCTTAAGATTAATAACAGTTCTGATCAAAGCACTCCTGGTCAAACATAAACTTCAAGAGAGGGGAATTGTAGAATATGACTTGAATGAAATATCTTCTGCATTTAGGCCAAAGAAAGAAGATGCCCTATAAGTGAATCAAAACACTATTTGTATATTTGTATATAACAGGTATTTGCTCTGAAGCAAATTCTGGTCTTGTAGGGCAATTTTTTTCTAGTAAAACTTTTATTAATTTTACCTCTTGAGAATTCGTATAGCAATTAAGTGGAGTTGAGATTTGAGACAACAGTTTATGTTTCGAGGTAAAATTATCCTTTTAGAGTCACCTTGTCCACATTCTGCTTTAAAGTGCATACCAGATTTGTTCACCTCACACTGTACGAAACCGACAAAACTAAGAGACTGCGGTACTTTACATGAACATTAGAAACTCAGTGTTAAACTTAAGCTGGCTAGTCCTGATTCAAGGTCTGCAGAACGCACTGTCTCAGTATGCTACTTTTTTCTGGGAAATTCACAGTGATGTCAAAATGTGTTCATGTCAGGTGAGTCTGGTTTAATTCATCAGATGGGGCCAATTCTGCACAATTCTTTGAATGAAATTGATCAAGAAAACTAGCAAGAGTCATTAAATTCCCCAAAACAATGGAAAATCAGGGACTATCATGCTCCCTGCTAGAGCTTAGAAGAACTTCAGTGTGGTGCAATTGCTCGTCAACTGGTCGGGTAATTTTCCATGCAGTGTTTGAGTTAGCAGTGCCCTTTTAACATGGCCATTATCCTCCTAGCAGCAGTTGTGCTTTAAAGCAATAAGGAAGTATCTTTTGTCTGTCGGATTAGTAAAAAGGGGTTACAAAAGAATTAAAATCAAGATTCATATTCATTTCAGATAGTGAGGAGGGAAGCACACAAGACAAAATAAAGTAACAACTAACAGGAGGGGCAGAAAGGGAACAGACAGGAAGTCTGTGAGCACTGGATCTGCCAGCTTTGTGAAATTAAAGCATTTGGAAGACAATGATATTGCATAGTGTGTTATGACTGCTGCTAACATGTCTTAGTCCAGCATCACAAGGGAGATAGTCAGGAAGGTATCTGCTTCTGAATAGAATTTTTTAATGTTGTGCTATTATATGAAAAAGAAAAAAAGCAACACTGATAGTAAGAGAGTATTTTTAGTAATATCAGCCAAATTGTTGTCCTCTGCCCAGACTCCCAGAATAGAAACTGCAAACCTCTACTATGCCAACGTAACACATCTAGTGTTGTGCATATGGCTGTATGTGTTTGAAGCCCATTCCATAATGCCAACACCTCAGGCTGAATAGATCAGACAGCTGCATTCACAGAGAAGGTAGGTATGCCACAATATGACTCCAAAGAACAGGAATACTGCACCATTCTCTTCCTGCTCCTGCTTAGATTCTTTGTGAAAGACCATATTTTTTTCCCCCAAAGCTGTATGTTTCTTGAATCTCATAAATATCTCTCCTGCATTTGTCAAACCAGACCAAGGCAACAAACTTCGGCTGATGTTGAATGCTACAGAAGCTTATATGTAAACAAGAAACTGAATACATAATTTTTTGAAGTGTCATGTTCAAATTGATATCTACTTAGTTATTTAAATTCAGGTTACAAATAGATGGTTTCAACTACTGTGCTTGCATCTCTGTGTTATTGCCACTTTTCCTGCGTCTTCCCGTTTTTGACCATGTTTTCTTCCTATGCTCTCATGCAGATCTACATTAATGATCAGGAAGTTGACTAATTTACTTCCTGTTGAAGCTGTGAAATGGACTTCAGAAGTCACAGCATGAACCATGGATTTCAAAATGATCTGTACAAGCTGTAGGGATCCACTTGTGGACATCTCACAATGGGACACTAGCTCAGTAAATTGAAATTAATCTTAATGACAGAAGGAAGAGATGAGAGTTATGTGTGCTATACATGGAATGTATTGGGGCTTTGACTTTTGAGAAATCAGGAATGTAAATTATTTTATCTACACCTTAAAATGAGAGAGAAGGATCAGGTGTGTTTAGACTCATGTTCTACAAGCTCAACATATTTTGTGGCTTGTTTGCTTTATAACTCAAACTTCTGGAAATGCAGGGTGAAAGAGCCAAATGGGCACCAATTCCATTCAAAATGTCCATCTGCTGCTGCAAAACCTACATGAATTGTAACATAGCAACCTGTATTTCCTCTTGTAGTTGGAATCCCTGGGTTACTGTTTGCTCTGTGAGTATGTTGCCCTTGATAGAGACAGAGTAAATTCTGTTCACATGCCAAAGCTTTGCCCAGTAAATGCTAGAGCTCACTGTACAATGTGCTTAGATAAATGTTATTTTGCAGATGGTTATGACACAGAAAATGTGGTTGCACCTGAATGAAACATCTCTTCTCTCGTCCCCATTTGCTATTCAATATGAACCATTGATTACCATCTACCTTTTCATTTACCATTTAGTATGAAATGATAGCTTAGGAAACTACAGCTTTGATTAAAAAAGGTCTGAAATGCTGTGCTGTCTATGTGATAAACACAAATATTTTAGTTTATGCTGCATAGAGACACTCTTTTTACGTGTCATTATATGTTGTTGGAACCAATTTTGCAATAATTGTAATGTAGTGCAGAGTAATGGCTGATTACAGGCTTTTGCATAGGTGTTTTTCTAAACAACTATTATAATAGTATGGAACCTGATATTAATACTCTTTTGGCATAAAAATCTATAGAGCTTTTCTTGTAATTACCATACTCATCTTGGCTTTTTTTACCTTTCCATTTTCCCATTTTTGACAACCAGCCAATATTATACATTTAGAGGTATATTTGTTTTTCTCAGAGAAAGATTATAAGCCTGCTAGTTAACATAAAGAATCTAAATAGGGAGTTTTGGTATTATTGTATACTAAAATTTTTCAGACTTGCAATTCCATAGGGAAGCTTTGCTGTTGCTGACACACTTCCTTGCTCACTCTCTTCATGAATGTTTAATGCAATTTGTCTTCAATTGTAAATTCTTCTGTTTTCGCAAACAAGGTAATTTTGAAGAAAAAGGATCATATTATCCTCTGTGACTTATATTTACTGAGAATTTGTAAGTTTTAGGGAGTCAGTCAGAATTGAGTTATTCTAACTCTCATGACATTAGTTATTCTGCAGTTATATCTCATAAATTTAAAGTTATATCTGAGTTATATCTCAAAAATTTCAATGAATTTTCAGTTTAAACTTAGAAATTGCCAACTTAGATAATACCAAAATCTTTTAATGTAATATATTTCTTTAACTACTTTATTCATGTTTTGCTATTGTCATTAAATATGATTTACATGTATAATGTTAATGTTACTTATTTGTTCACTGGACAAATGTAATAAAGATTTTTCTATTATAGATAAATTTGACATATTTCTATGAAAATTCTGGGTTTATAGGAAATTATTATTTAGCAGAAAAGGAACTAGTGAAAATCTTTTTCCAGCATCTAATTTATACAGCTTTTAAATATATATTCTTTACTATTAGAAGGATCTCTGACCCTTTTATTTTTAAAATATTTTTAAATTATATTGCCCTTAAGCATTAGACATTTCAGAAAAACTTGAAAACAAGGAAAGATCAAGAAATTGCAACCTTGTCTGATAAAACAGCAGCATATTAATATTCATGTATCACTAATTTTCATTTGAAATGGCATTTGATTTGTTTGTAGAAATAATTAAAAAGTATATCTAAAATATTTTTAATGTAACTTGGTTTTCCAAACTGATATGTATATAGAACAGTAGTAGCATGAATATTTTCCCTTTGTATTATATTAACACTATGTGTTTATATGTTTTCAAAGACTACTTTAGTGTAAGAGACAAAGCTCTGAGAAGACATAGAAGAAAGAGAAGTATCTACAGGTCTATAAAATTTGTTAATTTTTATAGATGATGAATAGGAAATATTATTTTCCTGTTTCAAAATTTCCCCCCCCCAAAAAACCCCCATTACTGAGGTACATAACGGACATTCTTTTTTAATGGGAGAAGTAATTGAATATAGGAAGCAATGCTACTTTGTTATACTGATACAAATGAGAAAGTCAAAGAAATAAAAGTGGTAAGACAGACTAAATAATTTCTGAAATAGGGGCTTAATGACACCTACTGAGCACAGTGATTCCTTCATATTAGGGCTTCTTTTATTCAGTGATTGACAGAAAGATGCATCAGAGGAAGTTCTTGTCATGTACGTAATCCTAATTTTTTTTTCTCCTAAATATCCATGCCCATAATTTATCAATATCATCGTCTGGACAGGTAGTTCAAGTGAAAAATCTTAGAATTTATAAACTGAAAAGAGGTCACAATAAGAGATATATCTGGTTGAATAACCATTGAAGCAGACAGTTATTTGAATCAATTTATACTGGAACAGGGTGCCCAGAGAAGTTGTGGATGCTCCATACCTGGAAGTGTTCAAGGTCATATTTGAGCAACTTGGTTTAGTAGAAGGTTTCCCTGCCAGTGGAAGGAGAGATGGAAGTAGATGATCTTTAAGGTCCCTGACAACCTGAACCATTCTATGATTTGGTGGTCTTTGTTTAATATTTTTTTGTGTGTGTATATACTGTTATTTAAACTTGAACATCTTTTCCAAACAGAAAAATCATCAGGAAATTCCTTTTAGGAAGGTAATCACAGTTTGCAGTTACCTGTGCATGGAGGGGTAAAAATAATCCTTATAAAAAAGGTATTTTCTTATTAGTGAAAACAAAATAAAACTAACCAGCATTAAAGTAGGACAGTGTTTTGATTATTCCAACATCCTGGCAAACTGAAGGACCAAGAAAATCATGGCATGAAACACTGAGGAGAAAGAAATTGTAGACTTGAAAGTAGTAAAAATACCTTTTAAGGCTCAAGTTAATTAGATTTTTTCCTTGTAATACTTAGTAAACAATGGTAACACAGAGCTTTATTAATCTTTCCTTTATAGAATAGGAATTAAGTCCTTTCCAGACTGTGCCCCCCAAACAAACAAACAAATAAACAAAGGCAAACCACAAGACCAAACTTCCCTGGGGCTGACACTTAAAGTTTTGTTGAAATTGGGGAGAAAGGTGTGGCTCAACATGTAACTCTCATGACGTCTTTAAAGAAGAAGAGTACATAACCCAGTCTAAAATAGAACAATTCAATATAAAAACAATATCCAGAGTTATCATACATTACTAATCTCACAAACACATCTGCATTAAGTGTGGGTTTAATAGTTAAACAAACAATACATTTGATATTTTTTTTAATAATTATTCTGAATAATTGTAATTTTTAATTTCATAAGAAACTAATGTGAGGACGTAATGGAAGGATTTAGTTAAAACAACAACAATCAATCTTTTTCCAAAATATCAAAGGAATATTTATGTCTTCCTTTCAGTTAAAATAAGTGGTTAACTATCCCTCCTCTTTTAAAATATTTGTTTATTTATTTTTAATTTCTAGATTGCAAGAGGAGTAAATAATGTTAAAAAACACAGAGAAATTCAAGTGCTATTCAGAGAAGTCTGGGGAAATATTAGTGGCAAACTCTGGTTTTGAACATTAACTTTCAACCTGACTTTTAGAACCAGAAGTTTCAGGTAATGTTGTATGATGAAATTAGTCATAATTATTTCTGTGTTATTGTCAGTTTCAAATTCAGTTCCTTAGTTTTCTATGTTCACCTTTGTCTACCCTCAGATGCAATTCTCAGCAGTCTCTGCTGAACAATAACTACAACACCTAACAATGTGAATGTTTGGCTACATTCCACTTCAACCTGAGGAAATGACTGAACCTCACTGGCATGATTTATTTCTACTAAACTCAAAGCACACATTAGTTGACTATTTAGGTCACTGTTTTGTAAAATACTGCAATTTTAAATTTCTATCAAGTTTTCAAACAAAACAGTTGATTTATTAATGAGTTGTATGGAATTTGGGAGGGATGCTTCTTTATAGTTCTGGTATAATAAAACTTTAGCATCAGTTTTGCTTAGGAGTGAAAAAGAAGAACTGCTCCAAATCAACGTCTGATTTATACTTTGTGGTAAAAGTAAAAAAAATAATGAGTTCTGAACAGTATGGTCTTTTCTTCAAATCTTTAGTACAACAATTACTGGACACAATTAAAAAAGACAGAAAACTCAAAGCCACAGCTTAAATACAAAACAAATTATTCTGATTTTTATGATTTCTTTATTTAGGAAGACTAGTTCTGTGAGCCTTTCTAAAACTTTCAAACCATTAATAATTATTCTGTGATGTGAATATGTAAATTGTTATGTAAAGTATCTTTATGAATGCAAGCAGTATCATAGTGCTGTCACTGAGGAGCTGTATTCTACTTCTAAGTAGGGTCAAAAATGTATGTGGATCAAGACATATCTGAATGCTTTCCTGACCAATGGTTTTTAAAGAAAAAGCAAACAAATAATTAAACAACCCCCCTCAACAACAAACCATGGGGAAAAAAATACAACCAAAGAAATAGAAAATAATTCAGAAAGGCAAAAATTTGTAGCTGTTTACATCACATTTAAAAGCTGTAGCAGAATGTCAAGGTCTTGACTCTATATGTTTCTGAATATATGTCAGCAAAGAAGATGCAGCTGGAAGTCTTCCTTTGAAAGTGTGATTCACAGTTTAGGAATTTCAGTACCCAGTTCAGAGCCATTTAATTCTGCTTCTAAATAGTGGAGTAAGGCATAGTATTTCTCCCAGGCAACCAGTTCAATTATTGCCAGAGAGCTATTTTTCTTTTTCTTTAGCCAAGTATAGCATTATTTGACTAATTAGCTTTACTAATAGGATTTGTTAACATTCTAGGCCGTTCTTTTGGGTGGCAATTTCTCCTCCCCGAAGGTTCTATTGCATTCAAGAAATTGAGATAATACAGTACATTTTTTGCTTCTCAAATTTCAGTGCTCCATCAACCTGACAACCACTATGAACTGGCATCAGAGTGTCAAGAAACAATTTTTTGCTTTGGAGGATAGAAAACAGGGTTTTTTGGTCTTATTTGGTATTTTATTTAAATGGTTGTCTTGAAATGAGAAAGGACTGACTAAAAAGTATTCTTTCTGCATAAAACAAGCAGGAAATAATTTTCTTGGCATCTCATTTTGAGATGCTTATTTGGTGCCTTTTCACCATTTCTATTTCAATGAACACCAAGACAAATGAACTAAATCCAAGGCACTCTCTAAAGGTCATTACCTTTGCATCTCAGCTGTTTTATACCTCTTGCTGTTTGGCTACATAATATCAACTGACAAAGCTGATGGCTGACCCCAGGTAAAGATTTATGAAAAGGCAAGTGTCCAGCACTGTTTGCTTTTCTTTGGTTCAGCGATCTGTTCCTGTGGTGATTTCCCCATGGTGTGTAAGAAAGAAGGTCACACGATTTCTCTCCATCTTATCTAAGAGTCTAAATGTGTAGGGGTGAAAACTGTGTTCTAAGTTAATGGACTAATTCCACATTTAAGAAAAAAAAAACATCAAAGAGGGGTGCAGACTAAAGATCACTCGACACAGAAACAGTCTCTGCCTTGAAGAAACTGGAAAAGAATACTTCAATGACAGTATTAAGTTTTGTAACACACAGACAAATATCTCAGTCACTGGCATATAATTCAACATCAAGCAGATGGATGAGTAATGATACTGTGTTTCTAGAGAATAAACAAGCTAAAAAGCTTTTTTTTTTTTTTTCCCCTTTTATTCCAGTTTCAAAGGAGCTTGGTCAAACATCTTACAGTTTCCATACATATAAAATACATCCATTTCTGTGCTACCATCAAATAAACACTTAGGAAAAAACTCTTAACCGCAAAAATTATAACAGAGCAACTGAAACTGGTATATAATAAAGAAGAACTTAATTAAAAATAAAATAAAGCACGAGGATAATTTTAATTATGACAATTCAACCAAAAGTGTACAGAATATTCAATTCCAAAAAAATACCTCTATCCTCCTCACTTCATGAAAGAACACAGTAAATTTTTTTACAGACAGATGTACAGATTTTATAGAGTTAATGGAAATTTTAAAAGGGAAGACATCTGGGGAAATGATAGAGTCACAACCCATCAGCAGCCGCCTCACCATCTGACAGACATGTTAGTTGTTAAATTGCCAGTTGTCTAGAGAACCTGCCAAGAGACCAGATGCTACCATGGGTTAACATACAACAGAAATTGCTGTCCTAAGTGAAACACAGTTTAGCATAATGTTGTATTGGTTAAAAAGCATAAATCTTTTTTATAGTTGAAAATTAAGGATTTTATTAAGAAGTATACTAACTAGTAGATTTTGAAGATTAAGTCCTAAATTGTAGGTGAAATTATGAGTTTCATAAGATGTTCAAAAAGCACTGGATTTTCTGATACTTTCTTGCAAAACATGCAGTCTGTCTGAATTTTATGGATAGATTTTAATTTAATTTATTGAGGTATGTACTTTAATGGGAATATTTCTAAATAAGGTGTCAAGAGATTGGAAAATCAGAGTAAATCATAGAGAAGTTTGTAAATATTCAGAAATATTCACAGGAAGGTGGATGAAAGGTTGGCTTTATTAAATAACTGGTTCTGTAATGCAATACAGAGAATCACTGTATAACATATGGGTGTTTATATTGTGTGTGTATATATATATGTGTGTGTGTGTGTGTGTGTGTAGAGATACATAGATTATGTACGGCCAGGGTTAGGTCTGCTAAGAGCCATTACTTCCTTACAACATCCAAGAAAATTCTGTCATCTTCCTCCTGTATTGGTCTCTAATTACTGTCAACCAAAGGCACTCAACATCACCAAGTGGAGCTGGGAATAAAATGACTCTCCAGATTTCCAGACCTGGTGGTTCCTTCTCTAGGTTTAGTAAGGAAATCAGGAGACTTTTTTTTTTACCCAAATGAACAGAAAGTTGTTTTCTCTGTTAAAGAGTTATGGTATCTAAAATTATTCCAGTGACAAATTTTGTCTCCTGTTATTTCCTTCCAGGTTCACAGTGACACCTTGTGGGGTTGTGATGAGGAGAAAGAGAAAATATAGGGAGCATTGGAATTAAGCCATAGACAGCATCATTACCCAGCAACTCTCTTTTCAGGATCTTCTCAGGTTTATGGTTCTCTGGTAACAAAAAAATAAACACCTTCTTTTCGTAATTAGAAGGGAAAGAAATAGTATTCTAAAAGAAAACACAGGTTCTGACTGGACCTGATCTGCAGAGGGGAACCCAGGCAGAAAGTCTTTATCAAGCTAGCTAGATTAGGAGCATTCACTTCCTATTTCTAGAGACTACTGATAAAGCAGACTCTGTCAGCCACTGGCAGTGGCAGAATCTGATCAAAGATGAGTTGCTGAGTGATGTCCTGCCAAATACAATATATAAAAAAAATCTGTTTGTCAGGGTTCTTACTCAAGTTGTCCATTTTTTCATGTAAGCAGAAGGTACATATTTTTCATTTGATTCTTGGAAAAAAATTAAAAGATACTGGCGATAAAAATCTGGATATAATGTGATACATAGTGCAGATCTACATTTTTTCCAATATAATGTATCAGATTAATTTAATCATGGATTCAAGAGGTAGAAACAGGACATGAGAATGCACTGACATGAAAACCTTGCATGGAAAACCATTTGGATTTGTGGTGTTGTGGAACCAATCATCAATACATCCAAGAGGGATATCTAAAAGCAGACATCTCTTGTCTGATTTTTGGACCACAGAAAATGATGCTGTGGGTGGAACTGTAAGCCCTTTCTTCAATGAAGGAATAGAGAGCTTCTGTTCCTGAAGCAGGCCATGCAGTTCTTCCATATGGTCAGCAATACACTATTTTTGCACTGCTATTGAATAATAATTATTTATTAATTACTATTTATTATATATATTATAAATAATAGTAAATTGTTGTTGGGGATAGGCTCAGGACTGCAGAAGAATTCTTCTGCCTGAAGGATGGTGTTGTGACCTTTCCCCTGCATTCAAGGACACACATCTCTCCCTCTGGAGAGATGCTG
>JAWMRA010000090.1:14509823-14520451 GCA_035584735.1 Pseudotriccus pelzelni | reverse complement strand
CTCATGTCCAGCCTCTCACCCACCAGCTCCCCAAGTCCTTCTCAGCAGGGCTGCTCTTGGTCTGTTCATCCCCCAGCTTGAATTGGTAGGGGGTTGCCCTGACCTGGGTGCAGCTCCTTGCGCTTGGTCTTGTTAAACCTCATGAGATTCCCATGGGCCCACTTCTTAAGCTTGTCCAGGCCTCATCTTTCAGGTATGATTTAAATTTTGTCTATTAATGAAATATTAAGACAAAAACCTCAAAACATATCTAGAAAGCTGTAATACAATTAAAACAATTTTATCAAAAAATGTAAGCACAGAAATGACAAGATGTGGATTTATTTTTTGTCTTTACCAAAATTTCAGTTAGGAAGTCAGTAGGTAGTTGTTGTATCAGGATGTTTTTGTAGGTAGTAACTGGAGGTCTAACTGGCATATATTTGAATATATACATGTATATATTTGCATATATATAATATTTGTAGCAGAACTAAGAATGCTAACCAGAAGTACTGACTCTGTCCAGCATGTCAGAAGTCCTCATAATATGCAGAATTCAACTATTTTTGCAGGCCACAAATGAGTTTTTAATGATCTACCAAAAAATTAATGCAGATGTAAATGAAGTAAAAGTAGAACAAAGAATTAGAAAATTTATTTTACACCCACATAGAAATACAACAATGTGAAGAATTAATGAAGTAAATTGAACCTTCTATTACACCTTACTTGGTAATAACAAGAAAATAATCTTTAGGGTATATTTGTCTACACAAATATTTTGTAGAGTTATATCTCAGCTGACAATAAATCTAGTAAATTTCAGTAAAGATAAATAAATCTACACTTTGTCATTTCTGTGTTTTCATTTTTTTGATGAGTTTGTCTGCTTTGTCTTATGGCTATCTAGGTAACTGTGGGGTTTTGTCTAAATATTTCATTAACAGCCAAAATTAAAATCACTACATTTATGACATAAACTTATTATATTATTATATCCAAGGATTTTATTCTTTCTTGTAATTTTCTGTTTTCAAGGCCATTGCATTCTACCCCTCTACGCATGAACTGTGATACTTAAATCAACTGAAAACAGCAGTGATAAAAACCTCCACTAGATCACCGAACGAACAAGTTAGAATACTTTTTACCTGAAAACTGAAATGAATTTTAAAAATCATAATTATTTTAAATAATAAATTATTTTTCTTGATGATTTTATCACTCTCCCTTTTTTTTTTTCTCTTTTGCTGTCATGAGTTCAGTTAGGACGAGAAGTACAATGCACCAAATATTTTAATACAGTATTTCTTATATATGAACAAGGCTTGGAGATAATACATTGAAAAGTTTGTGCCAAAATCTGTATCTAAAAGCTTTAATTTCAGGAACAGCCTCAAAACACTTGATGAAATTTGTCTGGTATTTCTGAAGTTATGTCCTTGAACTTTAAATTTATCTTTTATATCTGAACCTGAAATGAATATTATAATTTCCTCAGCTTTGAGAATATTTAGTTATTCTCATTATAGGTTGATGAATCGACTAGCTTCACAATCTTATTTAGAATGACAGCTTATTTATTCCACCCAAGCACCAAATAAATATAAATTGATAACTTTAGCTGACTTCATGCTTTGATGCATAAAAAAAGGATTTTAGTTCAACGATCAACTTAGATCATCAATTTACTGAGTTGTGTTGCCTGCCAGACTCAGCGTGCTTTAGTGACTGATGACTGGAGAGCTTCCTGATACACTCTGCAGAACTCATTCATTTTTAATATTTGTTTTCTCTTATCTTGGTGAAAATCAGCAAATAAGGAAAAAATCTGTTGACCGTAAGATCTCATATTTATATACATACATATACAAACCTGAAGTGTACAAATTTATATATACATGTCTATAAAACTGAGAATTGTTGCAGAATCATATTATTTAATTTAAAGATAATTATAAAAAGATGGTGTATAATTAACCTAAAATACTAAAAGTGAACAACAATTTTGTATACACTTGTGTATAAATAAAAAGTTAATATTTGAATGCTGTATAGCTAAAATAATCAAGCTAGCAGTAAAGAACAGATCATAAAACTAGGATATTATAACAGATACACAGAATTCTATTGATTTACTAACAAAGTATTCACATATTTTCACTATTTTCACCTCCTCAAACAATTTAGAAAAAAATCTGAATATCTTTTAGATATGGAGGTGTCCAGCTACACCTATAAGAACCCAACTGTAATTAAATAACATAACACATAAATAAAATAAAGGTAATCAGTATAACTTGTTAAGAAAGAAAAAAGGTGGTTAAGATTAATATCAATATCAATCCTTCTAATGGGCGTTTGCTGTGAAGCTTGCAAAGTCAGTGAGCAGATGCAAGTATATAGCCCCTCTGCTAAAAGGGAAAATGGAGGGTAAATCTTGTTCCATTGAGACTTTAATTCACTGAAATTGAATGTTATAATAAATGTGCAATGTTTTCATCCTTTACGCAGTTTTGGAAGGCAAAGACTTTAGTCTGAGGGTTCCAGAGGCACATGAGATAAATACAGTAGTGTTGAGTCATAGTTGGAGATCAGATTACTTAGTAAGGGATACTCTACTCTTTCCACCCCTGACAATTATGAAAGTTATTTGAATATATTTATTTTTTACTAGTATTAAAAGTAGCATTAAAAAAAATAAACTCAGTATTCTATATGTTTGGATCTATAGGATTAAAGAAAGATTGATTTTTTTTAATTTTTTTTTAAATAGCTTTTTGTGGTGTTGTTTCAGGGATGCTGCAGATAGCATTGTGAGATAGGATTGCCTTATGGCTTTGCTCCCTTACTGTTCCTTTTAAAAGTGCCAACATTCCTTCTCACTGTCATTCTAAACCATGTATCTTTTAACTATTTTCAGGAAATTAAAAAGAAAAAAACCAACCAAACAAAAACAACCACACACATGAAAAAAAGGAGTTTAAACTTCTTGGAAAGACCCAGACACTTGGGCTTTCTCTTGGAAAGTCAAAGATTTAAATTAAACCTCACTGCCCTAGAATTCAGAAACCTGATTTCAACACTGTTTTGCTAAGTATAAAAAGTAATTTTAGTTATTTCTTAACTCAGATCAGCTTAACAAATTTGTTTCTTCCCACCCCACCCGCTCCCTGAATTTTTAGGCATGCAGCAACCAATTGTTTAGAACTAAGAACGCACAGAAATATCTTAATTCTAAATATCTAAGATATTTAGAAGCAAGAATCTTCATTTTATATTGTTTATTTCAGGCTGACCTTGCTCAAAATACAAACACAATATGTGTTCTATATGCAGAAACCCAACCCTTCCTATATATTTTCATAGAAAGCAAGAAATGTAACAGAGCTTGGGGTTCCACCAGAGTTTCAAATACCTATTTACCTACTAATTATCACCTATGGTATTATTTCTAGTAGTTACTCTATTTTTTAATGGAAGGAAGTCCTTCATAGTATGTAATAATTCAGCTTTGCTTCTAGGGAAGGTGTGGTGCATGGTCGCCGGAGTTGCCAGGAAGAGACTTTTTGTCACTAATAAAAGCCAGGGAAGTGTGACATGCTTCCACTGAGAATCACGAAACATGAAAACATTTATCTGCTTTAAAAGCATTTCTTCAAGGGTGTAATATGACCTTGTCATGAATCCACATGCAAAATGGTTCATAATCTCCAGTAGAAAGTAGGAAAATCTTTTACATTCTAAACTCCATTTTCCTTTTTTAATATTTGCATATCATAGGTCATAGTTTGACTGGATAAATGTGTATATAGACAGCATTTGCCTGTGACTTTGTGTAAGTACTCAGAAACTTTTACGTAGAAATTCAGTCATAAACATTTCCAATCTGATACCCAAACCATCAAAATATGAGAAAGAACTAGCTCGTTTTTGAAACAGGCTCTCCAATACAGATTTACTGCATGGGCATTTACAAATGGAACTTTAGACATGGCTTAGCTACAGACTAATGAGGAAAAGATTTGGAAATAGGATAATATAACATCTTCTATTTTCTTATCTGTCATAATTTAATTTTAAAATAGCTTGCTTCATTTACACTAGAGTTTTTTAAAGTATTCCCTTTCAATTGTATTTGTGTAGGCAGAAAAGCATGGTCAGAGAGTCACATCAGTCCCAGAAGTACAGTTGGATCTTATTCTTTTTCAGGAACAAGTTGGGTACTGGAAAACTAAGTGTTATAGTATGGAAATTACAGATTTGTTTTTCCTGCTTCTCCCTTGAGGAGGAGCATTTATGCAAAAAGAATTTATGTAGCCCTCATATGTGAACTTTTTTAAAAATTTGAAGTGTACATTCCAAGTTTGTGAGGGAAAAAAACTTACACAGAGGTACAGAGCCAAAACCATTTGCATTTTCAAGCAGTTAGGAGGTGATAGAAGTAATGTCAAATGAGGTAAAATATATCATTACACTTGAATGGATGAATGCTATGGGAAAAATATGAATAGTATACGAGATATATATCTATGCAAGATATGAATACTATGGGAAAAATATATATCATATTCTTGAAATAGGAATCCAAGATAGCTGGATTCTTTTCATTTATTGGGCCAGTTGCTGAATGCTTTTCGTGCAGTATAGAATTTCCTGCTTATAATGTTTCAAAATTCAAATCACTTAATGAAATAAAAATTCTTGTAATGAAACAGCTCACACATCATTTTATTGCCCCTAAGCTGAGAAAATAGTACTGCTCTTGAAGAAGACTTTTCTCCTGCATTCCTTTTCTAATGCTGTCACGGCTGATCAGAGATAATAAAAAAGTATTTACAGTATTATATGCTCTCCATTAAGATAGAACTTTTCTATTTGGGAAATATTGAGCTTCATTGAGTTCAACTGCAATTCAGGACTGCACTCTAAAACCCCGTCTTTGTTACTTACTTGGGAAAGTGCATTCCTTGTTGTCTGCTTTTTATGTAACACTTGCACACAAGCTTTGAATTTTATTCTGAGAATTGATTTTTTTTTTAATACCAAAACCATTTATATCCCTGAGATAACACAAAAGTACTTCTACTGCTGTATTTTTTTTCAGCAAAGCAAAGCTAATAAATGTGAAATCTTCTCTCCACACTCAAGATATCAAGGGAAGGCGGATACGTTTGAAAAATTGCTCTAATACATCTGAAAATACAAAAATCAATAAGCTATAAAAGCTAAAAAGCTTCTTCAATTTCATCCCCTTATTGCTCAGCGCAGGTGGCCAGGGCATTGAGAACAGTCCAAGGTTGTAAAAAAGCGGTTATACATCTAGTGTGCATGGTGAAAAATGTAAGAAAACCCTATGCAAGTCTGAATGCACACTTGAGAAAGAGAAGGGAGCCAGCAATGGCCTTCCACTCCTTGCTCAATTGATTGAAGACTTGAAAGTGTGCTTGAGGGATTCTGCAGCCACAGCTGTACTTCATGTTGTCTTTGTACGAACACAAGATAAATCCTTTAAGACTGATTTCTTGTTGTTTTCCTTGTGTTTTTTTGAGACGTGGAACTTCCATTTTTCTATTTTCAATATATTCAGAAATTATGGGCGTAAACCTGCCCGACCATAGAGATTTTTTTTTTAATGAATGCATTTATTTCCAAAACAAAAATGCAATCATTTGCAGGTTGTCTGCATTTTGAAAAATTAAATCAAATAAGAAAAAAAAGAGAAAGAAAGCAAAATGCAAGACTCGAACCTTCTTTCTTCTCTCTGAACATAGACATGAATGTACTCCAAGTGGAAGGGTACAGTTGTTCCATACTCTTTTTCACAAGAGGGATACAGGACTGCTACTGTACTGACTCCACAGCCTGGAAATTGTAAAAATAGATCAAGATTTTCCAAAATACTTTTAAAAATTGTTATTATTATTAATATAATGGCTACATAAAAACTAAATAATAAATCAGAATGTTGTTAAACATGATAATTTAACTGAGAGCCACCTCTGAGCTTTTTCCTCTTACAGTAGTCATGGAACTGCTCCAATGTACTCTATCTATCCTCATTCCTCCCAAGAAATGTTGCATCATGTGAGAATCACCCAGTAAAATTTTCCCCTTCATTTCACCTTGCTCTCGCTTCTATGTCTCTAAATTGGAGTAAGGATGAGAAAGTGGAGATACTACCTTGCATTTAGATATTTATTACCATTACATGCAATTATTATTCCATGGAACTTTAGGAAAAAATTTTCCAAAGTTACCCAAGATTTACAATTTGAGGGAATATTCATGAGACAGAAAATAAATGAATCATTGCCATTCTATTAAAGTAAACTCATCTTGGTTAGATCACACAACTAATTTGAGCAGCTGCTGCTCACAACCTGGAGGCAAAAAATTAGTATCAGATATGTTTTATGCTATTTATTATACTCTGAGAAAATACAGTCCTGCCATTCTTTCTCATACTTGGTCAGTCAAAATTTCCTTTCACCTTATAAATTAGAGAAAGCCTGGGCTGATATATTATATTTAAAACCAGCACAGACAACCAGAGTAAGAAAATGCTAATACATGGAGGGAAATCAGGTCATCACACTTTTCTTGCATAATGGCAAGCAAAACCAAGCATTTGAACACATGTGGTCTGAACAACAACACTGATGAGACTTCAATTTCCGGAATTAAGGATTTAGAGAGCTGGGACACATGTCAGGGAAAGACGGAATAAACACATCAAATATTCTTATACTGACCTCAGATTCAGAGGTACAGAGTTTCAACAGAGCCTTCAGAAAAAGTCCCAGTATTGTACAGTACTTTATAATTGAGTAATTCAACAGATATAAGGAACTGTTGCCAGACATAGAAACAAGCTGCCCAGGGAAGTGATGGAGGTACCATCTCTGGAGGTGTTTAAAAGACATGTAGATGTAGCACTTAGAGACATAATTTAGTGATGGACTTGGCAGTGTTAGGTTAATGATTGGGCTCAATATTGAAGGTTTTTTCAATCTAAATCGTTCTGTGACCTAAAAACTGGACAGCAGTGTTGCAGTGTATCTGCAGTATATAAGAAAAACAGAAGTTTTAAGATTTGTTTAAGTGAATGCTTCAGGGTGGCTTTTTGTAGTTTTTTGCTAACTCATTGTGTCTTCTTTCCAGAGTTCTCCTCACAGTGTTATCTCCTATTCAGGAATGTCCTGGGAAGATATCGGGAAGTCTTGTCATTGGCTTTGTTAACCCCTTTCTATTGGTTGTTAACTCTTACCTGCTATTGGTGATTTCTGTAAACCCTTTGAGACCTCCAATTGGTTATTCTGTAAAACCCCCAAAACCTATTCAAACCTGTACCCCTAACAATAAAGGCTCTCTCGGCTCTCTCTCCCTGTGGTCTCTGAGTGGGTCTTGTCAGGCTCCATGGGAACCACGTCGTGGGGGGGAGGGGAGGAGCACCTCCCCTCCAGGTAATGGGCTGAAATCCCAGGACCTGGAGCTTCCCTTCTCCCAGTTCAACCGCCAGACAACAGAGGCAACCTCAGATATTTAG
Organism: Pseudotriccus pelzelni; assembly: GCA_035584735.1. Taxonomy (NCBI): domain Eukaryota; kingdom Metazoa; phylum Chordata; class Aves; order Passeriformes; family Tyrannidae; genus Pseudotriccus; species Pseudotriccus pelzelni. The sequence continues at coordinate 14,512,920 of JAWMRA010000090.1, read as the reverse complement.
GAATTATATTTTGAAGGAATAAATAAGCAAAGACATGGCAGTAAAATAAAATACAAGATGAATAAGGAAAAAGAATAAAACACAACTCTGATTTACAAGAGGAACAAATCTAATTATATACAGTAGTATTAATGTCAGGTTAATTAATTAAGGACAATGCTAGCAAAGGAAACACAGAATGATCTAAGTTTTAATACAGTTAACCTGGAAATCATCAGTAGAGTGAGGATCTGGGTTTATAGTATGAAAACTATCAGAGATCTGACTTGATCAGATCTCCAAAAGTATTGGAGAACTTTTCTGTTTGTCTGATCCACTAAGGCTTTATTTGTTTCTGCAACAGACTGTATTCTTTAATTGCTTTGAAGGCAAATGGATGTGATAGCCTAAGGGATTCTTCTTCAGTTCTCTCAGTTATGTTGGTTGAAATGGATTTAAAAGGTGATGTAAATACTAATTTCACAATGCTATCCCAAATCCTTCATATTTATATCACTAAGTATTGATCATGGTTTCAGATTTTGATAATTTGCTGAGTCTTTTAAATCTGTGCAGACATTTCTGCTGTATTAACTTTTCCTACCAAAGGCAGAAGTGTAATTTTGCCATAGATTATAGGAAGAGCCAAAAGGTCTACATCTGCCACAAGATATATTTTATAAATCAGTAGACCTGACAAATTACAGGTGTCAATACTGAGCTGTGAACAAAATTTACAAGAGTCAAAGGTGTTGTTTTTTCTTTTTAAATTTACTGTTTACAGCAACAATATAAGTTTATGTTGCATATTTTTTCATAATTTCTTATTAAATTAACCTGACAACAATCCCAAAATGTATTCAGCCGTATAAAAAATGCCTCAGTGTTATCCAGACTTACTGGAATGTATTTTCACTCAGATCAAACAGTATATTTTAAGAAATATATAGAATAGATTATACTGACTCAAGGTACAGTGTGAAGTTAGCCTTCCCTATATGGTTCTGATTGTAGTCATGTCTCTGAAAAAAATAAACATCGTTCTCCTAAAGAAAAAGAAATAATGGACCTGATGAACTATTCTGTCTGCTTCTTGTACCAGCTTTCACTTTTGTCAGTGATGAATGATGTAAAATGGGAACTGATTTATTAGATTAATTGCTGATCACCATTTCTGTAAGTGAACAGTATTAGGCAGGCTTTTAAAACTCTTCTAGGCTATAGGCATAAAGACAAGTAAGAAAGAAAAAAAAGGGAGCAGCATTTGTTTTCTATGAAAAACTGATTTAGTCTGGGATTAATTTTGTCTATATGTTTACTGAATATTTAATGGATAAAGATACAAACTAGTTTGAAAATATTTAGTTTAAGACATGGTTTTGTAGTCTTGTATATATTCAAAAATGGAAAGTCATTTTAGAAATTTAGTCTTCACAAAAGTAGGTGCTGCTAAAACAATGGACTGTATAGATACATCATATATTAAAAGTCTATTTACATACTTTTTTTTTAAACTTAATGTATGGTGTTTAAATTGACATTTTGTAGTTGATTTTAAGACTTAAAAATTTTGGGATAAAACAGGACTGTATGATTTATTAAGTGTAAGCTACATTTTTAAATTTGCAGTAAAGAATATTTATGTTTTAACCAATATTGACATTTTCTGAACAGTCTAGTATTTACAGTGTCACTATGTGGTGTCTGTACTACAGTTACTAGTTTTCTTCAATTTAATGTTTCTGCAGTCATTTTTTTCTTATGTTCCTGAGAATAAAGGTCAAATAAAGGTCAAGCTTATAAGAAGAGGCAAAAAATAGGCAAAAATATTATTAAACTATGTGATTAAAAAGTAAGTAACTAAGCAATGCAATACTGACCCGGTCCTTTTTCCTGAACCTTTTACTGTGGATGTGGGAATATATTCTAGCAAGATTTATAAAAGCAGATCACAGCTTCCATCTAAGCAATGATTAATTCTTAGGCCTTTATTCAGAAGAATATGTACTCTGTTAGTAAATGATTTTGAGAAATCTAAAATAAAGGTGCTATGCAATAATAATGCCTATTCTATATCCTGCAAAATAGACCGTAGGGTGCAGGACTCCTCACTTATTGCTGTTCTATCTTATATGAATAAAAGCTCTATTTTTACAATAGGAACCGCATAAAAATGATAGTGTTTATTTGTGTAAGAAATCATTTGTTGTAGCAGCTAAGCAAAGAATGTAGGAATTCAATACTACCCATTTAATACTGCTTTAAAGGTTAACTGAAAAGAAAAAAAACACCTATCCTTGTGCTTTTTACAGCTCCTCTATGTTTTACAATGGTGATTATATTCAGGTTTTGTTTGTTTGTTTTCTTTTTCTGCTGCATTTTTGCTTTGGAATTCTGTTATTTACTTTTATTTATATTCAGGAAAGCCAATGAAGAACAAAGTGCTTGTATGGCAAAATGGCATCACGGTACCTAGTAACCTGACCAGAATTCTTTTAATTAATCTTTTAATTAAAAATTATAAATGCGCAATCAATAAAGGTTTCGTGAAACTGCACTTCTAACTTCAGCTTGAATCTTTAAATTTTCCTGTTACATCTCTATGATCTTTGTAGCACGTAACAGTAAAATGCATAATCATCCACCCACTGGAGAAGCTGAAAGAAAACTGCCTACCAAATGTTCAGTCTCCTGGTATTCTAGAGATACCCAGAAACAGAATATGTCCACACTTGCCTTACTTCATTTTTGATGACAGTAAGCCTTCTGAAGGAAGATAGATTAATTCAAGTAGACAGAATTAGCAAAAGACATATTTGGATTTTTTTCTGCACTTCGGTCTGAATTAGGAAGGTTTTGGTCCAGCTGAACTGATGCACAGCACTTGGTGGAATCAACTTCATACTTCAGCTTACGTAGAAGCCTTCAAAAAGCAAGTGGGCAGATGGCATGCATTTTTTTATATAAGATTATTCAACATCAGATAAAATAATCCAATGGGGGACAAATTCCAAGCACACCAGTATTCCAGTGACACTAACATTCAGCTCTTCCATTCTTGAACAGTATAGCAGGTTTACATATTATTTCATATAATTTTTCTACTGACAGTACATAA
>JAWMRA010000090.1:14498208-14509723 GCA_035584735.1 Pseudotriccus pelzelni | reverse complement strand
TCCTGTTATGGTAACATAAGTAACAGCATTTTTTTTTCTAATTTAAAACTTTTTTTTTCTCTGTTGACTTCTGCTTGATATAAGGAACTAAAAGGTATAGTAAATATTTCTCAGTAGGCTTAAATACTACATATGCTTATTGATTTGTTCTCTTAGAAGCCCTCTTACTGCAATAAAATGATTAGAAGCACTTGCTACATGAGTTAAGGGCAGAACTTGAAGGAATTAGTCTGCAGCTTATTTTATGAAGAATAAGCTTGATTTTTCACTACTTTCTATGAAATTTTCACTATAAACTCAGACTTTCAATCGAAAGCTCATAGACTACAGATGATGAAGAGTCTTGAAAAATTTCCAGTCAAGGAAGATATTGGCAAACTTCATTAAGAAAGTTAATTCTACTGTTATGTCCTGTATTATTTGTAGTATGTGGATAATTGAATTTTTGATTCGAGAAGTCTGTCTGTTAAAAGGAACTTTGTTGACAGAGTCAGGTTCAAAGCAAAATCTCGAAAAAAATTCCACAGCCTTCTTAACCATGTATTTATTATTGTGCAATTTCATATATGAAAATATTGCAAGTATACATAAAAATCTTTTTTTTACATGACTTAGGCAGTTTTCACACAGTTGCCCTCTTCAAAAAGAAAATCATTCATGTACAAATAAATACCTATAAAAAATATACAGTCCTGGAGGACACATTTAAGTATCAAGGTGTTCTGGAATTTACTATAAAATCAGTGATAGATTTTAGTATTTTTGCTAGATTCCAGTTTCAGTATTAACAACATACTTAGTCTGAGTTCACCTACAGTTTCTCATGTATAATATGTTTAGTTAGATTCAGCAACATTCTAGCACCATTTTTTGTGCATAAGAAAAAATTTGTTATGTAAGCAGCCTCATTATTGGCAATGTATTTACTTCAGTGGAAGGGGTTATTCAGTGAAGGCAAAGATATCAGCAATTAGACCATTGCTCTCAACAGAGAAATTCTAGTCTTAGCAGGAGATTTTGGTATCCATGGAGATGGGAGACCTTATATATATGTAAGATGAATGTCTTAACCCCGAAACAATTCCCATTTCTATGAATTTTATATCTATCTTAATATTAAGGCAACACAATGGTTTTCAAACAGCTTTTTGTGTCAGTTTTGAAAAAGAATCTGCTATTAAAGGAAAAATTAGGAAAGACATAAAGCGCGGTGTGAAATAAATAAATCAGTATTAAATTCTTATTTTTTTATTAATGGCATTCTTGTTTCTAGGACTTTAAAGAAAGACACGTGCATGCCCTATGGTGTATTAAGTTACTATAAAGCAAACTTTTGTTGCTTTTTTTAACCAAGACAGAAGGTTTCTGATCATAGTCTGAAAAAAGGAAAAATATAAATCCCTTTCGTGTCTTTGATTTTTATCCTTGTTGACCTTTACATTCAACTGTGTTGAATGCATACAATTTAAGTTGACTATGTTTCTTCAGTCAGAAAGAAACATACAAATCTGAAATATCAGAATACTTCGTAGTTCTTTTCTTTCTTTAAACTATTTGCATATGGAATTCTCTTTTGCTAAAGCTAACCATGAAAGGAAAGAACAATGTTTGGTGACTAAGGTGAAAATATGTTCACAGACCATAGTATCAACTGCAGTGTCAATGAGAAACAAAATTGATTAGAAATAATAATTGCATGCATAAAGAGACCTGCTATAACAACAGTTGATTAGCTACAATGGAAAATAAGAATCTAAGATTTGCTAGAATGCACTTACTATCTATCAACATTTTATTAAAGAAAATGAATTTTTATTTGTCTTAGTACTTTACAATTCAATAGGAATTTAGGAATAGAAATTTAAAACTTCAATAGAAATTTAGGAATGATCAGACATGTATATTGTTTAAGAGCTGATAACCACAGAGGTGAGAACTGTACCAGCAATTTTCCCAATCAATACCTTTTTTGGTTGACAACAAGCAAGTAAATCAAGACACAATGATTCATTCCATAGATCGTGTGACTATGATTCCTCTTGGCCATTGGTCTGTCTTTCATTATGCTGAACAATTTTATAAAGCTGCAGCAAACAGTCTGTGAGTTTTAGCAAAGCCAGATGTACAATTAAAACTTCTCAGCATTTCTGTGGTTTCTATGTCTAACTGAGTCAGAGTGTTCTCATTAAATCACAAGACAGAGGAAGATTTGATGGATAATTCTGGAAAAATGCATCATGGAAAGAACAGGGTGAAAGAGCTCCAAGTAGGTCTGTGTTGGAGTAAAAAGTTAAAATCGGATGATCATTTCAATATCTCAGTTCTGTGATCTGGGATAGGCAATTGAACTTCAATTAACAAATATTGACAGAATGCATAAATGAAATAATTATTCCACAGATTTAATGACAACACATTATCTTGGCTGGGAAATAAACATGCTTTTAAAATCATAAGAATAAAAAGAACATCATGAATAATTATACATAAAATACACATTTATACAGAATCATTAATGTTGGAAAATACTCTAAGATCATAGTATCCAGCTATTAAGCCAGAATCACAGTCTTCGCCACTACACCATTTTCACATCCACATGACTTTAGAATAGTTGTCCACTAGTATACCTCATCTACAGAGATTAGAATATCTTTTTTAAAGCAGACCTCAGATTCTTTCATTAAATGGAAAGAAAAAGGCAAAAAAAAATCTTTTATTACTTTTGTTATTAGGTCTTCCAAACAGAGGCAAGAATCTCTTTTACATGAGTTTCTACATAAAGCTTTGTTTATATTTTTGCTTTTAAACTAAGTCTTAGGAGGCATACAAATATAGCCACTGTTGCCACTAAAAGTAAGAGCTCAAATATCTTTTATGAATGTTTGATTTAGTTTCTGTTGGTTTTGGTTTTTTGTTTGATTTGGGTTTGGGGTTTTTTTAGATTCTTATAATGGGTAATATTCAATCAGCCTGGAGAATTAAAAAAACCAAAACCCAGTCATGGCAACCCTTGGCTGCATGTGCTGCATCACAGTAGTACAAGTGCCAGTGTGGTTTCTGCACTTTAACAGATTGTATAGCGAGCAAGTGACATCTATACGACAATAGAAGGAGTACAGCACGGTAATTTTGAAATTGCAAATTCTACCTTTGGACATTGTTATTAAGCAGACAACAACCTTTTTTTTTTGTCATGCAAGAAAGCAACCTGTATATATTCTTGCTTTAAAACGGTAAGGTTAGTCTAAATATCTTGATTGATTTCTTGGCCAAGAAACTTCTCTAAGTGTGGTGCAGTTTCCACATCTCATAATAGAAAATCACATCCTTTCTTCAATCAGGAAAGCTGCAAATAACTTGCCAGCTTGATGAACCATTCCTATGACAGTAATAATCCTTTTCATGACTCATGCATCTTCATTTTCCTTTGAAATGATATCTTTTCCTGTGTAAAATCACAAGTAAACATGCTTATTCAATGCCTATCAGCCTGACAGTTGGTTCAGTCAGTGGAAGATTGTTTTTTGAATTTATTGAAATCTGCACATTTTCTTCTATCACTTGATACACAAAACATGTAGACCAAAACAGAATTCTGAAGACCAATATATTTCATAACTCACTCTGACAAGAGAATTAGTGAGACACAGTGGAATTTTTTATTCCAAGTGACTTTCTTTCAGAAATATAAAGCATAGTTCTTACTTATCTAGCACATACTGCATTACAGAGACTTTTTAAAAACCCTCAGTTTAGAAAAATAAACATTTTGAACCCTGGAGCATCTTTTCACATACACTTATGCAGGTTCAGTTTCTATTTTCAGTGCCTTTGGACTGGATAAGACAATAGACTTTTTTTTTTATATAAGTTAGACATCATGTAGTATTTCTACAGATTGCATAGCCCAGTTCTGGAAGGCAGAATTTAATTTTAACATCTTTGTAATCATGCTGGTTTTGGTAGTTTCACTCATATGTTTCAAACCTATGCATAAATACTTTTCCTCACCAGGTACTCATCTCTTCTAAATATGAGAATATTTTCCAACAAAAACCTCAAGAATCTGACCCAAAGAGAGGTAACCAGATAAAGAAAAAACTTACAGATATAATTTAAGAACTTCACAAAAGCTTGTCAAAATTTGAGACCAAAGTATTTCACAATTTTTGTGTGTATATACAGAAAAGTCAATTAAAAAATAATTGATTCAATAACATTTGTATTTTTCTTTTTTCACATACCAGTTTCATGCTATGTGAATAAAAACAATAGTCAATTCAAAAAGTAGTCAAAAGGAAGAAGTAAAAAGTGTTTGTGAATCAACTCATTTTCATATTGGGAAAAGAGTCATACATAGACAATGTATTTCCTGTGAAATCCACAGATATTGAAGACAAACCAGATCAGAATCGCAGTTTATACTGAATCACAGGGAACTTGAAATATTACGATATTACTGCTCAGGTAAAAAGGTGTTTAAACAGTAACACATGTCTAAGTGTAGAGAAGAAATGAAACTGTGCACTGTATTCAGCGCAACTGTTTAGGTAACACATCACCATGCTATCACATCAATGATATCAGTATTTTGTTTGTATATAGTTATGTGCATTAGGCTTTAAAAAAACAGCATGGATAAATTTAACATCAAGGTAATTTATTTCAGGGAGATTTCAGGAAAGAATCTGTAGATAAACAATCTATTGAGTAGAGCTGGCAATCAGCTAAACATTTATGCATCAGATGTGGAATAAGGAAGAAATCTATGCAACCTATTCAAGGACAATTAAAATTCTTTTATAATAGGAGAGAGCATATTGCTACAAAGCAAATGTTGTTTGTTAAGGTAATCTTGATTATAGATGCTGACATATTTATTTGCTGAACATCCTCTTTTTTACCTGAAATTAAAAATTAATGGGGGACTACCAATTTCATAGATACATAATAATTATTATTTTTTCCTAATTCACAGAGTCATGAATGGCTGATGGTTGTAAGCAACTTTAATACAATTAGCTTGAATAGATTCAATTTAAATTGAACAGCTAAATCAATTGCAAACAAAAAACAAGGTAGCGAACAAAACAAAGTGTAATTTAGGGGGTGTCTACTTAAGAAGGATTTGTTTTCAGAAATGGGGGAACTAACTAGTCAAATTAGTAACTAAGTTAACTGGGCCACAATATAGGGGAGTTCAAAATTTGGCTGGAAATTTAAATACAAACAAAGGGAAAAATCTATATAGAATGATTCAGCTATTGAAATGAACGTGTTGGAGATGTTAAGAGTAAACACTGTAACAGAAGCTTCTCATGCAAAAGAAGCAAGAAGACTAGTCATGGAAAACAGAAAGCTAGAACTGAGTTTTGGGTTAAAGAGAGAATTACTTGAAGTAAAACTAAAACCTTAGCAGAGGTAATATTTTCACTGATCTTCAACTATTAGAAGACTGAAGAACAGCAAGAAAAAAATAAAATGCATTTAATAAATAAATATATTTATAAGTTCCCTAATTAAACTTTCCCTAATTAAATATTAAAAATATATTTTGCTTCCTTTTCAATAATAAGTCTTGTTGAATACTACGACAAAGGCAGTAAGACAGTGTTCCCAGTGAGAAATAACTAGTATCTCCAGAAGGCGAGACACAGTGCAAGACAAATGTATTCAGACTCAAAAGGGCTAGATGTAACTCTATATGGAAATTCTTTATGAATCAGCAGATGAATCCACAGATTCAACAGTAAAAAAGTGAAATTAGTTGCTCACATGGAAGGTAGGGGTGGAGGAACTACATGACTGGCAAATATGAAACAGGTTATACTATTTATTGATTCAAGAAGAGGAAAGAAAGAATCAGACAAAACAGACACTTCAGGCTCATTATTCACTCTTAACAGATCTTGCAAGACATATAAACTAAAAGATAATGTTGGCAAAGGTACAAATGGATATAACATGAGTATTAATAAAATTATTCTAGGTATTAGATGAAAGATTTTAGTCATCAGAGCAGTGTACTTGAGCAATGAACTTCCCGCTAGAATAAGGAGGAAGTAGTAGTATCCAGTTTTTAGATACAATTTGATTCCTTTCTGAAGAATGTTGTATAATGTGATTGTCTGTGATTAGAAAGGAACTTAATGTCACTCCAGTGTAATGTGCTTAATCTCTAAGTCTGTTTGCATGTGATGGAAAGAAATAACATCCTTTCCTCTTAATACACAACCTAAAAATGTCATCAGAAACAGTGTTATTCCTTAAGTTTAGCTGGAAAACACCTGCTAAAGAGAAAACTGAAAAAGACGTAATCATATGTGAATGCTGATACAGCATCTACAGAAAGTGTGGTAAGTGAAAGAGAGCTAGAGGAAATATGTTGCTCTATTCCTTTTCTGGCATCTGTTTTATTACAGAATAAGATTTTTTTCCCAAATATTTTCTCTGAGTAAGCTAGATGATGCTTAAAAGAATATTTATAGTGGAAAAAATGCCCAGTGAAAGACTTTTATTGTTGAGTTAAAGGATGAGTTTAACTGCTTAAAGTATGATGCAGTTTTAATGACAATGTCCCTGATGAGTACTTAGGCAATAAAACTAAGTATGTTTGTCAAGGAATACATGAAAAAATATGAGAGACTTTCACACCACGATGGTGGGATTCATTAGATCATTGACACTGCGCATTGTTTTCTTTCCCTAAATATAATATGCTCTGGGTAAAGAAAAAGAAAAAGAAAAACAAAACCCAAACAAACAAAAACCAAACCACCAAAAAACCCAGAAATAATTAATTCTGGCTAAGTCAAACTGACATATTGTTCTGATTTTTTGCTAGAAGTAATCCCTAAGTAGGAACAATACCCAGAAGACCTTGGATTCTTCTAAATCTTTCTCATTCTTTTTCAGCTAAATTTTTTATTCTGAATTATTTTTCATCTTTTCTTTCATTATTCATTTCACAATTCCCATACTCAACTATCTTCACAGAAAATCAGATGGAATGTGCTGTAAATAAATGCAGCAAGTAAGTACCTGAATATGGGCTTTTACACTTTGCTGTCCACCCTCTCTATTCAGTCTCATGAAGGACCATCCTTGCAACAACGCATATCAGGCTTTAACAAATCCAGACTGCAGTTAATGAGGGAATTCAATACTAAAATACTGGTGATATTTTGTCAGTTATCACTGAAAAGAGTGAAGCTACATAATTCAGCAGCTTTCCAGACTTCTGTCAGTTTTTATTCCTTTCAGTGTCTGGTATCTTCTGCTGTTTTTTTTTGAAATCTTGCCTCAAGGCTCCTACATGATAAACAGCGTATTTTCAACTTCTGCCTTCTAACTTCTGCACAAGATTCTTTCAAAGACAAGTAGTTGTGTAGCAAAGGCAGAAAGTGGACTTCTGCACCTCACCTCTTTTCAGACCGAAGGCTGTAAAACTTCTTCCAAGGGTTGCATGTGGTTTTAGGGCAGACTACAAGGAAGGAAGCTCTGTTGGGAACTGGGTGTAACGCCACTTGTGGGTCAGTAACAAAATAAATGGAGCCATCAGCCTCTGTGAATGCAGAAGTTACTGTGGCTCAGCAGATCCAGCAGCTGTGATTTTCCAAGGTGCTCACTCCCAGATGAACTAATGTTTTACTATTCAGTAATAAATACAAATTTAGAATACAAAAGAGAATACAAAAGAGAGAATACAAAAGTATTATAATGGTATGAGGGAAGTAGTCTTAATCCTCCTATTCCCAAAGTGTTCGTGATTTGCAGGCCAAGAAGGAAATATGTATGTCATAGTAAATCTTTTTTCAATTTCAAAATAAATCTCTTTTCAATTTAAACACTTAATGGCATTCACACAGTTAAATGCTATCCATTCCATTCATGTATAACTGTACATGTTTGCCAAAAAAACTCTAACATGAATCTCATTAATCCTTAGAATCCCCTTGGGTTCTGAAATTTTTACCTTTTTATTTCTTCAAATAATTTTTGAAATTCCATATCCCAGCATCACACTTAATTCTATACTAAACATTGCAACTAATGTTCCTCTCTGGTTTGCTTTCCCCTGGTTCTTTGACCTTAACAGACACTCAATGAAGCTTCTGGTATTCCAACACATTTAGGTTTTTCTTACATTATTTTGATAATTTTTCCTTTTTTAGTCCTTTATGAGTAAAGCAAATGACTGATTTTCCAATCACCATTTTTCTTATGTTTACTTTAAGAAACAGAAACAAAGTAACTTTTCTTCTTGATAGCAGCAGTAAGTAGTCTATTTCATGTGAGATTATTTTCGTTTAATTGTTTTGCAAACCCTACTTGCTAAAGCACAAAAATACCAAGAGATAAATGGTGGATTACATAAATTTAACATGAAAAGAGACATAGGAATTTTTTGGAGAATGAATAGGAGAAATAAAATTTATTTAACATGAAACTCAATGTTTTCTTCTTTCTTATTTTTCTGCAATGTTTCTTTTCATATATAATCTTATACAAATGTAAGCACTTAGCACTTATAGCCCAATTTGCTTTTGACATAGATTGGTAGCACTTCAGCTGAGTTGCAGTACCTTGGTGGAAGATAAATTGAGTAACACCTTAAAAAATATATGTAAAAATACTTTTGTCTTTAACAAGAAATTGATTACATCTTTAAAATTAGCTTTTCTGAAGAAATTAGTCAGACAGGGTTTGATAAAGCTAATTTTCTTTATTTAAGAAGGAATGTGTAGAGAAATGGAGAAACTTACAGAGTGCAAGTGAAAACTTATTCCAAACACATAAAACAAGTAAAAATTATATTTATATACGTGCAAGTATACTCAGGTGTGTACTCATGTCTCTTTGTCTGTGCATTTCTGATGAGCTCAGAAGTGCTACATATAATCTGTCATCTAGTCATCCATAACAGCTGTTGAAGAAGAGCCTTCAGTGAGAGGAAAATTTAAGAGTGTGAGCTTTTGTTCTTTTATGGAACTAGTGGATGGGATCCTCAGGAAACTGCCCTCAGGAATTAGGAGCTGAACCAAGCTGGCAGGTTTTTGATGATGTTATTCTAATAGCACAAGATTTTTCAAGTCCCACATGTAAGAAATTAGAGAAGGAAGGCAGAAGTCTAATACTACTGAGTGAGGACCTATTGGTCACACTGACATGTAAGAAAAAAACCAATAGGCAGTGAAACCAGGAACTTGTATCCTGGAAGGAATACAGGAATGCTGCTCAGACGTGTAGGGATGGGATCAGGAAAGCCCTGGGGAAACCTTATTACAGATGCTTCTTATATAAAGGCACATTAAAAGAAAACTACAGAAAGACTTTTCTCCAAGGTCTATAGTGACAGAAGGGGAGAAAATAGGTTTGAAGAGGGTAGATTTAAAATGGACATACAGAATTTTTTTCCAAGAACACGGTGAAATGTTGGAACAGGGTAGCCAGCGCTGATGTGGATTCCCTATGACTGCCAATGTTCAAAGTCAGGTTGAACAGAGCTTTCAGCAATCTATTGTAATGAAATATATCCCAGTCCATGGCAGAGGAGTTGGACTAGATGATCTCTGAATGTCCTTTCCAACACAACCACAGATTTAATAAAAATTGACCATAGACCTTGAAGGGTCTAGAGGAAAATCATACGATCCTATGATAAACCCTCTATTGTGCTCTGAACAGAGCTGAGGATTGGAATTTTTGGTGTCCCTTTCCAGTTATTACAGCAAGTAGTGGGTGTCTTTCTCCACATGATTAACCTAATAACATGCATTAATTGAGTCAAAATTGATATAATAGGTGGTTTCTCTGTCCCTGTGACAAATGTCTTGTTACTTATATTAAATATAAAAAGTAATGCAATGCATTTGATCAGATTATATTACAATAGTGGATACAGTGTATTATTTATTATCTATATTTCTGAAATCCACACTGTTCTTGCTCAGTTGACTGCAGAAAAAGAACACCTTCAAGTCAATTAAGTCTTGACATGAAAGCTCATGAAAACACAAAGATAATTGTGAGGACTTTCAGAAGTTTTCAAATGTTTTTTTAATTATTTTTGTTTTATTTTAAATTACTTTACTGACATTTATGAGAACATGTGTATAGAAGAGTGTACAGATGTGAACATTGTTAAGCTAGAATAAAAGAGGAATTCACATCTCAGAGAGAATGATAAGTCTTACAAAGTTTTCCTCTAGGCTTTTCAAACTTTGTGTTTAATTTTCAAGAGATTTTCCTGCAAACATCTGGGGAAATAACATTTGATTTTTCCATATCTTTCAAACTTTTAATTTTTAGGTATTTGAAGGTGTTTATCTTCTTTTTATGCACTGCGAACTCATAAACCACAAAGAAAAGAGTCTTAAAGTGGATATTTTTAATTTACTTTTAAAGAAAAATTCTACCATAAGGTTATGATGCCCCCCAGGGACATGGTTGACCCTCCTGGCTGCCAGGGCACTGCTGGCTCAGGTTCAACTTGCCATCGACCAGGACCCCAAGATCCCTTTCCACAGCACTGCTCTTTAGCCTTTCATTCCTGGATCTGTCCATACATAAGGGTTGCCCCGTCCAGGTGCAGAATCCAGCGCTTGTTCTTGTAAAAGTTTATATGGCTGGTGACTGCCCAGCCATCTAAATATTTGAGGTTTCTCTTGAGTACCTCTTTGCCTTCAGGTGAGACAACAGCTCCTCCCAAACCTAGTATCGCTTTGCATCCTGTGTCGAAGTAATTTACAAAGATGTGGAAGAGCATAGAGCCTAAGAGGGAGCTGTCTGGAAACCCACTAGTGACATGTCACCAGTGTGATGTCACTCTATTTACTATTACCCTCTGTATCCAACCCATGGGCCAATTTCATGATGTGTTTATGCCACTGTGTACTTGACATGTTCTCTAGAAGAAGACTGTGAGGGACAACACTGAAGGCTTTACTGAAATTCAAAGAGATGATTATATCAGCTGGCTTCCCTTGATCCATTAGCTGGGTTACCTTGTCATAAAAGGAAATTAGGTTTGAAAAATTCCCCTCATGAAGCCACACTGGCTGTGACTGCATTGTCCTTCAGGTGGTTTTCAGTACCTCCCAGAATAATCCTCTCCATAATTGTATCATGCACTGAAGTAAGACTGATAGGCCTGTAGTTTCCAGAGTCTATCTTATCGCTCTTTTTGAACATTGTGACAGTGTTAGCCAACTTCCAGTCAAGTGGACCTCTCCAGATCCTCAAGATGCTTCAAAAACAATTGAGACAGCTCATGATGACATCAGGTAGCTCTTTGAGTATTCTGAGATTAATTCCATCAAGCCCCACAGACCTATAGGGATCCAGCTGGAGCAACAGATTCTGCACGAGTTCAGGGTCAACTGGGAGCTGATCATTCTCACAGCCATGTCCTCCAGTTCAGGGCACTGAGACTCCCTTCATCAGTGTTGAAGACAGAGGCAATGAGAGCAGTAGATACTCCTGCCTTGTCTACATCCCTCTTTGTGAGGTG
>JAWMRA010000090.1:14461815-14484497 GCA_035584735.1 Pseudotriccus pelzelni | reverse complement strand
GGCTGCAGGGGCACAGCTCCGGCTCCTGGAGCACCTCCTGCCCCTCCTTCTGCACTGACCTCCGTGTCTACCTTGTTGTTCCTATGTTCTCACTCTGCTCTTCCCTGGCTGGAATTCTTTCTGCACAACAACTTTCTGTTCTTAAATATGTCACCAGGGAGCAGTTACTGTTACTGCTAATTGGCTCAGCCTTGGCCAGCAGCAAGAAGTCCGTCCTGCATCTGGCTGGCATTGGCTCCATAGGACAGGGGAAGCTTCTGGCAGCTTCTCACAGAAACCACCCCTGTAGCCCCCCACTACATAAAACCCCACTACATTTGTATACAGCAATTTGATAAATATACCTCTAAGTAATTGGGCTAATTTTTAATTCCCCTTTTATCTACTAGTTAACAAAAAATAACAATTAAAAAGTTCAATACTAACATATTTCATGCATCATCTGTAGTCTATCCCTCCATCTACTGCTGTTTGTGATAGAAATGCTGGTTAATACCAACATGAAATAGACGAGGTGCAAAGTAATTTAAATATGAACATTTTCACAAAGGTACCTCAGGTTTGACTTGGCCACTGGAATTCTAATCTACATGTTAATGAGAGAAGGCTAAATTACAGCAAGTACTGCAGCTCAGGGAAAATTTAGTAAAAATAAAAAACACTTATCTGGGTGACACTTATTAAGGTTGTGGATAGAAAAGAAGAATAGCTGTAATTCTGGGCAGTAGAGTATTAAAATTTTTCTGGTTCAAGAATTTCAATGTTTGAAAAGATAATAATGTAAAAAAATGTAAAAATAATGTAGTGGTAGTAATAATAATAATAATATAAAAATAATATAAAAACTGTTAAGATTTCAGTTTTCTAACTTCCCAAATTAAGAAGTCAAGTTTTTAATAATAAATAGTAACAATAACCCTAAAATAGATATTTTAAGTTGGAGTTTTCTGGAGTTTTTCACCTATTGACCAAGAGGGAAACCTCTAATTTTAATTGATTTTTGTAATTTTATTTATTTATTTTTATAGATGTGCACTTAATTAAATTTAAACTGAAATAACAACTCTCTGGAAACACCAAAGAAAACCTCCAGGACAAGTCATGACTTCAACTATTTTCAGTCAAGGCATTTCTTAAAATTAAGATTTGTTTATGCAGTTAAATTTGTGCACATCTGATGATATTTTGCAGTTTTTGCACAGCACCGTGAAAAATATTATTTGGAAAAAAAATAATCACCCATATCACACCTCTGTATTTCAGGCGCATGATCAAACTTGTGTCACATGAGAATGCAGGTATATTTGTTCTTCCCAGTTCCTGTGATGTGAAGAAAAGAAACCTGTTCTATCATTTTGCCAGTACTATAGTGTGCTCTTTGCCTTAATTATTCTGCATGAACCATTTATAACTACACACACTCTGATTTAGTATCAGAAGGAAGGATGTTTTGTTTAGCTCAATTGGTAACATGAATTTTTAAATTACATTATTAAAAATAATGTTACAGAAATTTGGGAGGCACTGGCAATCTGATGGACTTCTCAAAACCCTGTCACCCCCTCCACTGAGATGAATACATATCACTTTTCTTCATCTACTACTGCAATATTTTAAGGTTCAGTAAATTCAGGTGCTTATCTCATATTTTCACATGAGTAAATCAGAGGACATTTGGGTTCACTGTAAGTTTTGCTACAAGTATCCCTAGAGGCATTAAATTCACCTTTCACAGTTCCCCTGCAGCCCTGAACTCTTTGCCTTCAGCTTTCTGCCATGTTGCCATGAAATTGACATATATGCTATTAGTATGCTCTTAGTAGTGATTTTTCTTTTTTTTTTTTTTTTAAGAAAAACATTGTGTTAATGTTTTAAAAATCAAGAATGTAATAGTGTTTCTTGGAACACTGTCCCTGGAAACGTTCAAGAAATGACTGGAAGTGACACTCAGTGCTCTGGTGTAGCTGACAAAGTGACGATCAGTCAAAAGTTGAACTCTGTGATCTCAGAGGTCTTTTCCAGACTTAACGATTCTGTAATTCTGTGATCTTTCTTATAAGCCCCCTTTAAAGATTGAAAAGATGCGATAAAGTCTCCCAGCAGAACTCTGTTCTCCAGGTTAAGCAATCCCAACACTCTGAGCCTTTCTTGATAGGAGAGATTATTTGTGTGGCGCTCCTCTGGATCCATATATTTTCTGTTCTGAGGACTCCAGAGGTGCATGTAGCACTTCAGGTGGGGTCCCACAAGAGCAGAGTAGAGGAGCAGAATCCCTTCTCTTGACCTGCTGCCACACTGCTTTGGATGCAGTACATGGTGCAGTTGACTTTTTCGGGTGTGAGCACATATTTCCAGGTCATGTCCAGCTTGTCATCCTCCCATATCTCCAAGTTCTTCTCCGCAGGATTGCTCTCCACCTCTACATCCCCCAGCCTCTACTGAAGCCAGCAGTTGCCTCGATCTCTTGCACTTGACCTCGCTGAATCTCATCAGATTCACCTGGATCCAGTTCTTTAGCTTTTCCAGGTCCCTTTGGATGGCATTCCGTTCTTCAGGTGTGTGAACCTCACCACTCAGCTTGATGTCATCTGCAAATTTGCTGAGGCCCCACTCAATCCCGCTGCCTGTGGCATTAATGAAATTAATAAACAGTACTTGTCCCAGTACAGATCCATAAGGAACACCATTCATCACTGATCTTCATCCATGCACTGAGCTGTTGACCCTACCCTACAAATGTGAGCATCCAACCAACTCTTTATCCACTAAATAGTCTACCCATCAAATCCATGTCTCCTCAATTTGGAGATGAGGATGTTGTGGGGACTTAAAACACTTACAGATGGCCAGATAGATGACATCCACACCCCTTCCCTTGTCGACTGATGTAGTCACCCCATCAGAGAAGGCCACTACACTGGTCAGGCAGGATTTACACTTGTTGAAGCCATGCTGTCTGTCTTGAATCACCTCCCTGTCCTCTATGTGCCACAGCACAGCTTTTAGGAGGATCTGTTCCATGAACTTCCTAGGCACAGAGTTCCCTGACAGGTCAGTAATTTCCAGGATCATGTTCTCTCCCCTTTTTATAAATGAAAGCAACCTTTGCACCCCTTTCTAGATAATGAGATGCCTCACCATTTCTGTTGTAATAAGTACCTATTTCCAAGTGCCAATTAGTATTTCACAGAACCATAGAGATCACATGCCACAATTTCTTTGGTTTTAGCACAATTTACATAGCTAGTCTATCTGTTTTAATAAATTATGTAAGAGAATTTAAAACAATCTGTCTGTAACAGTGAGAGAGATAAAATTCTCTACTATTTAGTTTTTATTAATCTACGTCTAAACTATGGAAAAAAAACAAATAGTGGCAAACATAATTTCCTGCGTTTGAACATTTTATTTCTTCTAACTCTGAAATATTTTCCAGTTTTATTTATGGTTTGTATTAATAAGAACATTCAAGCCTAATACAGATTCCTCAGGCAAAAGTATTACAAAACATATGCCAAAACCCAGGGGTCATTGCTATTGCTTTTTATTAACAACTGAGGTTTAAACAGGTTCCTTCTAACAAAGCATTTTTGTAAAATGAAATTGCAATGTCATAAAAAGTACTGGAGATTTCTGTGTGCATGTAACTGATTTTTATTTGATCAACCAGTTAATGTACTGATCTGAATCTCAAATTATCCTGGTATTTTTCTCTTGTCATTCGCTATGTATACACTATATGCAAATCTATGCTATTTGCAATAGTATTACCTTACACTTCAGGCTGTGGAGTTCCAATCGCAGTGGTTCCAGTTACACCGTTTGCACAAAAATCCACTGATTCATGTCAGAGTGAAATGATTCCATAAGCTTTATGGTCACTCTTTTACACAACATGAACTAGATAGGAAATGAGACTTCATGTAAAACTTACACTCCGATGTATTGTTTATTTCAGTTCCATTTATTGTAATTGGAAAAAAAGACAAAGTAAATAACAGTCTCCTCTCCGAATTGAAAGACAGATCTAAGGGCCTAGGAAAGTTATAAGATTATATTAGAAGTACATAGCAGTAGTGTTTGCATTTAAAACTTTTTCATAATGTTGCTGTAGATATCTCCATGTTTCTACTGGAAAATACAAAATTGCCTAGAACCACCAGACTAAATTGACACAATGTATTTTGTTTCCTGTATCCATATGCCCTAACCCATCTGCTTCATCTTTCTCCTTCAGAAGAAAGAATAGAAAAATTGAAAGCTATAATTTATTTCCAGTACTTATTATTGCTCCCAGTTTGAATGCCTTCAGACTGTCATACACTACACTGTTACAGCTGTTAAAGCTATTTTACGGATTGACAAAGTTTCTGAGGTGATGACAACAACAACTAGGTTTTTTTCAGGAAAACCTGTGCAGATGTTTCTGATGAAAGTGAGAAGACAATACGAACAAGGAAAAGAGAGAAGAAAAATAACACAGCTGGTTTTGTTTGTAATGGTTTTCCAGGTTTAAACTCATCCTCATAATTGTGAAAGGCAGCACATACCTGTTATTTTTGTAACATCATTAATGATGAAAATATGTATTTATTACCAGCATTTCTTGGTTTAGCTCTCTTGCATTCTTCAAAGCAGTTAGAGAGAGAGATCTCCATCCATGGCATTTTATGCAGTGAAGCTCTGAGGAAAGCTCTGAAGAAAACACAACATGGTCCCTGTTTCTTAAATGAGGCACATACATGTCTGAACACTCACCATATTTTGAAATTAAATTGTCAAAGTATGTTTATGATTAGATCAGTGCTGTTAGAGACTTTGGAAGTGGCTGTGATAGCTACTAAAAAATACATAAGGCACTAAGCAGTTTTCTAATCCCCCCTGAATGTCAGAAGACTTTTAATTTTTTTAATGGCTCTGGAGAGCCAGATCTGAACCATGAAAGTATGTAACACCAATTCACGTATGCAGTTAGAATAATACTCTTAACAACATCTTAGAGGGTATCTTAGCCTGGTAGAGTTTTTCCCATATGAAACCCCAGGTATAGCTATGTAATTGAGCTCATTTTTAGACCTTTTTTTCTATTACAACCTTGGTAATACATAACTGACCAGATTAATTTGGATATTCGTGAGTAGTGTCTGAACTCAGGACAAGCCTATGGATACTGAACTTGTATATTCAAAGATATATGTGAATGGAGTCAGTGAGAAAAAAAATTAATTTCCATAACATCAGGTAAAGTACTAACCCAAAATAATCCCCTTCCTCACCTCACTTGCATTTTTAATTCAGAAAGTAAGTGGAAGCGTAGAAAAAAAAGTCTGCCAAATAAATACAGGCCTAATGTACATATATATCTGTGTGCTAAATTTAATATTCCATAAGCCACATGGGAATTAAATATTGATATTAAGATGAATTAATTTCTATTAGCTGTCTTTAAAGAGTATATTTTAGAATACTTAATTTGCACTTGTCAATGAGCACAACATGAGTTAAATCACAAAAAGGCATATCTTCAATACATGTTTTAAAAGTTGGCTGAAGTATTGAGAACCAAATACAATACCCATAATCCAAAGGTTGCCATCTGTCTTCGAAACAATTGAGAAAATGAAGAAAAAAAAATATTTTGTGAGATTAATATTTTCTGTACAATTACTATAGTGTGGTTAAGAAACATAGTGAAGAATTAGGTTCATACAAAGTAGATTTGGGCTTGCTCTTACAAAATACAAGCTGAATCTTTAAGCAATTCATAATAAGGGCACTTTTTTTCTCCTTGGAGAGACATGATTACATAGACAAAATTATACCCTGAATTTATTACATCCACACTGTGCATGATTGCATTTAAGAGTTATTTTCATAAAGTATTTGAAGTCTGTGAGGTTTGTCTACAGTAATGAAGAACATGGCCTGGAAGGACTGCATCTGAAAGCGAGAGAATTCATGCTAATTGTTCACAATGTGTGCATTTTGGATGTGTGGAGCTTTTGGTTGCATGTTTTTTTTGTAGCTTCTTTACTTTGATATTCTGGAGCAAATACTTGTTAATCATGAGGGAGCACCAGATCTTGCAGTTAATTTGCTTACAGGCTCAAACCACATCCTGCCCTGCCAGCCCCACCTGCAATGTGAAACAAAAGTGTGACTGCAGCTAAGCAGAAGAACCATGGCAAATGCACACTCCTGGGCCAAGCTGAAATGTTTACACAGAAGAACTATTAGCACACCATCTCATCCATGCTGTGACATGGAAATAAGTTTTCTTGAATGCCCATAGAATAGACAGTAGATTCACATTTTTCAGTGTGCACTAGCTTCTCCAAAAAACATCAGTGGTTACATTTCTCTCTCTCTGTACCAAGGATTTCAGCCATTTTAGAGATGCATAAATTCTTACTTGAATGTCAGCTGATTATTATAGACAGGTCTCAGAATGCATTTGTCAACCTGCTTCTCTTACTCCCCGTTACAGCTGCCAAAAACAGTAGACATCTGAACGGAAATATTTGAAGCTCAATAGCATTAGTCACAATCCCAAAGAAAATGCATTACTGAATTCATACTCCTTTCACCTTCTGCGTCTCTCTTCAGAACTTTGATTTCATAAACAAATAAAAATGCAGATTTGACCCCATCACATATACATATAGTTACTTTAAATGCTTTCATTGGTATGCTTTTTAACTTACACACTTGTTTTTAGCTGTAATAGTTTAACACGAATGGAATACTTAACAGTTTTCACTCCCTTTGCCCACAGTTTCACAAGTCCTACTTCCTACGTGCGTATACAGTGTGAGCTGAGGATCATGGTATTACTTTCCTATTGCTTTGACGGAAATGAATGTCACTATCTTCACAATATGCAGTACGGCTGTCTTGAACTACCTTATCTTGGATTGTATCTACCACATGCTAGTGAAGTTTCCATTAAAAAATTAGTGTAAAATTCTGGACTATCATTTTTATGAGAGAAAGAATCACATTATGAGAGCTCTGTTTTGTTTTTTTTTCCCCTGAATGCTCTTTCATTAGATATTATTGCAACATCTGTAGCTTTATACCTGCAGAGATTGAGTGTTTTTTAATGGAGAGTGTGGACAGAACACCAAACAAAAAAGGGGACACCATATAGAAGGCACTAATAAATTCCTGAGATGATCCATTCATGCTTTATAGAGAGTAGAAGTTCACCTATTCTGTTCTGCTCTTTCCACAAGTCTGCCAAATACCAAATGACAGAGGCAGTTGTAAAAGAACAAAGATCATTTATTTTCCTTGAGATTTTTCTTTTTATTGATAGGACTAGAATGATAATAATAATAAAAAAAAGTTGGACTGGTACAGATGATTAGCTATGCAAGCCTATTTCTTTAAATAGTACTTTTAGAATGGTTTGCAAATTAAACTCTCTTATTTTTCAGAAGACATACTTGTTCTCAGGAACTTGGTTTGTCTGCTGCATTAAACCTACCTAAATGTTGCTTGCATACTCTTACATCTGTAGGTAATGACTCTTGAAAAGAACTTTCCCAAATGCAGCCTTATGCTGACAACAAAATAATAACAGAGGAAATCACCTACTTATTTTGTAATTGTTTAACTTGCACAACTTTATGTAAGAAATGTCTCTATATCTACATAGACCTCTTCTGAGGTCTCTGGGTTCTCTGGTGGCAGTTTGGGGAGGTGTCCCCTACTCAGTTTTAAGCAATATTCAGTTCAGGAAGTGCAGAACCCCAGGTTGAGTGCCAAAGAATATGCGATCTGTAAGTTGGTGTCACATCTTCTCAGACAATTGCCAGCAGGTTGTAAAATACAAAAGCTTCCCATAAACTTTGAGCAGCATCTGCCTAACACACTTGGTAGCAGCTTTTCACATTCAAAAGAGGGATTAAAGGTGAGAATAATTCTGTCAGATTTCATCTGCAACAGAGATGAAAGGAAGAGACAGGGACAGAGAATTCTGCTTAAAAACAAAAGGACAACTGGAAAGGACCTCAGATATGCCAGGGGAGGTTCAGGCTGGACAACAGGAAGAATTTCTTCATAGAATGGATTGTCAAGCTTTGGAATGGGCTGCCCAGTGAGGTGGTGGAGTCACCATCCCTGGAGGTGTTTGAGAAACAACTGAATGTGGCATCTGGGCTATGGTCTAATTGCTGTGGTGCTCGATAGTCCAATCTAAACGATTCTGTGATTCTATGATTACTTTTTAGGATTGCCATTTCTTTTCTGTCTTTTCTAAATTATAGTGCTCATAATTGATATTCAAGACATTTGTCTTCCCTCTTCCTTAAAAAAAATTTCAAAAAATGATGTGACCTCTTTTGCTATTGTCTGAAGCTTTAATACCTTCTATGCAGTTTTCCATTAGTTGAAAGTGCATTTAGACAGTCAATTACTGGCTTTTATCTTGCTGTTATCATAAAAGGCCATTTCTTTCTTAAATTGGTCAATTAAGTTCATGGAAATAAATGGAAAAGAGTGTACAGTTTCTTAACAACACTGTCAGGATTATCCTGACACTGAAGAAGAAACTATCATAGATTTTCTTAATGAATAGAAGTAGCTTTCATCAAAGCAGATGTTGTTTTCCCTTTTTTTTTTTTTCTTTCCTTTGGTCACAATTCAGAGTTAACTACACAGCAATTGAGTGCTTGAAAGCTTTTAAAATAGCCACAATGCATTTAAAGTACAGTTCTGTGTTTTTACTTATCTGTTCCATTCATTTCAGTTTTTATAAAGCACATCATAAAATCAATTGAAGAAGTCATTTTCATGAAAAGAAGCAGACTACAGGTTCATTTTTTATCAGGAGATAATGTGATAGAAGAAGCAAGCAGATGGAATAAATCAATCAAAGGGAAATTATTCCAAAGCACAGAGGAAAGTTAAAGCAATGAATATGAGAATTAAAAAGATATTAAAGTGACAGAAGGTACTATAAGGACTAGAGAAATCCTTTTCCATTCACTTAGGAAGCCTGGAAACTACAAAAAGGTCCTTTGAAGTAACAGAAGATAATGACTGGACCCACTTCTTAGGAAAGTCTGCTATCTCCCTGAGGCCCAGTTGAAAGACATGGCAAAAAAGCTTCCTAACCTTATACAGCCCTTGGATTATTATCTACTACTGATTTCTTATGTGGGCAGAGATGAAGTTGCAGTAAGAAAACCAAGGGCAATCAAGAGAGACTTCAGGGCCTTGGAACAATTGGTTAAGGGATCAGGAGCAGAATAATGTTCTCTAAACTGTCAGTTGCAGGGAATGATGTTGGCAGAAACATGGAGACCAAGCAGATCAATACCTGGCTCCATGACTGGTGTCACAGGCAAAATTTTGAGTCTTTTGATCATGGGTCAGTCTACACAACACCAGGTTTGCTGGTGACAGACAGGGTATACCTGTCTCAAAGGAATAAAGGATCTTTGTCTGGGATATATCAGGGCTCGTTGAAAAAGCTTTAAAGTAGATTTGAAGGGGAAAGGGATATAATCAGTCTCATTAGAGATAAGCCTGGGGGTGGCAGTGGTTATGGTCCCTTGGTGTGCTCTACAGTGTGCTGAGTACACTGGAGCACATTTGAAATGTCCCCTTACTAACACATACAGAAGCTCGTCCATCTCAGGAAAGGTAGAGGATGAAGATACACACAGCAGCAAAGATGCAATGTTGTTGACCTATTAGAAACCATAGAAATAGCTGAGAACTGTTACATAGGAATTCGGGTTTCTCGTCCAAAAACTGTGGCAGGAGTAATAGCCCAGCTGAAATGTATCTAGAAGAAGGAACAGCAAACAGCAGGAGTTGAAAGCTTTTGTGCAGCTGGAAAACAATGATGCAATTGCAATAATTAAAACATGGTGGAATAGCTAACACAACTGGAGTGCTGCTATGCATGGCTATAAACTTTTCAGAAGGGATAGGTAAAGGATGGGTGCAGGGGGTAACCCTGTATATTATGTAGGTTTTTTATTGTCTACAGCTTGACAATGGCAGTGGAAATACTGAGTGTTTATGAATAAGAATACGGGTAAAGGACAACAGGGCAAATATTATTGTGTGAATCTGTTATAGACCACTCAACCAGGATGAAGAGAGAGGGAGAAACATAAGCAGTTGGAAGAAGTCTCATGATCACTACTCTTTGTTCTCATTGAGGATTTCCACTTACCAGTTGTCTGCTGGAGACAGAACAGTCTAAGAGGTTCCTGGAATGTTTGAAAAATAACTTCCTGACATAGCTGGTAAGGGAGCTAATTAGGGAAGGCACACAACTGGACCCGCTGTTTGTGAACAGAGAAGAACTTGTGGGTGATGTGATGGTTGGGGGCCACCTTTCTTCACTGAAAGGCTGCTCAGGCACTGGAACAGCTTGCCCAGGTAAGTGTCTAAGTCATCAGCCCTGAAGGTATTTAAAAGACATGTAGATGTGGCATGAGGGACATGGTTTAGTGGTGGATTTGCAGTGCTGGTTTATGTTTAGACTCAATGATGGGTCTTTTCCCACCTAAGTGAATCTACGTTTCTTTAATTCTAAGTCATGCACTCAGCATGTTTTCATTATTGATGACCATAGCAACCTGGTTGTTTTATGTTCTTAATGTTGTTTTCTGAGATGCACAGTACAGGGGTGGATCTTTGAAAAATCTTTGAGGCTCTATGGACAAAGGTGCGTATCTTTCAAGCAAATAAGTAGATTTCCAAAGACTAAGACATGAAGCTAAAAGGAAGAGACTGAAATGTTTTCTTAAGTCTATAAAATCCAGAAAACAAATGTAAAATGTACTAGATTTGTTCCTCTACAATTTAAAGGCTATTCATAATGTAAGGCCAAAATAGAGTTAGAATTTATTTCATTCTATTTACTTCAGTCTATATGGAAGTAATTTAATAGAAAAACAGTAGGTTTTGATTTGTATCAAAATGCATACAATGAGAAATAATTAGAAAATGTTATTAAAGCTGTTCAAAAATAAGTCATGTAAGCCCTGTACGGTTTAAAAGAATAACGCTACTCTAGAAAATAATCCTAAAATTTTTTGAATGAAGAAGAACTTTTGCTTTTCAAAATAGGGGTTTAAAAAATTATTTTGTTTCCAATATATTCCTTCAGTGCAACCGCTTTTCAGTAACTCTGAGAATTATCAATATACTTCATTAATTTTTTGTGTTACCTTCTAACTATGGAAAATCTTTGATGGGAGAATTCTAATATTCTTTAATGTGTTCTTGTTTTCTTGTTTCTGTCTTCCTTAAAATAGGAATTATTAAAATACTGATATTTTAACAGAAGAAATTTAAAAGTAATATAAGTTGTACTATAGCTTATGCATTTCATATTCCATAAGTATGGAAGAGTCTGTGTCCAACTCAGGAATACACAACTCTCTGCTTCCACTATGGCAAATAATACCCGGACAGAAGCTAGGCAGAGTGACGCACTAGCAGCACAGAGCAGCAAAATAATTCAAAGATGTCTTAAATCCATTGAGGCATGCTACTACTCCTTTGGACAGGGAATTATACTTTGGATTTTTTTCGGCACCCTTGGTGACAGTAAATAATGGGTATGTTACAATTTCTGGAATGCCATAACAAAATTTTTTTCAACATTTTCTAGCACTTTTTAAATGTCAACAATTCCATTTAGGGAGAGTTAAAATTTTATTTAAATTGAAAGTTTGAGTATTACTCACAAGCCATAGAGTAATTCACTTGACTCTTTTTGTCCCTTTATTCAATTCCGCAATGAAAATATCTTGTAGCAAATCTTACATCCTTTTTCTATATTGTTTATCACAGCTCAGACCTTCTCTGAATCAAGTTGATGGAGGAAGAAGGCATTAGGTTTTGTAATAAGAGGTTAATCTCCATGTGCATGGAGAGCCCAAAGCCATAAGACAGGGAGGGGATGAGTGCCAGCAAAATGAGAGAGGGCCACAGAGGCACATGAAAAGTACACTTTGTAGTCTAAAAATTTAACATGATGCTTTTATTCATGGCTGTAAGTGATGTACTGCAGGGATCTTGTGTGTGAATTATAAAAACAAACTATGCAGTTAGATGAATTGTTACAGCTTTATAAATCAGGGGATCAGGGTAGAGTGGTTAGAACAGGGCGAAGCTAGAAAGTTATCTCTTTCTCTCCTATTCTCCCATTCATCAAATGATGAGCCTGAATCTACTTCTGTTTTTACTGTGTCTTTATCAAGCGGACATCATCCTAGAAAGTTTGCAGTGTCTTAAGCTGAGGCTGACTGACACCAAGTCCTTGATCTTAGCTCGTGCCTCCAAATGTCTGCTTATAATATATAATACTAAACCAATGGAAAAGGACTACAGAAATACCGGCAAATGGTTTTTAGTTAGTACACAGAATATTGATGTGCTTCCTAAGTATAAATAAATGCTTACTATTGACCATAGAGCTCATTTTTCTTGCACCTACACAAGTTGTTCTGCAACTGGTAGACATGCCATAACTTAGAATACTCCCTTCATAAAGCCAGAGAATAAATTACAATTTTCTCACTTAACCTTCTACCATGCCACAGAAATATACCTCACCTATTAAGCAGATGTAATGTCAGGATGCAGGGAAAAGTACAGTTTTGATAGAGGTTCAGAAAGTGTGAAAGAAAGTAATGAGACTTCATAAACTTGACTAGTCATCCAAAACCAAGAAGTATCAGACCACTAAACTTGAGAAATTAGCAGTAACATATTTTCCTCTCTCTCTCCGTAAGCAGGCTTGCCAGTTTAACATTGGCTATAATTTCTGAAGGAAATTTGGTTCCAAACCAGTAACACAACAGAAGAGTTAGATAAGTGAGACATAAAAAGAAAAAATCAAAACAAACACAACAAACACCTAAACAAACAGAAATTGGAGCATTTCCCCCACTCATTTAAAACATAAAATGTCTTATTCCAACTCACCCTATAGTTTCTACTGAGAATTTGCATCTCACTTCTTATAAACGCAGAACAATTCTTGAAAGATGATATGTAGTCACCTGGTGATTGCACTCCCACTGCAATGCTTGTGTTTATTTTTATTACCAGAATGTGCTTCACTTTGTAAGAAACAAGCAATTTGGTTCCTCACTGAAAAAAGAGTGCTTATATTTTAGTACTATTATCTTATTTAAAGGTACAGGCAAGGAAATATGTTGAATGTATTCTCTTTATGTTTCAGTGGTTTTAACATTTCTTCCAGTTTTACATTTGCAGATACACAGATAGGAAATCATGGGGTTTTTTTCATAGTCCTTAAACTTTTCTTTTCTTGTGTTGTTATGTCTCAATCTGTGTTATAAAATGCCAAATCTAAACATTATAAATCATAATATCTGACCATCATAATAATCAAATGCCTGAATCGCTAGAGATTTTTTGCAACATAAACTACACTGCTATAAATATTAGGTCTATTATTCTCAGATAGCTGGAACATTTCACTTTCAGTTAATTTGGTTATTTCCTGAAATCAATTTTGGAGCTCATCATTATAGCCCAGTAAAAGAGACTTTCATTGAGGGAAAAGTATTGCAGTGTCTGACAGGTCAATCTAGTTAGAAATCCATACCCTTGTGTGAAGTTTACTCCTGCCAGTATTACCCAGCTCCATTATAAAAGTTGTCTCCCATAGGTACTCCAGATAACAGACACAGGCTCTCCTCTCCTTGTGACCTAGAGGTTATTTAAACCTCTTATTGATCCAACTAGGGAGCATTAGCTCAAATGGAACTAATACTTGCTTCCTTGACAGAGTAGTGTCAAAAGTGGTGGTTGAAACAGCGAAATAGCAATGGAACACATCAATTCCAGGTGTAAGGCTCGGGTCTGAAGAGAGCCACAAAAACAAGGTGTAAAGACTTGCACTACTGCACTGAAAATCATATGGGACTGTGACAGACCAAGATTTGTACAAGTCCTTGTGCAGTTTTCCCCTAGGTATTTTTCTTTCTCTAAATTTTCTGATATTAAAATAAGATTGCTGATCAGGATGCTAATAAATGTCCTGTGCCTAGAATGTCCATAAAATATTTTTGAAATAATAAGTTTTATCATAAACCTTATGTCAATATGCAGACATTAAAAGATGTTCAGTCAATCTTTTAAAAAATAAGGTGGCATAAGGAAAGTCTAATTAGTACACTGATATTCTAAAATATAATGATCTCTAGAGGAAATCAGTATCTTAATTTAACATACAACAGTGTGTAATATTAAGTGAAGTAATTGAAACTCACTCACAACTTCCTCAATGCTAACAAATCTTTATAATGACAATTTATGTATTCTACTACAGGACAAACATTATGTTATAAAAAAGAAAGGTTTTTTGGGTTCTATTGTTTGTTTTAATGATTGTCAGAAATACATTTTTATATCAACCTTAAATCACTGAAATAGCATTATCATGTATTACATTCCCATTTTCTTAGACAATACTTCCAAACAGTGAGATGTAAGGGTATTAAGACACCCCAAATTAAAGGCTATTACAGAAAACAGACTATCACAGTTTTGTAGTCTACTTTTAGTCTACTTTTTTTTAGACAACATTTGTCTTAGAAAAAAGATAAATTTGTTTATCCTGTGGATAGTTGCTGTGGAAACTTAACGTTTACATGTATTATGTTTTCATATATAAACTTGTACTTAAGTTATTCATTCAGACAGCTGCTGGCCACAGTTAGTCAGCCTCCTCCAAAAGGCTATTTACAAGAAAAGCTTGAGAGTTTTGAGAGCTGCAAAACCCAAACAGATTCACATTTTTGGAATTTACATATAATGGTGTTTACGTGTTTTATGTTACTGCACCTAATAAAATATGAGCATTCAATGTACAACTGTGCCTAAGGCTTCTCTTTTTCAACGTAGACACCTAACGGTGAACCAGTCTTTCTTATATAAGGAGTATACAACCTAGCAAACAGGAAAGTTATTAAGCAGTAAGCTGCCACTACCATCAAAAATTCATTTTTAAGATAATTTTGCAGAACGGCTCTGCAGAAAGGCAAATAACAAATTTTTTGCAATACTATTTTCTCATTGTGTCAAAAATTTAACTTTGTCATACAATCACATCAAGAAAGAAAGAACACTTAATTTCTCAAGCACTGTAAATACGTAACTCTAATGCTTTTGAAAAGAGTATAAATGGTATAATTATGTGTTTATGGCTTTTTGAAGCTATATGCTGGCTACTAAGAAACAGAGAAATCCACTTCTGTCCTTTCATTCAGGTTCTGACCTTCAATTTAAAAAACGTGTCTAAAATTCATGATTGTGAAAGAGACCTCAGCATATCACTGATGAGGCATCTGCTTAAACTTGCAGGGAGACATGAAAGATAGTTATGAAAAGCTAGCTATGAAATGTGTGACATTTACTATTTGTTTCAGCTAAAAGAATTCATACATATTTCCACTGATGATAATTGAAGTGTCAACACTATTAATTTCGTTCGAGAAAAGTCAGGGAAGAGGTTTTGTCTTGTTTGTCTACTGCAAGTGGATTTCAGTTTAGACATACTTGTGTATATTTTTGTCAATGAGCATACTGAAGTTCATCAATCAACCATTTCGATGGGGAAGTGTGACAGAGATATTTAGATACTTAACACAGTTGTCCTTTTTCTTTTTTTCTTTTCCTTATATTTGAATGAAGGCTTCCTGATTTAATGTTGATTCATATGTTTCAAATATTCCATTTCATGTATTATTAATAGTCTTTCTCATTAATTGATTAAAACCGAGTGATTTCACCCCAGTTTAAATGCTCATGACCTAACTTCATAATATAGTAAATTTTGTAAATTATAGGTCTGCAAAATGTTTTGCCAAATTACAACATTGTTATGGATTACCAATTTGCCAAGAAATTTGGAAAAACCAGAATTTGTGTGATTCCACGTCATTTCTTTCCCTGGTATTAATTTTATTGACAGTTGCCCTTGAAATTACTGTAAAGCAATTACTTTATTTTCTCTTTGCATAAAATGCCTCTAAGTACCAATTTCAATAACTTTGGTTCTAGTTTCCTTCAAACTATTAGGCAGAAGTGATCTTCAGTTTTTTTAAACTGTGCAAAGCAAAGTAGGCTAGCACTTTAATAATTATATTATATATATATTATATTGTATATATATATAATGACAGCATAAAGTACTTCTGAAGAAAAAAATAGTTATAATAGTTCTGAAAAACAAAATGAGATAAGATATTGATATTTACTTGTGGGTTTTTTTGGCTTTCTTCTTTCTCCACTTTTAGTTAAGGAAGGAATAAATGAGTCCTATGATGACAAGTTATCTGTTTTGCAAAGGCGTTAGCATCAAACGTGAAATGTGTGTGTATAAAACCAGATCCATTGGTACTCCTATTACTTTCCATAGGAGAAGTCAGTTGCTCAGAATATATATACTGAATAATAACTTTCAGTAATTAACCTGCACCATCAAGAGTATCATTTAGCATATGTTTCACTTTAAACATTTGCAATAAGACTAGTCATATAGCAAAAGCTAAAGCTCCTGCCAAGAAATTTTATAGAGTAAGTCCATAAAGAAGCCTTACAGGAAGGGTAGAGCAAGTAGTTTAAAGAATCACTTGTATTTGAAAGATAGATTGCTGAATAGTCAAGACTGACAGATAAATCACCTGCTACTATGCACTAGCATAAATGAATGTATGGAAGACTAACTTACTCTTCTTGCCAGCTCCCTATACTCCTCTGCTCTCGAGGTAGCCTTTGTTTTGTGCTAGACTTTCCCATCAATCTTCGACCATCGTAAGAGCTTCCAAAGCTTAATGAAAATTGTCCCTACACTGCTTAAGACATCACACTGCTGTCACTGCATGTCACTGGCTTGAGCAGTGTATCCTACTTACTTTAAATGCAGAAAAGAGAAGCTAAGAGAAGGTAACAGAAGTGAACCTAAACTAAGCTGATCCAAGCTAAGCTTTGCTCTCTTACTCTCACTTCCTTCACAAGTTTTTTTTGCTGTTTTTCAGTGTCTTACACACGCTTTCTGATTAGTCTCTTGATTTTCACATGCCATAGCTGTGCTTCCAGTTGACCAGACAGTCTTTAGGTTTCATGATCTCTGGAATGATGAAAGCTATATGTAAAGGTTCTGACACACACACATAACAGGGAAAAGCTCCTGGAAAATTCTGCATTGGAAGTAGAGACTATTGACAACCCTGATGGAAACGGCATAAACTCTAAGGTATACTACATTTTTCTAAACACTATGTGAACAGTAGCAGAAAGCACACTAAAATATTTAAAAAATGGATACAGTATATGTACAGTTACTGAGAAAGGAACATATCTAAAAGCAAGTCATTCACTTTTATTAAAGAAACTGACAAAAAGTTTTGAACTATATATGAATGATGACATGCATTTATGTGATCAATGTCTTCACAGGATAGTGAAAGTTCTAGAAGAGAATAATTTACAATCAGAAGAACAAATTTCTGAAAGTGATTGACCTTTGGGAAACAAAGATTGTCCTCTTTGGAGGTCAGTATAGCTGAAATATACTTGTAGAGGATGGGAAGAAAGAAGCTAGCTGTCACATGTTGTCTGAGTCATAATAAAATGCATTAAAGTGTCACTTTGGAAGCTTTTCCACCTTTAACTGAGTCAATTCCAGAACAAAAAGTATAGTTATTAAAAAGAGAAAAGTAAAAAAGTTACAAGGTGCATATTTAGTTTCAAATTTTAAAAACGCCTCTAAACGTGTATCAGAAAAGTCAAGAAAGGCTTATGATTAGTATGACTAAATGACAAGACTAGTAAGAATCTGCAATTTTGTGTCCATTATTTCCCATAATGAATCACATTTTTGTAAGTATCTGAAAATTAATCTTTTTTTCTTAAGGTAAGCCAAATGAAACATTACATCTGATCACATCCTTATGACTAAGCAAACAGTATCAACGAAATTGCAACTGAACATTAAGAATTCCTTTATTCATAATAATCACTAATGAGAGTAATGTGTTTGATTGCACCAATCAATAAGCAAGGTACTAAAGCACATAAAATCCATATCTGTTAGTCTTTAATATGTATTAACTAGACTAGACAGAACAGTGTCAAAGTATTAGGTTACAGGATATAAAATGCACCACTCAAAAAAGTCAAATAAACAAGCACAATTTAATATTGCTCTCACCCCTCTAAAGTCTGCATTTTAGTTTGCTTTCAGACTTCCAAAGCCAAGGGCACAAGTGACATTATACTCATTACAGAGTCATTGAAAATCTTGGGTTGAAAAGGACCTTAAAGGTCATTCAGTTCCAAATCTTCTCCCATGGGTAGGGAAACATTCCATGACATCACAAACCCATCTTGAACACTTACAGTGATGAGCATCCACAGGTTCTCTGAGCAACCCATTCCAGTGCTTTACAACCCTCACAGTAAATAGTTTTCTCCTAAAATTTAATCTTAATCTTCTATTTTAGTTTAAAATCATTCCCCCTTGTCCTAATACTATCTGCCCATATAAAAAGTCACTCTCCTTCTTTCTCATAATCTCTCTTTAAGTACTGAAAGGCCATTATGAGGTTTCACAGAAGCCTTCTCTTCTCCAGGCTGAACAACACAAGCTCTCTCAGCCTGTCTTCACAGCAGAGGTGCTCCAGCCTCCTCCATCTTTGTTGCCATCTCAAGACTCACTCCGATAGGTCCATGTCTTTCTTGTGCTGAGGATCCTAGACTTCAAGTACTTCGAGTGGCGTCTCACAAGGGCAAAGTAGATAGGAAGAATCCCTTCCCTCATCCTGCTGCCCACATAGGACACTCTTGACTTTCTGGGCTGCAAGCACACCTTGCCAGCTCATGTCCAGCCTCTCACTCACCAGCACCCCCAAACTCTTCTCAGCAGGACTGCTCTCATCCCCCAGATTGGATTGATACTGGGGGTTGCCCCAATCCAGATGTAACACCTACCATTTGGTCTTGCTAAACCTTATGAGATTCCCATTGGTCCTACATCTCAAGCTTGTCAAGGTTCATCTGGATGGCAGTCAGGACAAGATGTACAGCACTGAATGATTAGCAGTGAATTATGGAACACTCTGACAGTATTTGGAAAGAGAAGAAGCTGACAACTCAGAGTATTTATTGTTCATTTTCCTCCCCAAGCTGGAGGGCACAGTATGCCTTGGTAGCATGTGGGGGGATGTCACCTCCTCTGGTGGACAGGCATCATGCAGAGCTGGGTGTTTTCTTCAGAGACTCCAGGAAGATGCGCTCACCTTCCAAGAAATCAAGCTCCTGAGAAGAGAGAGATGGATGGCATGAGTGTGAGAGAGCGACAGGGGCACATTCTAGGATGATGCTCATGACAGAGGGAAGGATTCCAAACCCTTCTTCATGCTGACACTCCTCTGTGGTATTCATTGGCGTGCATGGGGAGGCCTCTCTATAGTCCATAACTATGAGTGGGACCCACCAGTGAAGCCTCCCTGAGGCATCCCTGCTTGGACAAGGACATATCTGGGAAGCAGGATAGGAGAGAGTGGGGACTGAGCCAGAGTCTGGCAGAGCTGGCTTCACTTATACAGGGATGGGGTGGGAGAAGGACAACCCTGGTGAGCTAAGGATGTTATCCATGAACATGAGGCAAGCTGTGAGGAGACACTTGTCCTTGCTTTTGCTATTGCTCCTCTGTCCCCGGTTTCTGCAACCCTGCCCAACCCAGCAGCTCAGTAGTGACCTTAGGAGACACCCCATCTTGCTTATATCAGTCTCAAATCACATTTTACCCAGCCCTGCTCCCACTCAGCTGGTTCCAAGCTCACTCCAGCCCACATATTCCACTGCCTTACCATCTGGGCCCTGTGTCTCAGCATCTGCAGCGTGGCATGGAGTGCAGTGGAGCTGTCTGTGTTGTCCCTGCAACACCACAGGCCATGCTGAGGGTGCATCCTGCCTGCAAAAGACACCTGACTGGATGGTGCGTTGCTGTTGGAGGTTTCACAGATGGGGAAAACAGAGCAAACCTTTTTTTTTTTTTTTTGCTGACCACATGCACCTGCAGCAGTATTCTTCCCAAATTCCCAGTGCAAAAGGGCTTTAATGCACAAACCCCTCAGAGCACTGCCCTGGCTCAGAGTTTAGCTGAGGTCCTGCAGAGGATGAGGAGGCAAACTCACTCACAGATAAGCTTTAGACATTAAAACTGCCCCCAGGAACATCCCAAGCCTCCTGACAAGTAGACTACAAAACCAGCTGCTTTCCACACAACCCTTTTTATCAGCATCATGAAGTCTTACACCGTGTGCTGGAGAGGCTTTCCGTAGGGATACAGAGGTTCTGGGCTGTGTTGCACAACTGTTCGAGCTGTCTCCTTTGCTGAGTTGCACTCAGCCAATCCTGCCCCATTCCCACAGGAAAGAAAAGCTGTTGGAAAACGTGCAGGGCCTTGGCACAGCGGACACAGGCTAGAAAGGGGAAGGGATATTTGCCTGATGCAGAAGCTCTTGGTGCTGCCTCAACTGCTCCAACTGTCTCTGCGTGGCCTGGAGTCTGTCCTGGTGTAAGGACTCTATTCGACGTGCCTCCCGTAGGGCTCGTTTCCCTACTCTATACTTCTGGGATGAGCGCTGCAAAGCAGAGTGGAAGATGGGAGACAGGGCCCCTCGCTACCCAGGGGCAGGGCTTCTCTGCACATTCCCTTATTCCCAGTTTAGGATTAGAATCCAGGATTTTGGGAGAGTGAAGCCCCAGATTTGCTCCCGGCCTCTGTACAGCTGTGAATGGCAGTGCAGATGCTTCACTTACTTCAATCACGCTTTTAATCTCTTTCTTCTGCTTCTGGATGTGCTGTGTAGCGCTGTTCACCTTCTCCTTCTCTAGCTGCAGCTCATGCCAGGATTCATCTAGCTGCTCCCTATCTCTCTCCAACTGCTCCTCCTTGGCTCTCAGCCTGTGGCCCTGGAAACTCAGCTCTGCCTGCTCCTAGGATAGGCACAGGGGAAAGAGTTGCATTACCTGCCCTGTTCTGGACAATGTCTCATGTCTCCCCAAGTAGATGAAGGAGATTAGCCCTTGCTGATCTTATCCTGCAGGCCAGTTTGGGGTGCAGAACACCACCATTAGGGACTCAAGCAGTGCACTCATTCATTCGCCCTTGGGAATCAAGACTGGCAGAGCTCTGTTTGTACATACTCATATTCTTTCCCCAGAAAGGACAGAGCCCTTCACCACATTGCACAGCCTAAAGTGTGCTCAGGGCATGGCAGTTTGTCAGCAGTGGAAAGACATGGCCTGAATGGTTATTTTCCACCCCAATAGTGCTTAAAAAGGCAACTCTGCTGCACTGTTTGTGCCATATATCCACTCTTGGCAGCCCCAGGCAGAAGAAGAATGTGGCTGGATGCCGATGGCACAGGGAGGTTTTGTCAAAGCTACCTTGGAGGTTTTCTCTCAGCAGACTTAAAATGGAGATCTGCTGCTTCTGCTCTGACCATCCAAACTCCTCACAGGCACAGGAGACAGACAAAGAGTACTGATGCTTTAGTCAACATCTAAGACACACTAGTGGAGGCTGTTCCTTAACAGCCTGGTTCGCACTACACTGAGCGATGTCTGTGACTTTACACCTGCAGGCAGCACTGAATATCTTCCCTGTGGGCAGGACCCATTCCTGGAGCCTGCCAGGTGGTGCTGGAGGCCATGGGAAGGGGCTCCACTGTGATACCTTGGCCAGTCTCATTCTGGTGCGGTCTATCTGTCGGGATTGCTCTATCTTCTGCTCCAGCCACTCCTCCCTCAGCTTCTCTTGGTTATGGAATTCTGCCCACTCAGCATCCAGCTTCCCTCGCTCCTCTGAACACTTCTGCAGCATTGATTTCTGCTCCTCCAGCAAAGTGTTCTTGAGAGCATGGCAAGAGAGGCAGAGAAGAAGTCCTAAGTCCCATCTGCCAGGGTATTTTTCATATTTGACATATCGTTCCCATTAAACCCCACACAACATTGGAAGGCTGGTTTCAGCCCATGGTCAGAACTTTGCAAGAAGAGCTCTGTCTTCTGGTCCTTCAGAACGAGCATGAGTCATGCAGTCACACAGCAGCCCCTGGCATCTGCACGGTAGAAGGTTCTTTGTGATTTCCCACATAAGCAGGTATGGGATGAAGAAAACAGAGGTCAGAAGAAGGAGGCTGCAGCCCAGCACCGAGCTCTGTCATCACACACTGCAGTGCAGTGCTGCACACACTGACAGCACATGTGAGAAGCACCTGGCCATGTCAACCTGACCTCACCTTCACCCTCTCCAGCTCTTCTCTCTCCATGGAGAGCTGCTGCCTCATCAATTGTCGCTGCTTCTCCAGTGAACACTGCAGTGATTTCACTTTGGTTTCCTCCACCATTGCCTTGCCACGCTCCTGGGTTTGGACACAAAGGAGAGACAGATGTCATTCCCAGACTCCAGTGGGTGAGGCACATGACCCATACCCACACAGGAAGACTGATGTGGGCAGAGGACACAAACTGGGCTCACCTGCTCCAGCAGCTGAGTCTGCTCACTCAGCCTGGCCTCCAGTTTTGCAATCACCTCCTGGAATTGGCTCCGCTCCTTCGCCATGTCCCTCCGCGGCTGCAACAGCTTGTCCTGGAGCTCTGGGGGA
>JAWMRA010000090.1:14439518-14461476 GCA_035584735.1 Pseudotriccus pelzelni | reverse complement strand
TTTTCAACAAGAGCTAAGTTCAAATCTAGAGTTTTACAGCTGTAATTTATTAAGTACAGGCATTTTAAAGTTACAGTATTGAAAGATTAGCAGTGAATTATGGCACAGCCTGCACATTAAACCACCAGGTTGTGCAGCAAATTTACAGGCAATCTGCAACCTAAAATATTAATATCTTAGTGCTTTGGAGATTACATTAATTACAGTCACTCTAAGAATGCAATAATTAGACTGTTTTACAGTAGACACTAAGGTCAATTTATACAAGTAATTTTTCACCTGCTACAAAACTCCATGAATATATTAACTCATCAGCAACCCATGTTTTCTGCTCAAAGGTGTGTTGTTTTGAAAGGAAAACAATAGTATTTGTGGACTTGTGAAGGATGAAGTTCCACTGCTGCAGTTAGAGATGTTCTTGCATGGGATTTCATCAGAAGGCAATATACAGCCATAAACACTGATGGCCCTTTGTCATAGTTGAAAATCAATCCTGTTTGGTAACACAAAAAAAACTGCTATGAGAACACGGATGTTACTGGAATACTGCCAAAGCTACACAATTTGTATGTTGTAAGGTGTTTCCAAAAGTGCAAAACAAATGTGAGAATACAAGCTGGGCTGCAACTCTACTCTGCAGCGCTAGTTCAAGTACCCCAGCTCTGCTGGAACGTTCACCTGTGGGAAAAGGCAAAAAAAAAAAAACACACACAAAAAAGCATAAACCCCCTGGGTTTTGATTCTTAATAATAAACAAAAGCATTAACTGGTGCCTGATAAATAGAAAGACAACACCAAACAAGGCAATAAGTTTATTTGTAAGGTTTTTAAAGGTAACGGTTTGCGTGAACACTGTAAAACACATACATGAATATTTATTTTGTTTTCAAATTCACAGAGTTCAAATATACCTGTAGAAAAGTATCAAGAAAAAATATTTTGCAGCACTTATGGCAAAAGATTTGAGGAAATCAGCACTAAAATTTGCATTAGTATTTGAATTGGATACCTAAATCTGAGGATAAATAGTTATCAATCAGCAAAAATAGTTTCCTTACATATCCAACTAAAATATTTCACATTACCAAAAGTGACAGTGACAAATAGGGGTTTTTTAGAGAAAACTGAAGCTCTTTTTATTTTTTGTTTTTAATTGTAATAGTAGCATCTTGCAATTAAAACCTGAACTGTCTAATTCCAGGCCCTGTACACTGTACCTTGGAGTGAATCTCTGTCTGTAGAAGATTAAGACTAATGAGATTGATTGCATTGAAAATACAACTTCAGAACTCTGTATTAATTTAGAATTAATAGTGCATTCTGCATAGCATCACCTCTTCTGTTTCTTTCCTACTATAGCAATATCTATGGACTTCAGGCATTATGAAAATATTTGCGCATATAATTAGTTATACACAGAAATCAGAAATTTATTACTTTCCTTAAATGTTCAAGCAGTTTTCCTCACTTCATAGCTCCTCAAAATCATAGTTTTGAATTTACATTTCTAATACATTAATCTCTTGCTGTCCCACCAAATTGGAACTCCTGATCCTATGGTGGGCTGATCCCTTTTTGCTTATGAAAAAATTCTCACTGACATATATTTGAGTCGTAGGATAACCAACTAGAAAGATGCCTGAAAGAAAGAAAATTTTAGTTTTCTGTATGCCTATGCCAAGTGTGTAGGTGATGAAGAGGAAGAATGCATGTTTTCGGGCATAAATTTTCCTTAATTGGTAGTACTGAAACTTGTGGGATTCACATTATTGCATTGTTAAAATCAATATATATTAAATGAACAAAAGAGGAAAAGGAATGGCATTCTATCTGAAATGTACTAATTAATTCTGAGACATTGAAGGTCTAAAGTAAACAATGTTGGATAACCATGCCTTCATGTTCTACTACATATGACGAGTACTGGATAACTGTGGAATGATACCGCTATTTCTAAAAGTTATCTTCAGTTTTCTAATTGAACATTGTTTCTGACATGTGGGAATGTGACAATAGATATTGTGAAAATTGAGGACAATATATTCACAGAAATTAAAACCACTTGATTAGATGTGCTACATTTGAAATCCCAGCTACTCATAGACATGGCTGATACATAAAAAGAGGTCACATGGCCCAACTTAGAAACTACTTTTCATGAACCCAAGTAGGACAATAAATGCCTCAATGAATGAATAAAAAATGTGCTAGATCCCATAAGAAAAAAGGTAATAAAGTGATATTTTATCAAAATATTTAATCTGAAACAAAGACATCCACCAAAAAGCAAAAGCAAATCCCTACAATATGGGAAGTGATGGGAAGGAAAGGGAAAATTTGTAGTGATGATAAGACATGAAAGTAAATAGCTAATGAACATACACACACCCCCAACTGCTTGCAGTGTTAAGTGGAATAAATTCCACGGGGGTCAGTATGCTTAGTCACAAGTCAATCTGAATAGAGAAACACTACAGACCTCCAGGAGTTGAACTCTGATCCTTGTGTGTTCCTTCCAAATCAGGATAGTCTGTCATTTAATGATTTGTTAGTTAATAAGCCTTGCCTTCAGTGATGGAGGGCAAAGACAGGCGAATACCTACTTCCATGTTCAGAAGGGGATTTAATTTCCTTTCACAGCTCACCCTTTACTATCAAACTTTTTTCTTATGTTTTAACTTCACTGCTCACTATTTTTTATTACTATTGCCCAGGTAAAGCAATGTGATAATTTAGTAGTATTGCATGGCTTCCAGACTCAATATAGCAATTTTACACCACTTCTTGCCATGAGAACTTGCCACATTTAAGTGCAAGGATCTCTGATTTTCACTGACTAGTTGACATGCACTAAAGAATCATCTGCATGACAGTGAACTGTTGTACAAGGACATCCTAGTGTTGCCAGCAACAATGCAGGGAAGGCAGTGTTTAGCTAGTATGTTTGTATTTTAGGAATACACAGAGTCAGTATATATGTTGTAATGACAATAAACACTCTAATTCTGCTGCTAACTCTCAAGCATGTTAAATGACATTTATTAGCATGTAACATTTTTAAATTGGCACACTTATTTATACCAGTTTTATGTTAAGGTTTGGAAGACTGTGAAAATTCTTGAATACTAGTAGAAAGTTAATACTTTGTCAATATTTAGAAAGGATAAATTAAACTGGGTGATAGGTATGCTTAATTATAGGCCTGTCAGGCTTCTATCAATCCTGAAGAAAATAATGGAGCAGCTGGTGCAGGGTTTGATTAAAAAGGAATTAAGAGGAGTTAATATAATTAATATCATTAATTGACATTATGCACTTATGAAAACCAAGTCTAATCACTCCAACTTAGTATCTACTTTGAATATAACTGTAAATTTGGGGGATGCACTCAATCTCTTCCTTTGACTTTGAATCATTCCATTCTGATGTAGTGAGTGGAACAATACAAAATCCCCTTGGTGTATATTATATGGAATAAAGTCTGGTTAGCCATGTATCTTGAAGGACTTGGTAGGATTTACTTCTTGATCTATCATTAATAAAAAAGCATTAATAAATTTTTTACTAGCAAATATTGTGCATAATAAATACTAGTTCATTGAATCATAAATAGTGATAATTGCTAACATAAAGTCACTTGTAAACTGAGTTACAATATAATAGGTGTAAAGAGACTTATTCAAGAAGAAAAATGTGGGATATTCTGGCAATCTGAAGAATCATACAATGGTTTGGATTGTAAGAGACCTTAGAGATCATCTACCATGGGAAAGGAGACCTTTCATAAGAACAGGTGCCTCAAAGCCACATCCAACCTGGCCTTCAATACTTCCAGGGATGGGGCATCCACAGTTTTTCTGGACAACTTGATGCAGTGTCTTATTGCACTCACAATAAAGAATTTCTTCCAAACATCGAGGCCCCATCAGGTACTGGGAGGCTGCTATGAGTTCTCCCTAGAGCCTTCTCTTTTCCAGCCTGAACAACTCCAGCTCTCTTAGCTTTTCCTCATAGGAGAGGTACTCCAGCCCTTGGACCAGGTTTGTGACCCTCTGCTAGACCCACTGAAGCAAGTAAAAGTCCTTCTTGTGCTGAAGACCCCACAGTTTGATGCAGTGCCCCAAGTGAGGTCTCATGAGACCAAAATAGAGTGGTAGAATCACCTTCCTCAACCATGCTGCTTTTGATGAAGCCCGGGATGTGTTTGTTATGAAAGTACAGGCTGCTTGCTCATGTACAGCCTTTCAACAATCAGCTCTCCCAAGTCTTTCTCCTCGGTGCTACTGTCATAATTCTGACCAAAAATAAACCCAAAACCATAGTTATTAAAGTAACATATATAGTAAATATGTGTATCACTCACTTTGACTCTGAGTGAAAAAATGAATGAACAAATGAATAAAACCTTTTCCATGGAGAAACATTCTAATTGGAATAGAATTTTTATTACCTCTGGGTAATATATCTGGGCCTGACATGGATCTGACTAGAATACTGAGTCTAGTTATGGTTATTACGTCTGTACTTAATTATTTTTTCCCCCTAAAATTATATTACAAATTTGAAGTTCCAAGAAAAGTTGAACGTGTTATTCAAGAGTGCAAATTATCACATTCTGATAGTCTTCCCAAACTGCTTGTTTGTAGCATCTCTTCCACATTTTTATAAGTAATTGTCAACATGGACTTCAGTGTAGATTTGCACATTTCATTTGTGTTTTCTCTCCTAATCATAGTTCCTACCCTCTAACTCATGATCAGTAACAACTCCTTTTCTGCTTTTGCCACGCACATAATGACATATTTAAAAGGAACACCCCCTGTTTAGTTTATCAAGGAAGAGGTTAATAGTAACACAATCACAGTTACAGGTGCCTACTGAGGTACTGAAATCTGATTAATCTAATTAGTTCTTCAATCTAAAGGAGAAGAAGCAATGGATAAATCATCAACCTGTGTGAATTCAGTCCAGACATAAGACACAGATTTTCACACTATGCAGTAATTAAATACTGGGACAATTTAGCAGAACTGAACAGATTTTCCATTATTAGAAATTTATAAATAAATATTAAGGTTTTGTGTTTTTTTTTCATTTCTCCTCCACCCCCCAAACATATTATAGTTCAGCACATTTATGACATATTAAATAAGCATTATCGGTATTAAATATGAATTAAGTATTAAATATGAATTGAGATTAGTTTCTGTTACAGTGACAAAATACTTCAATTTGGTCCATTTCAAAACTGTGTGTTACGCAGATATATATTTAGAGTTGAATTCCTCTGAATGCTTGATACTTTTTGGATTGCTGCTCAGGGTTTTTTCTTGTTAGTATAATCTCTGATGTTAATCCAACACCAATAAATGGAAATAAAGAGTTTCAAATTTCTTCCTCAAACCCTGTTAGTTACTTCTGTCTGTGAAGTCAGTGAAGAACCTGCATGTGATGAAAGGGGGTATGACTTACATTACTCACTGTTACAGAAAAGAGAACATGCTCTAATTGGTCCAAATGTCATAGAAACAAACTTGTACATTTTTGCCCAATAAGTTTTTTTGTTTCAAGAAATGCATAATTGGAATATAGTCACAATTGGAAAAATGTATTTGGAAATAGTATTATAAATTTCTTTTTGGAAAAAGAATGTTAGAATCATGGCTTGGGGTAGAGTGACTGGAAAGCTGCCTGGCAGAAAAGGACATAGGAGTGTTGGTTGACAGCCACTGAACATGAACCAGCATGTGCCCAGTGGCCAAGAAGACCAATGGCATCCTGACATGGATCAGAAATAGTGTGGCCAGCAGGACAATGG
The DNA here is from genome assembly GCA_035584735.1 of Pseudotriccus pelzelni. Taxonomy (NCBI): domain Eukaryota; kingdom Metazoa; phylum Chordata; class Aves; order Passeriformes; family Tyrannidae; genus Pseudotriccus; species Pseudotriccus pelzelni. The sequence goes on along the minus strand of JAWMRA010000090.1, from coordinate 14,455,658 downwards.
CAGTATTGTCCCCCTGTACTCAGCATTGCTGAGCTGTTTCTTGACTCCTGTGTTCAGTTCTGGGCCCCTCACTACAACAACCAGGTAAACTGAATTCCTCTAGGTTCATGCTTGAGGAAAAATTAATTCACAAATGAACGATGCCATCATCATTCTTAGTTTTCCAGTCTTCTTGTACTGTTCATTCACTACATGCAACGGAATGGCCCTCTCCTGTCCAGTAGATTCCCCCTGTGATTTCTACATGAAGTAGAATGTTCACCTTTGGCAAGTGAGATTTGCTGGTATGGATATTCCACTTAACCATACTTGGAGTTTCACTTCAGTGAAGAAATTAAAAGTCTAAAAATTCATTACAAAATAATATTCTCCTAATCATTCCAATAGACTTGAAGGCTTTGGCCAAATAAAGAGGTTAGAAATTGATTTTGTTTTTATTTTACTGGTATCAACATGGCAATCTACTGTGACTACCATTCGACAAATCAAAATGCTGTCAGTAAAAGTTGTTCTTATGAATATTTGTGTGTTATTGTTGAGTAATTGTATAATACGTTGTACAATAATGTATTGTTAAGTAATTGCATGTGATAGAGAAAATTGCTAATATGCCATATAATTAAGTGACCAATTTGGTAAGAAAGTATCACAGTGCACAGATGGGTGCAGGGTAGAGACCAGATAATTTCTTTCCACCATGTTTGGCGTAGGATTTACATCCCAGTGACAGAAAGAAATTTTTTTTCTTAGTGTATATGTGGTATAGATAGAAATGCAGAATCAAAATTATACTCTGTTTTAATTATCAATAGGAGCCATACAAAAGACTTGCAGGTGTGTATGTGTAGGGATTATGAAATGTTCACAGCTCCAAATTAGTAGTGTGGTACTTCTAGTCTTTATACGTCAGGTACAGTTGGATTATGTTGGTTGCTGGAATACTGTACTTCATTGCCTTATTTGGTATTTCCTAAGTGGAAAATTCTCTAGATAGCTGGGTTTGTTTGGTTTATGTATCAAATTGGTTTTGCTATTTTAGTCATTAATTTCAAGATGAAAATAAGTGTTTAATTATGGAACACGATTCTCATAAACACTGAAAATTATTATTTATCTCACTTTATCCTAAAGTTACACAAATAATTGTAACACAATTTTTCTGTTTATCAAACATGTAATTAAATCTTTACAGACTATTCATGCATATATCTATAATATATTCATAACAAATATCAAAACAAAACTACAGTTAATGAATGTTCACACCATAATCATTCTATTTGTTTTATTTAATATACACTTAAAATGAATGCATTTGTAATTGGTTATTCTTCAAACAGATTAACTTCTGCCTCTGTACTCCTTCTACTACGCAACCTTCAGAATGAAGCTTCACAGTTGCACTGAGAAATCTGGCAGTTTAGTGCCATTTGCTTTCACAGAGTTAAAAGAGACCGTATTAACCCTCCCTGTATCTGGCTACCACTTATGCTATATTTGACATTAGTTTATGTTGGTTTTGTATAAGTAACACTTTTCAGACTGATTTGGAGATTCTGAAGAGGATAACAGCTCTGAGCTCATTCTGCCTCACAGAGGACCCAGATATGGATGCAACATGCACACTAAGTTTATCAAGTGTACTTTCAGAAATTACCTTTTTTATTAGGAAAACGATTTATGTGTCCTTATACTGACACTACAGACTTCAGCCCAATACTGAGCCATATTCTCAGACAACATAAAAGATAATGTGATTTTGCTGAAGTAGTAATAATGCTAGTAAGTATGCTGACTTGGTGAATCTATATGTAAATATGCAGTTATCTGTTTCTTTCCTCAAACATGCTAAGCTGTGCTTAGGATTTTCTTGCTTAGCAAAGGAAAACTGAAGTGCCAAATCACCTGCATAGTGCTCATAAGATCAGAGTCTACACATGCACATTAATGTACAGCTGTAGTATTCTGAATATATTGTTATAGATGTACATGTATAAATATAAATGTAATTATTTTTATAACTTCTGGCAAATCAACCTTTTCTTAGGTTAAAGGGAATTGCAATTTAGTTAAAATGTGGTATTAAGGGGTTCTTTTGTATAATAACAAGATAGAGGAGAGAATTCCGATAAAATCTTACAGGTCCTGTTTCTAAGAAACTCAAGAATACATTATAAAATTACTGTAATAAAGAATAAGAAAGAGAATACAGCTTTATCCATGAGTTACATTTCAGATACATTTATTATACAGTCATCTAAGGCAGGGACAGATGGGTTTTGAAATGATCAATGAGACTCTTAATGCCTTATATATAATTATATATAAGATATATACAGATATTATATATATATAATATCTATAATTATAAGTAACTGCACTTACTTCCGGTACTGCTCAAGACAAGGTTTGTAAGATTTGCCAGGCTTTATTTCTCTTTCTTAGACAAATAATCTTAGGAGCCAAAATAAATGTAATACTAAGTATCACAGCAATGGCAAGATGATCGAAAGCCATGGCTGCAACACAGTGGCATACTTTAATTTTTTTTCTTTCCTCCCTTATGTTTCTGTACCGGATTATAAAACCAAACCCAAGATGGACTTTACTGATTTACATTCTCCTACCTGCTAAAAGAACTGAAGAATTGTATAGTTTTCCCATCAACACAAAAGTGAACATGTCATTTTAAGAAACAGCAGAAAATCCTTCAATAGGAGTTAAGACTCCAGTTATACCCACCCCCCAGCAGAATACAGCAGAAATGTCAGTGTAAGAATAACATTGAATATTTTGTTGCTTTGCCTCCAAAAGGAAAAAAAATGGAGAAAAATTCACTTCTATCTTATCATTCTCTTAGTTTGTAGTTTATGCAACAAGGCATGCTACAGCAGTGAAAGCTAAACACAAGTGTTCCTCTTGATATGATTTTACTTTTCTTCCAGTGGCTGATAGTACAGTTCCTGATTGCCAGCATTTACTCCCTCACCTATCATTCAGGCCATGCTACTGCTCTTTAATCTCTTTCCCCTCAGATGCGATGAATCCCAAGGTGCACCTGTTTGACCTGGCAGGGATCAGTTTAATCGCTTTAAGATGCTTCCAGTCACTGATTCCATATCGACATGACCAAAGGTTGTGCTACACAGGTATTTCACTTCTTGAAAAAGACCTAATCCTTAAGAATTACTACCATTTCCTCTTCTATGCTACATTTAAGTCAGAGCACCTGAGAAATTATTGAGGTGAGATTAACTGTGGCCTGCAACCATAGCATAAGCAATGCTCAGCACAGCAAAGAACTTTACCTTATTCGTTAATGTCAGTGGTTATACTGATCAAGAGGCTTTTCAATAGAAAGCATAAAGATTCATTTGCACAACATTAGTTTCAAAATACACATCTGTAGCATGTAGTTAATATACTAGGTAAACTGTATACATATATTATAATGAATTAGGTTTTGTAATGGTTTTACTCATTTTTACCCTTTTATTCTGGTCTAATTAATAAAAAGCCCACAGCTGACAAGAATAAAGCAGTATGTAGCTATGATATTTCCAGCGTAATCTGTACAAATGTTTTCTTGACCTAGTAGAAATACTAGTAAATGTGACTGATGGAATCCAAACTGTCAACCTTTCAAAGAACCATTTGCTTTTCAACATCCCCCCTTACCCTTTTTTAAAGATAGTGTTGTTGTGATTTCCCCATTTAAATAGACAAGTGTAGTTCCAATACATAAGATAAAATCCTGATGTTATCCAGATCTTTCCCTGTAAAAATGCATTAGTTTCTCAAAGACAGGGTATCAAAATGCCCAGATCTCTTTTAAATAGGCCTTTCCATGCAAAAAGTTAGCAAATGACTCTTGGGACATTTTCAGTGTGTTACAGGTAAGCAAAATGCTGTCATAATGAGAAAAACTAAGACCAAGCTTCTTTTGCTTGTAACAGTTTGTCTAGTCTAGATCTCTGAAGTGATCTGGGAATGTCAATCATGGGCTAGTGAAAACTAATTTCAAGCAGAAAAAATTGAATAAATGGATGGAAAATCCTCAGGTTGTATAAACTCCAGACCTTCACTGACTTTTGATCCTGCATGTTCAAAGTTGTCTCTTTGTTTATGTTGCTCAATTCTGAGTAAATTGAAAAACTGACATTTTTAGAAGTAAAAAAATATTCTTAATAAGTCCTGACTATTATTCCAGGAGTAGCAGTAGAAGAACCCAAATCCTTACCAGTATGCTAAACTTTCTTTTTAAAGGAAGAGAGGTTGTTTCAGTTATAGAAATTGGCAACTTTGTATGTGTTTTTGTTCTCTATTTACTTTTCTTTCTGGCTCTTTTCAGAGTATGAGTTTGCTAGCACACATACCACAAAATAAATACCTTTGTAGATGTTATCTGATTACAGTTTTAAACACTGATACGACCTTTGTTCCATGTCTGTGAAGAATGAATTCTGCTGTGTATATACCCAGCTTGTTTTACTTCTCTTGCTGGCTGCTTATGGAAATTTTCCTTCTCACACTCTTACACAGGAATGCCTCAGAAACAGCATTCATGTATCCTACTGAGCAATGAGGACATTCTGGAATGCACCTGTCTAATTTCTACATTCCTCTGACTTCACCTTGGATGCTGAACTCACCACCTGTTTATACAGCTCTTATAACTTCAGCTCCTTCTTTAACAGCGAAGGTATCTTCACATAATTGTCCTTCTAAAACACTTTTACAATGAAATCCATATCTTATAATATTCTATTATTATTTTATTGTCTTTGCAATAGTCAATCATGTTCAGGAGATCAAGCCTCAAAGTGTATAACAGATGAAGACCTTATGACATCCAATCTCAAGTAAATTTGCCAAATCTGAACTTTTCCCCCTAAGTGTCCGCAAACCGTAGTCCTTATTTCCCTTTCTGAGTTGTTTATACTCATTATTATCCTCTCGTTCCTACAGTGTCCATTCCTTTAAATAAACAAAAAAAAATAAACAAAATGATTACTGATATTAGGCCTTTAGTCCAACTGCTGTTGCTCTTTGAAACAGTCATTTTATCAGAGACATTTCAGCATAAAATGCCATGAGGTAATCAGATATGTAATACTTTTATGTCTGTTACCAATTTAGTGAGCTTCATAGTTGAAAAGTTACGGAAAGAGTTTATCCAATCAGAAGCTGTTGGAAATCTGCACACGTTTTGTTATTTAAAGTCTGAGATAATTGTATGTCAGTCATGAAATAGTGATTTAGCTGTTCACCCCTGCTCAATCTGTTAGTCTGAACATGATAGGCTAATAGAAGGAAGATAATTAAACAGAAACATCAAAGACACTCCAAGGTACAGAGGGGGTGGTACAAAGTTAAAAAGATTTAACACTGTAGCTCATATGTAGCTCATATGCCAACCTAGATTTGTGCGGCATTTACATGGACACTACTGTTGGGTTGCAGAAAAACTATTACAAAAAATGAATTATGGATTTTCAGATGCAAAAAGGAAGAAGAAATTTGGAGGATAAAAAGCATGATACAACAGAGGACGTGGCTGGAACATGTGGTATGGGATGTATGGAATCAAGGCAGAGAGAAGGAGAGAGAGATGATTCAAACAAAGCCTGACTCCTGACAGTGAGCAGAACAAATACACGTGACAGGCAAGGGCAGAAGAGAGAGATCAAGATTAAGAAAAATCAGATAGCTGCAGATTCAACAAAAGAAGTGCAGTGTGTGTGATCAGGAAAGCTTGTAACAAATAATAGAAAGCATGGATCCAAATAAATGGAATTGTTCATGCTCATTCCATTCTTCCAGCTCAGACTTGAATAAGGAGTTGAGGGGCTGATTTATTCTGTTTTTCTAAATTGCAACCTTCTCTTTTATCTAGTAGAAGTAATAGATATCTGTGAATACCTATAAAGGTGGAATGTCTTTGACTTTTCAGTTCTGTTTTACATAATCAAAACATTTCCCTAAGTATTTACTAATCTTGTCATTCCCAAGGCACATTTCTTCCATTGCTTCATTTTACTGTGTGTTCACTTTCAGCCTTTATTTCTATTTAATATTTTATGGAGAAATAAGTTACTGCTTCAGAAAAGAAATCCTACCCAAGACACAGTAATGTAACTTTCATATTTTTTCAGAATATTTTTTAATAGTGTTTTGAACTCATGACTATTTTTAGTAGTTAAAAATGAGAATAGAATAATGTCAATAGGAATTCTGAACTTATTTACCTATCTTACATTTGTAATATATGTATTTTAGCCTAGCTGTTAACTGAAGAAATCTAGTAATTCTAAAATACCAAAGCTATTTCTCAGTAGCACATGTTTCAGCCTAGGCGTGTGCTCAGTCTAGTTAAAATTGTCCTCAGTAAAGCTCTCCCAGCAAGAAAAAACCCCCAAAAGAGCGCAAGATACCCGTGGAAGAACAAGGAGGGTCTTTACTCATACAACACTTCCTTATGCTAATAAAGTAAGACACAAATTTACCATAACAGAATAGACATGGTTTTGTCTATAATTGTCTTAATTTGTTGTTTGGTTTGTCTAGTGAGTTGTAATGAGTAATTTCACACACAGAACATACTTAATTGATACTGTATTTTTTTTTGAAGATGTTCTAGATGTTCTATGTTATAAAAATTTGCACAAAGACCTGTACTTTGGAAGATAACAGGAAAACTGAAAACAATTCTTTTTAGAGAAAGAGTGTATTTTAAAACTTGTGTAGGATTCCATATCTCAGTTTCATAATCAACTGCAAAATGGTACAGCAAATGTTTTTAAATTTCTGTATCTGATCCACAGAAATATTTTGGTTATATTGCTCTTATCATATACTTCTAGCATCTATTGTCTTGATTTTCTAAACATCAACCTGAAAACAGCCCAAACTCCAAATGCTACTTAGCCATAAAATCAGAGAATACCACAGAATATTTCCTTTTTCAACACACAGAAAAAATATAAGTCTTTCAAAGACAGAAGGCTATCTTTGGCTTAAATCCTGAGCAATAAATTGTGCTTGAGCACAGGAAACCTAAAATAAATTCAAATTTCAAGTAATGACTTCTTGCTGCTTCCTAGGTACAAGACATTCAAGGGAAGGCTACTGGGCATTAAATGGTAAATTACATAAAAGTGAAACGCAAGTCCAGTTGTGTCTCTATATGTCTATCTTTTGCATGAAAGCAGAATCACAGCCCTATACATTCAGATAAATCCCTCTCTGCACTTCTATACAGAAAATGTTTTTTTCCTAATTCACATTGGTGTCATGTAGAAGAAATTATTTTCATGAAAATAGAATTCCCTTTAGAATAAACCTAGCCTGAGTAACTAGCAAACGGGACATATAACTGAAAATTGCAAGAAGTCTCTAAGACTGAGAAATAATTTGTCCTAATTAACCAGCTCAACTATTCAACTCTCTTAGGCATATATGGAAAAAACCCCAACAACATGTATTTTCATCTTGGAAGTGCACATCTACATAGCCTATTAGATGACTTCCTACTAGGAGATTTTCCCATAAAACATTTTATCCCCATCCAAATTTTGGAAATAAAAAATGTGCAAAAATAGCTGTATGACTGGATGCCTGAGCTGTGAATAGACAAGAATTGTCCACACAAGATGTGCAAGAGCCCAGATGTTCATTTAGTAAAAAACTAAGCATTTAACACAAATTTTTAATTCCTGAATTGAACTGGAAGAGGTTGTCTTCAGATAGAAGAAACTGTGTGCTCCTCTTAAATCCTAGTCAAATTCCACAAAGAATGCATTTATTATTATTTTTACACTAATGTACTAAAAGCAGAACTTAGCAAACTGTTACCACATCATTAAAAATAACATAAATTCTCATGGTTAGTCCTTTAAGCAATTTAGAAATAACATTAATTTAATTGAAGAAGTACCTATCTCAAATACTAAACTAAAAGCTCTTCTTTGAATGTGCATACACAGTACACAGATATTTATAGATAAAGCGGTAGTAAACTAAACAGAGGTTTCAGCAGCAACGCCTGTGGATAATAAAAACAAACATGAATTCCCTGTTACATAATAAGGAAAGCGGTTTGCATGGTGAACATTTCAGGAAGCATCTGAAATCCACACTTATCTCTTGGAGGTGAAACCATCTTTTTCTCCTAGGTTCATTTTGAAAGCACTGCAATTTCTTGTTGAACTACTAACAAAAATGAGTTTCTTTATCCTCAATTTTATTTTCTTTTTACCAATATCAATTTCTTGAGCTTTTTCAGTCCTCTGGGTTTATAGGTTTTATCAGCATTTTGAATGAATAGTGAACTAGAATAATATGCCTCATTGGCATGGAATCATTTTTATTTTATATGGAGTGAGCATGATTCCTATTCATCTCTGAATGTTAAAATACCCAGCATAATAGAGTAGCAATCTTCAGCTGCATGCTGTATCCTTGCAAGGTAATTCATATGCCCTAGAGACATTTGATTCTGTAAATCAACATTTCCTTTATCTCAAACATTCACACTAAACCAATTTTGGATCCTGTTTTCAGTTTATTTTGCTGTATTGCTAGTTCTTCTTTGGCATGACTGTTACATTAACACAAGCAGGAGTCTTGCACTGCACAAGTCACTTCTCATACTTTGATGTAATGAATATGCAAGGATTGATTACTGCAATTATTATATACCCAGGGACACAAAAGAGGCATTTTGTTCTCAGGGTTGGAATGAAAAGTCAGTAAGAAATAAATCTGACATTTCTGAATGCATTGTCATTTAGATGACATCTAAGAGAAATTTATAGTAGAATGTGTAATGGACTTGCAGAAGTCTCATTTTAGTACATTAAATACTGTAATCCATTCCTTGGTTTTAATTCCCTCGTAATATATAAGCATTTAGTGCATTTATGTCAGTCATTGAAAGGTAGAAAAATATTGTCTGTGTTGACAGCTCCACAAAGATTTGTGACCATTTAAAATATTCCAACTTGTGTTATGAAATCTATAAAAAGACTCATAGGAAAGCAATAGTGTAAATATATCATGAAATGGACATATTCTTTATATATTTTCCATTATAAAAGAGTATTAAAAAGAAGAGACAACACTGTGAAACTATTTGAATGAGTAATACAGCTTGAAATCTAAAGCTATTGATAATGAGACATGTAAATGAAATTTCACCAAAGGAATCCTGGGTTGCTACAGGACTTCTAGAAACTGAAAGATTTGTTATTTCCTACTAATTGCACCTTAAACTGACATCTGCCAGAGTTTTTTTTAGATTGAATTTCTTGAAATATTATTTGTAAAAGCACATATGGTGAGCATATAGGTGGGTAATGTTGCTATGGTCTTGTGTTTCAGCATGATTTTAGACAGATTAACAATTGAAATAGGAGAAAAATTATGTTATTATCACTCACATACTTAAGAATGTAAGCAAGACTTTGAGACAGAAGAACTATAATCGGGACAGACATGGGATGTATATGCTTTCAAAGCTGTCATCTTCAGAAATGTTATAAGACATGCTAAATACTGCTTTTCAAAATACAATATATTTAAAATTATGTGGAGTGAGACACTAGCTCTGCTAGTTGTAGACTGCAGCAAAACAGTGCTTCTCAGACATTTCTGGAATACTTATGTCTCTGTGCACAAAATCACTGGGATGTAGAGAATTATGGTTTTTTATGATGTGATATGATGCTGAGGAAGATGAAATCTTGACTAGAGTCGAAAGCAATCAGATTAGTCAACATCCTTCTAATGGCTATTTTTATCCTCATTCCTATGAATTTGACAATAATATCAAGAGATTGAATGGGAAACTTTTGGTAACAATTTTAAGCTTTATTTTAAAGCAAATCTCTCATTCCACTGTTTCAATCTAGTTCCCAAGATATCCCTTTGAGAAAATCTTTACACAGGTCCTTTGCAACACCAGAACACTGCATCAGCAATGTCTCATTAACTAATGAGGGAAAAATGACTGAAATACTTTTTTATATAATTTTATGGTTTAGTTTCTAATGTTTTCTCCATTACATAGAGAATAATATTCCTTCATGGTCATTAAGAGTAAACCCCAAAATACCAAGGTTTTGTTTCTGGAACTAGGTTCTGGGGTTTTGAGGGTTCTTTTTGGGTATGTTGGGTGTTCGGGGGTTTTTTTGGTGGTGATTTCATGGAGTTGGTTTTTGTTTTTGTTTTTTTTTTTGGTTGGTTTAGTTTGGTTTGGTTTGGTTTTTCTGCATATTTTGTTCTTATGTACTTGCAAGTACTCAGTTTATTCAACTATCACATGGCAAAAGCCACGCGTTGATATATCTACTAAGTACAGTTTTATGCTGAGACATTATCTGCTCTTTGAAACACTGCCTACTTAGTTACTGCTACAAATTGCATTTTTTGTTCACTTTAGACCATTTTCAATGGTGTTCTCTTATGAGTTTAAACTTGTCTAAAATCTGATATGCTCAAACCACAGCTTTTGGCTTTTGATCACTGTTTAAGTCCCTGCTATAAACAGAATATTTTTTAATCAACCGCTGTAGGTGTATAGTTTGCATGCATATCTACTTTTATGGACCTGGATAGATAGCTTTTGCTACTCACCTCATTAAAAGATGTAAAGTTTCAGATCTCTATCTTTACAGAGACATAGGCTAAAAAAACTAATTTTAAAAAAGTGATAAGGAACCATGTCTCAGATTTTCAGCAAAATACCCAACAGTATCTTATTTTCATTAGTTAAGTTTAATAGTGGAGACTATTTCTATAATTAGAACAAAAAAGGCTTCACAAATGAAGTAAATGTTATTTACTATAATATGAAATATATTGCACTGAAATAAATTGTAACTTGTTAGCAAAAAAAAGATGAATGGTATATAGACTGATGAAAGACCTGCCCTTTGAATTTTGACTGCTGTTCACTTTGAGGGTTTTAAAAAGCCTGTAAATAAAACAATTCATATTTGGTAAAAAAATTTAACTGTTAATTGCTTCTCTTAATACAAACTTACCGCAAAATAATAGTTTTATTCTAGTTAAATTATGCTTATTTACATGTCAAAATTCTTTGGCCCTATATGTGAAACGGCTATGTTCCCTGTGAAGGAAAGGGAAATAATTTCATTATTTTGAATCAAATCTTTACATTGTCAAAACCTTTTCTTTCACACGTGTAAAACAAATTGCCCATCTGTTGCTTTGTTTAACCACATGCAGCCTGTGCTGACAATCCACCATTTAGTTTTCCGGGAATGTGCAGCACAGCAGAAGTGGATGAAGGAAAGTTGCTGTCTCCTGTTTAAGTTTGGTCGCAGTCATTGCCTCTCAAGATAAGACTGGAGAAGACAAGCCATGGTCTTCCAGGTCTTGGAGGGAAGCAGGATTTATAAGTGTGGGAACTGATCAATAACTGTTTCAACAGCCCTATCTGTATTTCATAATTCTGTACTGTGAAGAAGAATTAAGATGTTATTGCAGGGTAGTTAATTGAAGCAGATATCTACAAACTGCACATTAAACCTTTCACAGATGCTGAACCTTTTCTGGCTATAGAAAGGAAGTTTCTTAGAAGCAGCAGGAAGTTAAAGAATCAAAATCGCTACTGAAACATACCAGGTTTTACTGTATTCCTCATCTAATTTTTCAGATCTTCAGTTTCCCATAGTACTGAAATAACATTATAAATTAGGAGGAAGAAAGTGATGCACTTACCTTCCAAATCATTGATGTACCACATTCTCCCATAATAAGGTGTGAATAACAGATAAACAAGTATAAAAATATTTTTACTTTAAAGACTTGATTTTAAGAGGTTTGACAATATTCTTTTATTGGAAAGTTGAATTTTTTTGTGTGTTGACTTTATCATCCATATTCCAACTGAGTATTATAAATATATACATAATCCATTCTGTTCATGCAGCTGGTTGTAATGTATCACTTTGATAATGATGATGTTTAATTTCTGAAATTGATTTCATCATTCTTTTCCAAAATGTTAAATAGTTGGGGTTTTTTGTTTTGAAAATGTGTGATGTAATTTCTCTATTTTTTAGAATCTGAACTCTTTTTCTGATCATTTAGTAACTTATTCTCAGACCATAAATTAAATAAAACTTACAATTATGTTTCAGATTCCATTAACTATTTAGAACTGAGTCCTGATACTCTCAACAATTACTAATTTTTTCTCTACTCTGTAAATAATGCGTTTTAATAACCAGAAGATATACAGTGCCACTTTTCAACACAAAAGCATATTTGTCTTTTGTAATTTTGACTTCTGGGGAACAAACATATGCCTCGGGGGTTCTAAAGAAATGACTTGTGTCATATTGGAAGAACTTTCTCAAAATCCTAACAGAATATCTTGGCCATCTCCATAAACAAACAACATGTAGTCTTTCCAGTTATTACAAATAAATTATTCCGCTGTGTTGTTGCTTATTTAGATATTATCCTTCCTTCTGGAAAACTACTATGTAGCTTTAGAAAACAAATCACAAAGCCTCTCATCTACATCTCAATCTTCTTGAAATGCTGTACTTTCCCTTAAAAATTTTACCTATTTTCTCATGAGAAGGAAAAAGAATCCCAGAGTATGCTTTTTCTGACCTCCACTCACAAGGAGCAGCCTCACTGAGATACAAAAAAAAAAAAAAAAAGAAAAGACATGATACTATTGTGCTTTCAGTTTCTAGCCATGGCATCAGCAATCCTAGGGACAGATTTTCACTTAGGTGACATTTTTTAGAGTAATACGTCAATGGTTCCTTTTCACTTGCTGCTCCTTTTGTGTTTCATTTGGAATGGAGAAATAAATTATGGGCAAAGAGCCTTCCCTTGTAGTAACCCAAGCATATGGAAACCATCACTGTTGTCTGCCATTTGCACAGTTTTCTGCTGTTGAATTTTTTGTTCTTCACTAACTTAATGGCTGGGGATAGAGAAAAAGAACTGATTCCTTCCTTTGGTGCCTAACTGCTTTCCAAAATCTTTTCCTTTGCCATTATCTATCAGTAGTAAAGGCCACAGGAATAATTAGTTTTATCAAGAAGTGGCATTAATTCACAATTGTGGGGAGTACATACACATGTGTATCCATAAAGTCATCACCAAGGGAAGAGATGGAGAAAATATGGAGAGAGAGCAGCACTTTCTTGAAACTTCAAGTGGATGGCAGAAGAATACAAGCTGATGTCAGGGATGCATCTTTGCAGTTCTGTAAGCTGATGTGTACAAAACACACATCATAATTCAGCCAACATTTTTACTAGCCCCTGTGGGAGATGCTGCCTTCAGTTCTGCATGGTAAGAGAATGAGCATTCTCAGCAGAGGAAATGCGACTTGTTAGATGGCACTGTTAACACAGAGCAAAACCCCTCTGAAGTTTTCTGTACATGTGTGGAGCCTGAATAAAAAAAAAAAAAAAGAAAAAAGAAAAAAAAAGAAAAATATTTTCCATTATCTGTTTGAAACGGATGAGACATTGTTTACTCTAGGATTTTTTTAATAGATTTTTTTTTCTGTTATCCACTAAATTTTCAGATGTCCTAATTATCTGGAAGGTAAAACATCACTGTTGAGTATCAGTGTAATAAAGTATCACTGGCTTAACAATTAAAATGGTTACCTCAATGGACATTTGTGTTATTGGGAAGAGGCTGGATGAGGTGTGAAAGGGCATAAGCATACATGTATTCTATCAACCTAAGCCAGAAATAAGAAATCATGTCCAATTACATTCGCTTTATTGAGGTTGTAGTGTTGGTTTTCAACTGGATGTTAAGTGAAGCAAAGCAGAGATTTGTGTCCTGAATTCACTCAAGTTTTCTTGATTTTGAAGTTTGTATGCTTTTTGTTTGTTACATTGATTGCATTCTGAATAAATATTCCAGCTTTCAGTGTAATTACTGACATTCTTTTACTGCAATCAGTTCAATGGCCATCTAGAACATCTTTTGAGACACTATTCTGAAATACTATGCAAATGGTATGCTACTGGCTGAGATGTATTTCCTTCTAACAAGCAAGCTAAACTTACAGGATTTGTAAAATATTAAAGAAGTATTTCAGGCTTGGCTATATCAATATCAAATTTATAGTGAATTAATTACAGAATAGTATATGAACTTGATAGTACATGGCACTTCTCTGAAACTTAAGCTGCTAGAATCAGAAGGAATTTGGGAACTCCCCATTTCCCCAGTGAAGTGAAGTGATAACCTGGAAGTATTCTAAATGCCACTCTCCAGACTCTACTGGCAATTCATATAATTTCATTTTTTTCTTTTTTTTTTATTTGTTCTAGAGATAGAGGCCAGAAACTCTTATGTTCATTACATATTGTTGTGCAGACACTTACAGACTAGCAAAATAAAAATTAAAAAAAGCACAAACCCAATAAAACAACAAAACAAAACAAGCAAAAAGAAACTGCAAATTCTTTTGGGTCTTTGCATAATGTTAATTACCTTAAATTAGGTGCAAGATCTCTCCTAAGTATCAGATGTACCAAGGGCTGTCTATGCACCATTCCCACATTCACTGAGAATTTTCTTTAAACACACTGGCTAGTTTTACAGCAGGATTCCCTTGGGATAGTTGCTGGACTTTCCAGACCTTCCGCTCAAGGTGTTATTCAATGAAGTCACACAAATAAATAGCTTTGGGGCTCAGCGTTGAGACTGGAGATCTTCTGAGAATGCTCCCGCCTGGGCAGCTTCTGCAATAATCAGTTCATGCTCTGCAGTGAAGGTTGCTGTGAGCTCAGGCAATCCTCATCTCAACTTTGTCTGTTGTCTTCAGTCACCCCACTGTCTCCCCTGGGAGTCTCACTGGGAAGGCAGCACTTGAACAGTTTAGAGAATTGGTAAATGCTCCAGGTGTGCCCTTATATGCATCTACACCAGAACAATAAACACAGCACAGATTTGAATTTTTTATTTTCTTCCTTATATTTTATTTGCAGATTGAATTCTAAAACTCTTAGCCCAGAAAAGTGTCTGGATTTATATATACCTAAGATGCTTTGTGTTTTGGGTGGGGTTTTTTGCTGTTTGTTTTGTTTTTTCATCTGTGTGCTCTTGCCTAGAGGACCACAGACATGAAGATATGACTCCCTTCCAAGGGATCCTTTAGTAAAGAACCTACGTAGTTAAGAACCCCAGAGGCAGGTCACAACATTTTATTGACATCATGAACAGGATCCTTTGGTGGTGCAGGGCACCTACGTATGTACTAGGTCTTCCTCCAGGAGAAAAATTTGCCGGTTTTCTGAGTGGGGTGGATAGACAGACACTGCCTCTCAGAGAGCTAATGACTTATTAAAAAAAAATATGACCACCCAGGTTGGTCCAAAAAGGTATCTAATCTAGTTTTATCTGGGATATTGGGCACTAGGAGTTTTCCTGACCACGAGTGATAACTGAGAACCATGGTCCCTGACCCAGAGGGCAGCATTCTGGGCAGAAAGCTAGGATCCTATAGAGAGGGGAGAACCCCATATGCTCAGAACCCCCACAATTGGTCATATCATAGAATCATAGAATCAGCCAGGTTGGAAAGGACCTCTAGATCACCAAGTCCAACTCTTGATCCAACACTGTTGTGGTTACTAGACTACGGCACCAAGTGCCACATCCAGTCTCATCTCAAAAACCTCCAAGAACGGAGAATCCACCACTTCCCTGGGCAGCCCGTTCCAATGTCTGATTACTCTCACTGTAAAGAATATATATTGGAAAGTGTGTGTACAGTGGCGTGTTTCCAGTTAATGCAAACACAGTTATAGGAGATTCTACACAACTCTTCTAAGGAAATTGAAGCTCATCATCTTTGGTTTCTGTTTTTATTCTCGAGTTTACCTGAAAATCCACACCAAACAATTACAAAAGTAAATACGGTCAGGTCCCAGACCCTGCAACCAGAATGCATGTGAATTGATTTGCCTGGAAGTAGCCCAGCATTTAACAACTTCTGGACAACAACTGAGAATTCCCAATACCACCAAACAACTACCAAACTATGGACTGATGTTAGGGGAATAAGAGTGGTACTGAGACCCACAACACACTGCTCATTCAGTGTTGTCTCACACTAATTCA
>JAWMRA010000090.1:14409098-14422365 GCA_035584735.1 Pseudotriccus pelzelni | reverse complement strand
GTTCGCGAAGCCTAGCCATGATGATGATGATTCCATAAACAATCAGATTGGCTACCTTCAAATGAAATAATTATTGAAGGAAATATTGTCTACATTTTCAAGAAACACTGCCTTTTCTAGGTTGCCTTGCCCACTTGAATTTCTCCAAAAAAATTTTTTTGTTATTTTTATTTTTAATACATGGGAGAGAAAAGAAAATATTCTGGCAGCTTTGGATTGCTTACTTGAATGGGCCTGTTAAAACTGTTGTCTTTGGTAATTTTTTTTCCATTTAAATAATCAGATTAATTAATTAGATTAGTGTAATATAGTTAATCTTACATAACACTATTTCTTACTGATTTTTGGTGGAATACTCTATGCCTAGATTAAGACTGGAAATTAAGTGGTGTCAGTAGAGTTTTTTGGAGGGATGTTGATTTCAAGGTATGGGATTTCTTTTTTTATGAGGAAGTACACAATTAACTTTTTGACATCTGTCATGCAAAAAATAATCTTTATGTGATAAAATATAGAGATGTAGCATTAATAAAGATGACTGTTTCTAATTTATTTTAATAACTTTAGTCATATACATTTTTTCTGAGGTGTGTTGTAACTGCCTTGTTTTAGATATATCTTGCACATTTTTAAACTGCACTTATTTGTTACTTATTGTGTAAATAAAAATTATCTAATCATAAATATATCCTGAGAGATGAAAACTAAACTTTGTCATCCAGTTGTAGAGGGAAATTAAAGTAATTTTATACCTTTCAAACATTTCACTAACTTGCAGAATTCATTAAAAATGCCCTTCTTTAACACAGGGTAATTCATTAATTTGAAATTCTAAATGAAGGTAAATTTTTGAGTTACTTCCCCTTGCAAAGTTTTGTTGGTTTGCTTAATCAGTCAGTAGGCCTTTCTAATGTGGTTTTAACTTGTTTAAAAATTGACTTCAGAATAGGGGTGAGGTTTAGATATTCTGATGGGTACTGGCGTTTTGTGTTCTTACACTGTTTTTATTTTCTTGCACAGCGAATCAGTGGTTATTTTAGTATGCTGATCATGTAAAGTATACTTTAAAGTGTTATTTTCATCTTTTAATATTACAATGAAAAGCAAATGTAAATTTCTTCAGGAAAAGGATCACCAGTGAGTTCCAGTGAGATGCATTCTAATCTTGCTGCAGTGATGCAAAATTTACAACTTATATTCAAGAGGAGATATGGTCAAAAGGAATTAAATCCTATAAGCTATCTAAAATATAGACATATTTTTAAAAAGACTGTTTTGTTGCATTTAATGTTCCTGCTATGGTTGGTTAACAAGAAGCTGTTCAAGGAGGTATCACTAGTGATCTGGTTTTAATTGGGAATTTATTTCTTCTAATTTCTCAAATTATGTAGTTTAGTAAGTGTTCTATAAGATTAATAGCATTCTTTGTGGATAGAAACAGTACCAAAATCATAACACATTTCAAATATTTGGGCTTCAGTAATTCTGAGTGCTCATTTGAAAGAAAAGAATATTCAGTTAGTTATCTTCCTTCTTGAATTCTGTTTCTAAAAAAATTGTTTCCAACATCCATAATAACAACTGATCTTATTTCTTCTTAATATTGTACATAAGACAAGGCAATTTCTCTACGAAGATGATTTTTTTTCTATGAAGTACAATCTTAAGTTTTTATTTCTGGGGACCATGAGCAATTTTGGGTTCTCAGACTAAAATGTCTTTGCATGCAGTACTTCATGTTCATCTCTTAGCAGTTTTTATATGAAGCAAAATCAGTAAATAGTAGAAGGGAAAATGTGACCTGGTTTATGCATTGTTTTTTGAAAATGGAAGTCTTTGTATGAAAACTTTTTTTATCATAGTCTTTTCTATTTTCCTCTTCTCTTTCCTCTCATCTTGCACAAGACCTTGATTTTCCCATATACTGAGTGTTTGCATAGCCTGTGTCAAAAAAAGAAGTATTTAAAAGTTGAAGACAATTTGGTTTGTTCCTTTCTTGCACCTTTTTTTTCTTTTGACCTTTGCATGATTCTTTTTTTCATTTTTTTTTAATTTTTTCTGCCAGTACTGAAAAAAAGAATATTGAACTACCAGAAGAATAATCAATTACAGATGGCCAAACACTTTACATTTCCATTATGAATATTCATGTGAATAGAAAATAAATTCTGCTTAGGATGTGACTGTGCATCTTTTGTCTTCAGTTTCTGTGGCTGTTCTGGAAAATGAGTTGCTGGAAAAAAATAGGTACAGCAAGTGCATGTTTTAATGCTTCTGTCCAAAGATTTTCTGTGAGAAAATCAGATAGTTTAGGTTGATAACAGAGAGTCACACTGAAGACAAGACTTTAGAGTAACTTGTATTGAGGATAGTTGACCTCAGCTTAGGTTCATAATCTTAGATGCAATCTTTGATGAGTCTTCCACTTCTCTTTTCAAAACCAAAAAAAATTAGGGAAAAATTAAGTCCAGGAGCTGAACTATTCATTAAGTAAGACCTAAATCAAGTATTTAATTGATCCAGAATGAAACATGTGCAATTACCTGTCTATTCAACTGTTTCTTGCTTTACTCTAATTACAGTGCTTTAGACACCCACTGAGATGACAGTGTGTTCAGAAAATACGTGTTAAGCTTCAAGATAAGACATTTCTTCATGAAAATGAAGGCCCACAAAAAGCCTAAGATGATTTGAGGCATGTCATAAAGGTTAAGTAAGTGGAAGCAAAGAGGTGTCATTGTTGAGTTCATCAGACACTGGCCAAAAGCATCCTGTGCTGGTCACTGGGCTACATCAGGAAATGTTTTATGTCCCCAAAGTTATCCTTCTCAAACTACTGAAAGTGAAATCTCAGACTACAAAACCACTGGATGAGTGCTGCAGTGGATTCTGGATCCAAAGGAAATGCCAGAGTATCACATGCAAACTCATTCCTGTGACACAGGGTGTCGCATCGTGGTGTTCATCTTCTGGTAAATCTGGGGGTTAGAGATGAAATATCATAAATTATAAATTAATATAAAAATTATTAATTTCTAATAATTTTGAAAACCTCTAGTGATAAAAATACTTGGTATAAGACTTACAAAGAATCTTTCAGAAGAAAGGTAGGTACTTTTTCACTGTGCTGTCTTTTTAGAATCATGAATATTTGAACTTACATTGTGAATTGTTCCTGACATTCAAATTTATGAGGAGTTCACAAATTTAAGTGTGATTTTTTTTTTCTTCAAACAGGTTTTGACCTGTTTTAGTGTTGTTTTTTTCTTTAGGGATAGCACATCCATTTTACATCCAATAGTCTGACACTTTCCCCATCAAACTGCCATTTTTTAAAAAGAAGACGAAAAGCAGACCATCTTCCTGGAAACAGAATGCAAACTAACAAGTAAAACAGTCAGGCTTGTTTGAATAATGAGGCAAAGTGGGCTCGTCATTCAACATACTGCAATACAGCTTTGAACTTTCACAAGGAGGAATAAACCAGTTAATTGGAAGGAACAGGTATCTGCTTAGCTAAATTTATTTTGTCACATGAAAGTTTCTGTCACTTCGAATTCAAATCTCTCTTTAAAGAAGAATTTTTTATTTTTAATTATTATATTTTTGCTTTGTAATTAATGAAATATCCAGCATCTTTATTTTACATTATTAAATCACCATATCTTGTATTTTCTTCAATCTCCCAATTCCACAGGATTTTAGAATTTATTTGGTTACATTGGGTTTTTTTGAAAGAGTGAAAATAACATAAGTGAAAAGTTGAACTCTGTTTATCAAAATCAATGAAAAACTTGAAGATACAGAATAAAACATTCCTCAGGAAGTTGAAATAGCAGGCCAAACATCTCTCATTATGGGACTCTCACTAATGTATTTTAGTTTAAAATGATGTATTTATTATTTTTTACTGCTGCACATGCCAGAAGAGACAGCAGACAAAACTGTGATGGCATCTGGGAAAGGCAGAAGAAACACAAGGTAAAATGGCATTTCTCACTGGATGAGGCTGAGTAGACAGATGAAGACAATGAAATACATTTGAACTTCATATGAATATAAGCCCAAACATAGCTTATTACAGCCCGACTAGGAATAGTAGATTCCTACTACTAGGGGTTCGAGACAGGTTGTAGGTCAAGCAGGATTGAACACTTTATTAAGATGATTCCCTTTCATATAGGGGAAGCAGTGAATTTGCTAGAACAGTGGGTGTGGATATAACAAATATCGAAAGGGAAGGAGGGAGTTTGCCTAAACTAAGAAAATATGGGAGGGGTTACAACTTTACATGGATAAAGTAGGAAGGGTTACAACCATAAGGAATCAAACAATGAGCAACCAGGGATAAAAAGGAGTAAACAATTTAAGGGAATTTTTACAAAATTATTTGGTATAATAGGTAAACTCTGTTTTAACAGTAATCCAGAACTCTATTAGTAAAGTCCATTGTCTCTAAAGGTGTTCTGTATCTCCCAAAGTGTTCTGTGGGTAAAAATAGCATCTTAATCTTCAGTTGACTTTTTCAGGGCTTCAGTCCATCTTCTATACTGCTCTTCTTCCTTTTGCCCATCTTCCACAATAACTCAAATTTAATTAACATTTCTATGTCTTTCAATAATTAGAAGCATATTTTATAGTTAATCTCTCGTTTTATCAAGAAAAGGGGCTGAATGGTGTTAAACATTGTTCCACTCTGGGTGGAAGAAGAGGTCTGGATCTCAGGACCAGACATTAAGTTTAATGGTAAAGTTTGTTATCAGCTAAGATAAAAAATATGTTTCACATTCAAAATGATTGTAGAGGTTTAACTCTCAAAGGCTAAACTATGATAAGTTTACTTATGTAAGCACATAAGAATGGATATAAAAACCAACCTGATGTTTTCCCTCATTTACATTAACAGCACTTTTGTTCCCTTTCTGTTCACAGGTAACTTTACACAGAAAATGCAGAAAACAAACCAGTGAGCATGAAATAAGCAATAATTCAGTGACTAATCCCTTCTCAATGGTGTTTTAACAAAAACTGATGTTTTAATGAATATCAATTGTAACTGATGTTCTGAGTATGTGAAATTTTAATGTGTAATGAAAGACCAAAGAAAAGAAACCGCCTTTAGGAGTGTAAGTCTTGAAAGCCAAACCTGTGTGACAGTCAGTTGCTTGACATTTCTTAAAAGCCACTTAAGCAACTAATTATTCAGAATGGAAAATATCTCTATCTGTTGGCTTCCAAATGTCATACGCACATGGATACAAGGATGATTACGGAAGAAACACTGTACCTGTAGCAGCATGGATTTCTACTTTTCAAGCAACTCCCAAAGCAAAAGGGAAGAGAAAAAATTTATGCAGGTGCAGGGAATGTTTTCATTCTGTCACAAGTCCTTATTTGCACATGTACTTGTATGAACAGCAAAGATCTGTGCAAAGGAGGGGTTGCAAGACTGGCTTCTGTAAATGGCTTCTCAATGTGTCTGAGTGCTTGAATGACTGAGCAGTCATCAGGGCGCCTGTAACTCTTGTTCACATTAAAGAGATTTATGTTGTGTGTGCAACGACCAATAGGTCCCTTATGGTTTTGGCCTGACCTCAGATTTTAGAAATCAGTGACTATGTTTTGTAAAGTGGCTGTGCTACAGCTTTTCCATAGCACTAATTTTACATCATTATAGCAGCATCCTGAAGAGGGTTCATCAGCTTTCACATGTTCCAGGATCTTGGTCTCGTAATGCACACATTGAATTATTATCTGTTTGTGATACATAAGTTTGCAGCTAGATTTCAGTACTTTCTCTTGTAACTCAAGTTTTTGAACAGAAGTAACAGTGAGCTTGTGACATCCTGTTCCACATTCAGCATCGTCTGTGCATGATCGATGTGTTTATTCACTGCAATAGAAGTGACAGGTCAATATTGCCTCTCTGTGGACATGACATTAAAATAGTGTCTCAAAGGCCTTGAGAGAGGAAGATGTTGAAGTACTCAGGGGTAGGCCCTGTTAACCAACTTATCTTTTTATTTAATTTAGCTTTATTTTTCACTCCCATAAAAAATACGATAATTCTTGATAATCTACTTTTTTACTAGCTTGAGGGTCAAATAGCAAGACAGCTGTATCTTAACCACCTAAATAAATTACCCTGTTGGGCATGGAAACCGCTTCAGCTCCATCCTATTCAAAACAGTTTTTGTTGCAGTCCTTGGAATCAAATCACTTGACATCCAAGTGCAGGTTTCAACCCATGCAGGTCAAGATTTTTTCTTCTAGAGGGAATTAACTGCTACTTAAAGAAGTTTTACAGCCTGTTTTAGAGTGATGATGTATGAGAGGATACAATCTGAAATTGTTTTCCTTTCTTTTTTCCTTCTTTGCTTGCCTAACTTTAAAAGAATACAGCTGGACATTTAGGTTTATGAAATGCCATTTCCAAAATGCCACACTTGAGGAACTTTGGAGAATATCAGCAGACAATTAAATCATGGAAATTTTCCTGCCAATGCTTAGCCAAAGGAAACGTCTCATGGACAATTACTTTGTTTCTGAGAAAAAAGTATTCAGTACAAAGACAGTTTTTTTCTTCCTCTTTATTTTTACACTATGTGTCAGGGTCAATGTCATCCTACCTAATCTCTCCATTCCAAGTGTGAGATTTTTCTCTTAGTTAACATATGCACTTTATTCCATTGCTGTTCTTATGAAAATAAAAGTGAAAGAAAAACATTCTGGACTTAGGTTTAATTTGGTGGGGTTTTTTGTTTTGTTTTTTTTTAATTTTATTATTTATTTATTTACTATAATTGCATGCGATGGTGTCACGGTTGTGTAGTTTTATGATTTCAGTATTCATGCAAGGCGCTTAGAAGGAAAAGCTACTTATTCTTTCAATCTGTATATAAAATCTACATATAAGATCTACATATAATTTCATATATATATATGGATTGTCTGTCTACTTTTAGAGATAAAACAAATGGCAGCACAGATATCAAGAAGATAGAATGATCAAACTGGAAATTACTGTTGTGGGGTGAGGTTTGCAAAGAAAATCTGTGCCACCTTCCCTCTCCAGGGGATCTGTACCTCTCCAGCAGGTACTTGTAATGACTTCCTGTTGGCCAAAAGAATGAGAATTCAGACAAACAAATACCCTGATGTTCAACATTAGGATTTGTTCATACTTTGTACTCAGCTGATATAGCACATTGCATATAAGATGCCAAATCAAGTGATTTTATCACCCTTATTAGTTAGAAAATATACAAGACATAAACTAGTACATAATAGTGTCTTCACTGACGATGTTCTATGGCCCCTAAATGTAAAGAGATTATTCTGTTTCAAGTAAATCTTCATAAAGGCAAATTATGGGTATCTTCTAGAATATCTTCTCTGAAATGTTCAATTCTGTCATCTGGGATGTGGTTGAGGGCATATAAATTAAACCAGTTTTTGATTGTTGAGGTCAAATAACTCCAATTTTACATGGCAAGCAAGTTGTTATGAAGGACTTATTATGCAGTCTCTTTGGTTCCCAGATCAATAAACTGTAAAAAGTAGCATGACAGAGAAGTTCTATAAAACTAGTTGTCTACCAAACAGGGCTTTTGTATTTCTGACATTTTAATAGATCACCATCCAGAACATTCAAAATCAATTGCACTCTACATATTGCAGAGCTTTTAAAATAACTGCTACATTTCTAGACTACTGATTTGCAGTTAGCAGTCAGAACCCAGCTCTGAAAAAAAAAACATACCCTTTTCTGTTAACCTTAATTTCTCCCTCTTTGCCTGTGTGTGTTAGATCAGATAAAAAATTATGTATTTTCCTCCTGAACAAGTATATTAACAATTCATCAGCCACCTTATACTTTCATTTATGCTGCCATATTTACTTTGTTTACATTTTACATTGTTTTTCCCTTTATCCTGGAATTTAGTTTCTCAACTAGTTGTATTACTTATGTAGAAGAAAAATAAGACACCTAATTTCTATAAATCTGATTTATTTGAATTTAGCAATTTTGGGCGTATTTTAATACTTATGAAGAAAAAGAATGAAAATTAAAACAACTAGAGGAAAATGTTAAGAAGTTTAGATTACTTAAACAGCAAAGACATCTTTATTAGTTCAGAACTTCTAAGAAGTTAAAGCTACCCACTGACTAAAAAATCTCTTATTTGTACTATTTTATCTGTGACTCCCACTCTCATTTCCTTTCTTTGTAGTTTCTGGACATGTAAATGTAGATCCACTCCAAGATATAATACTGTTATCATGTTTTAAATATTTTTCACTTGGAGTTTCAACATTTTTATAGGAGTGGACCTCTGAAATTCAATAACGTACTCCACAAAGAAATATTTATTTTTTTTTATTTATTGAGGCATTCATTCAGTAACATCACTGCTCATAGAATTACTCCCAAAATATTACAAAATTGAAACAACATGAACAGAGACACAAACACACAACTAATCATGTATAACCAAAAAAACCCCTATAAAGATAAATAAAAGAGAGGGTTATTGTGGCTTCTTAATTCCCTTTTTTTTTTTCCAAAATGTCAAACTTCTAGATTATTTTGCATTTCCTCAAACAGTGGGTAGGAAAAGAAAAGGTATTACTGTAAATATCTGGAGAAAAGAACACTGTTTATAAGAATTTCGCATTTCTCGTGTATAATTCCTCTTTCATAAAATTGCATTTTTTTATTTTGTTTGGAATTTCTTTATAAATTTTGTACACATAGGAAGAAAAAGATGGTAGATATTTGATAAATTGATAAATACATTGAAGCAAAAGCAATCATCAACAGGAATATAATGTATATGGAAAATAGTAAAGCATAGCACTTGTGAACTAAACTGCATTATCTTGAGTTCTTTATAGCCATGAATACTCAGCTACATTATGTTGTTCTTGAGCAATGGTGAAATCTGTCATGACTCATGTCATATATGTCATAAGTAATGTGAAATTTTTTAAAATTACTATAAAGTTACTAAGGAAGGACCTTTCCAGAACAGTATGTCAGTGACAGGAGGCTGACCCTCAGTGATTTTTTTTGTAGTGTTCTAAAGTTCCTTGTATAAATAGTGTAGGACAGTGAAACAGCTTGAATGCATCTGCTATCTGGAAAAGGTTTTAAGTTTTATTAATATCTGTGACTGGTGTAGAGGACTGGAATCAACAAATATGAGTTTATTCTGATATTTAGTTTCTGATTTTCCAGAGATGTGCAGCAGTCAGCAGAATCATAGTAAAGCTTTCAGACAACAAAGAAAACATTATCCACTGGTTGGGGGTCAACTTGTGTTTCCTTCACTTCAACATCTTTTACTGAATGTTACCCAAAGAGATCCTTTCTTGTTCCGTGAAGCTACCAAGAGTATTTTTTGAGGGTAACAATCATTTAGCCAGGTGTGGATTTAATGGTGGTTTTAATCAGTCATAGAATATCCTGAGTTGGAAGGGAGCAGCAAAAATCATTGAGTCAAACTCCTGCTCACAACATCCCAAGGATCACACTAGGTGCCTGAGAACATTGTCCAAATCTTTTTTGAACTCTGTCAGGCTTGGTGCTGTGACCACTTCTCTGGGGAGCCTGTCCCACTGTCCAAACACCCTCTGGATGAAGAACCCTTTCCTAATATCCAACCTGAACCTCCCCTGACACAGCTTCAGGCCATTACCTCATGTGCTGTCACTGGTCACAAGAGAGAAGAGATCAGTGCCCACCCTGCTGCTTCCTCTCTTAAGAATGCTGAAAACCACAGTGAGGTTTCCTGTCAGTCTCCTCTTCTCCAGGCTGAACAAATCAAGTGACCTCAGCCACTCCTTCTGTGGTTTCCTCTCTGGAGCCTTTACCATCTTTATGGGCTTACCTTGGCTCTCTAAGAGCTTTAGATTCTTCTTGTATTGAGGCCCAAAACCCCACACAGGACTTAAGGTGAGGCTGCCCCAGTGCAGATCACAGCAGGACAGTCCCCTCCCTCACCCAGCTGGCAGTGCTTTGCCTGATGCACCCCAGGACACAGTTGGCCCTCCTGGCTACCAGGGCACTGCTGACTCATATTTAATTTACCTCCAGTTCCCTTTCTGTGGGACTGCTCTACAGCATCTCTTTCCCTGCTCTGTCTATTCATTCAGAGTTGCCTCATCCCAAATGAACAACTATGCACTTGTACTTGTTAAACTTCCTGTGGCTGGTGATGACACAGTCCTCTAATTTTTCAAGGTCTCTCAGCAGGGTCTTCCTGCCCTCAAAAGAGTCAACAGCTCCTCCTAATTTGGTATCACCATCAGAGTTACTTAGTGTACCTTCGAGTCCTGCACCTAAGTCATCTTTGAGGATGTTGAAGAGCACAGACCCTAAGATGGAGCTCTGTGGAACCCCACTAGTGAATGGTCATCAGCCTCATGTCACCCCAGTTGCTATAACTCATGAGGCAATTGGTCACTCACTGCATAACATGTTTATCCAGCTGCGTGCTGGACATTTTGTCTGGAAGGATTCTGTGAAGGACAGTATCAAATGTTTTAGCTAAATAAAAAAAGATTACTTCTGCTGTCTTCGCTTGATCAACTAATTAGTCTACCTTGTGGTAAAAGGAAATTGAGTTTGAAAAACAGGACTTTCTCCTCATGAAGCTGTGCTGGCTGTGATCAATGACTGCATTGTCGTCCAGGTGTTTTTCCATAACTTCCAGAAAAATCTTGTGCATAATTTTACAAGGCACCAAAGTGAGGCTGACAGGTCTTCCTTATTGCCCTTCTTGAAAACTGGGGTAATGTTTGTCATCTTCCAGTCAAATGAGACCTCTTCAGAGTCCCCAAACCATTTGAATATCATAGAGAGAGGTCTCTCAATGCTATCAATCAGCTCTTTGAGTACTCTTGGATGAATCCCATCAGTCTCCATAGGCTTATAGGGATCCAGCTGGAGCAGCAGATGTCACACAAGTTTGGGGTTGACTGGAAGCTCTTCCAACTCCTCAAGCTTACTTGTCCTGTCTATTCTTCCTGAAGAGCCTGTAACCATCCAACAAGGCCCTCCAGTCACAGGACTAGGGTTCACGCCAGTGATATATCTCTGTGCCTGGGCCAAGGCTCATAACTCTTCTTGCCTGTGCTTTGTTTGCTTTGTTAAGCTATTTCATCACAGGGAAAAAATAGAGTATACACTTTAGAACTACAGAAGTTGCAGTTTTTCACCATCTAAGCCCTTTCTCTACCTGTTTGAAAGCACGATATTTTTTTATTATTTATATTGGTCATATCCATCAGCATGGGTAATTTTCATATGATTTTTCCACTTGGATGACAAAATTACTATTCATAAAATGTCAGACCAGGAACACTAAGAACCCAAAGATATTATTTAATATTAGGAATTATATCTTCTCTCCATCCTAGTGAGTCATTACTACTGATCACTGAAGACTGTAAAATATTACCTCAAAAGAAACTACTGTCTCTGACCTTCTTGAGTCACTGATTTCCTTCCTTCCTTCCTCCCTGCCTCCCTCCCTTGCTTTCTTGCTTGCTTTCTCTTGCTTGCTTGCTTTCTTGCCTTCTTCCTTCCCTTCTTGTATTCTTGCTTTTCATTTCTTTCTTTCTTTTCATTTCTTTCTTGCTTGCTTCCTTGCTTTCTTTCTTCTTCTTTCTTTCTTTCTTTTCCTTTCTTACTTTATTACTTTATTTCTTTCCTTTCCTTTCCTTTTATTTCTTTTCCTTTCTTTGAGTAATTTTGTAAATTCATCTTAAACTGCTTTGATTTGAACAAAAATGCTGTGGGAATGTCTTCCAACATTATTCCTCTAAGATTACTTAATCATGCTTTGGAAGCACTGGAGGACAAACCCTTACCTGAAGTATATCACATGGGCTTTGTTATTTACTAAGTGGCTATTAGTTTATTCCCAATGTGTTCCTCCAAGTCCCTCATTAATTATCCTTAAGCTTCCAAGTTGCAGCTGAGATGCAGAAGAGCTGTATCATCTCATGTTCTTCTTTGCCTTAGGCACATTGGAATTTTAATACTGGATGCAGGGCCTCAGGGCTATATTGTAGCATTATTATGCATGTTACACAATATTGCTAAAGCATATAATGAGCCGTGTTAGACAGTAACCAAATATTTAACTAAATGTATTTCAATGGTAATGGCATTGCGGTCATACTTGCTTAGTTGGCAAATCCGTTGATTAAATAAACTTATTAATTTAACTAAACTGTGTGATGGGTACTTTAATTTCAATACAGTTTTCTTCAGAAATTGTAGGGATTGGGCAAAAATAAAAAATAGTTCTACTTTCAGGAAACTTTCCACAGAAATAAATATAAACATTTCTTAAGTAAAAGAATTTCTTAAGCTTTTATATTAGCAAAAAATTATAAGGTATGTATTCTTCTATGTATTATATTTCATTTAAAAGACCAAAAAAATGATATGATTCAAGAGCAGTTTTTATAAATGGAGAGAAGATGATGATATTTGCTTATGTAGATATAGATACATTGAAAATACATTCATGATGTCACTAATGCAACTAAAAGTATTAATGTATAACTCTTGCACAGGATGAAAAATTACTGTAACCTGCTGGAAGCATGGCGGGCAGCATGCTGGCAACATGGTGGAATTATATGATTTCATCCTTTTAATTTCCTCTACAGATTATTCTTCCATTTTGTCCTGAAAGATTTTGAGTGCCTGGAAACTCTCTCTCACTTCTAAAACCTTTTTTGCTAAAAGATAAGAAGGGACCTTTCCTAGTACATGAGAAGCAGCCTCTAATCAAGCATCGTCTGCAAGTCTCCTGATTTGCATTTATTTTCTACTGCTGGCCTAAGATAATTTGAAGCTGATGCCCTTCAAATCTGCTATATTGCAATTACATTCAAATAATTTTCTTCAAAAAAGTTTAAAATTTCACAATGTCCTTTTTGTGTTCATTTTTACAGTAAATTGTCAAAAATGTTTGCAGTGCCTCACATATAAATAAAACATTTAAATGTTTATCCTAGGGTGTTGTCAGATGATTGCAGTGAGTTCAGTTGGAGAGATCTAAAGCATTCGGAACCCCTCAGGTCAACAATAAGAACAAATAGTGAGAGTGGGGCAACATAACGTGCACACTGCTGTTTTTTTTGTTGTTGTTGTTGTTTTTTGTTGGATTAGTCATGCTCAGTACTGAGAACTGGTTACCTGTTAGCAGTTGGAGATATTAGATGTGCATTTTGCGGGGGGGGTTGG
>JAWMRA010000090.1:14330768-14342444 GCA_035584735.1 Pseudotriccus pelzelni | reverse complement strand
AGTAAACCTGATTGTACAGCCCAGCCTCTCTCAAGTTCTATGACGATATTTTAGCCTCAGACCTACATTATCCATGCTTTTGCTATCATGACAACTCAAGTCAGAATTACAACTCATCTTCTGAAAAAAAAAACAAAAACCCGCTGTTGTAAGTGGAGTTTAATTTATTTTTAAGTGTTTATAGAGATATGTATATGTGTCCTAAAAAATTTTAAACTGCTTTTATTGCAACTCATGATTTTCTGATGGGTTCCCTCTTTTACCCTTCCATTTCCCTCCTCATCCCACAAGGGCAGGGGAAATGAGTGAATGTTTGTGTGATGTTTACTTACTGGGTGGAGTTAAATCACAACATCCAATGAGGAAAAGATGCAGGAATCACTATTTCTGCGAACATCAAAATCCCTTGTGAAGGAGCAGCATTCATTTGTTTCATAGCACATGGCACTGCATGTTCCAGATTTCAATTGTTTGCCTCATCTGTCTGCCCCATTAATTAAAAAAACCCTATCTGTATCGCTGTAAAGTGTGTTCTTTTGTTTCTTGCATTTCTTCCCTACATTTTCAGTTCAAAAAGCATCCTCACACTACTCCTTGTTTCTTTCTACCTCATGTTTGGCATTTTGATAGTAGTAGAATTTCCACATACATCTGCAGCAGCAAACTAGATTACCGTAGGAAGAGAAGGTGAGAAATATATTACCCAATATTCTTTCAGGAGAACAAGTGGGAAGAGTCTGGAAAAATGATCAGGGAACTCAATAAAGATGAATTAGTCAAGTCATGAAAAGAAAGGAAGCAGAACATTGAAATGGTACTAGCTGCTTTTCAGCTATAGCCAGACAAATCAATACTGCCTAGACCAAGTGAGGATTCCTGGATTTTTGAAACCATTTTAAAGACTGCTTGAAATGCATTCTTGTAGTTGACTTAAATGCATTTCTCTCAATTTCTTTCTTATTTCTGGTAATGCCATGCTGCTTTATTTTCTGTCATTTAGACCACTCTATGCTTGCCTTGTGGGCTGAATAGTTAACCACCAGCTCTATAAGGTGAATTTCTCTCCATTTGAGAGAGAACTAGCTGTTCCTTGGGACAGAAGGAAAAGCTAGAGAAACAAACAGTGTCAAGAGTGAAGATGTGACTGATTTTCATGTTTTCAGGGTGATACAAGGGAAGAGGTGCCTTTCCCTTGGTAGCAGCTAAAGCCTGACTCTCTGGCCAGGAAGGGATTTTGAAAAGCAGAGGAGCATCAGACCATTTTCTACTGTGGCTTTTTCTCTGTGTCTAACAGAAACTAGGATACTAGGAAAGTGTGTGCTTTTCAAGGTGTCACAAAAAAAACCAAAGAAACTTGACTTGTGACTATATATCCTTCCTAAATATAATTTATCTATATTATGCCTATGCATATATGTATATAAAAAGTGGATGATTGTTTCTCTTAGCAAGTTTTAGTAACCTGTTGATCTCTGAAAGACTTTTATTTAGATACCAAATGCATAGTAAAACATATGTGTATTCTTTGCTTTTCCATAATAGTGATATTACTCAAAAGCATAATCATACAATACTCTTGTGTCTGTCTAGGAGGCCACATAAAAGTTAGATGCAGTGGAGATGAAGACTGAAATGAAAAGGGAAAAATATACACTGGTAATAGCTTATGGAATGGGATTAAAAGGAGAGAAATGAAAGCAGTCCTTAACATGTCTAAGGTCTGATCAATTTACAATCATCAGATTCTACTTTTCATCTTAGAAAACACTGAAAGCAAAAATCATTAGCTGAAGCAAATCTTGGGAAAGGAGAATAGATCTTAATTTTTATTAATATTACTGCTGTAATATACTGAAATTGAGATATGAACTGTTAGTTCAGTTTACAACTGACTCCAGTAGCAGAGCAATTTTGAAAGGAAAAAATGTACATTTCCCACATGAATAACTTAAGAGTGAAACTGTTAGCAGAGTTATGAAAGAAGCTATTCAGTACAATGACAATATTCTAGACATGTACCAAAGTCTTTAATCAAGTTTTTTTCTTTTAAGGGGATTTTTGTTTGGTTGTTTTTTTGTTGTTTGTCTTTTTTTGCTGTGTCCTCACAGAGGAGCAAATGTGATCTTTGTGACTTTAACATATATGGATTTTCTATACAGTTTTAAAAACCTATTGTTCTCCTGAACTCAATATTTCCAACAGCAACTTGAAGGAAGTTGCAATAAATTTACCTGAGGTTCTTTCTGGTAAAACTAACTGCTCTCGGTACCTGGCATCTCTCTCTCTGAAGTTTCATGAAACCAGAAGGAAACCAAGCTAGAATGTCAAGCCTTTGCATCCACTGGGACAATTGTCCATTAATAACAGTTGCTATTATTTAGTTTTCTTTTTTATATTTTCCTCCCTATTTTAATAAGCTGTTCAGGAGCAATCTTTGTTTTTCCAGATAAAAGTGTATTAAATTATCAAGAGCCACCAGCCTGAAAAATGGATGATGATAGACTATGGCTATACAAAACATATATATTTGAACACTAATTTGGTGGGTAGTAATTTATTTGTTTTTAATATTAATAGTTTGTATTAATATACTATACGTTTAATTACTTTTTAGTGTGAAATACAAGTTGTCTGAACCCTGAATACTTAATTCCTGCCAAAGAAAGTATAATTCTCCCTGTCAAAATTTAACCTGGTTCTCACAAATGTGGTCTATTTTTTATTCCTGCTTCCCCTGCAGAAAGAATGTTCTCATGAAGGAGCAAATTGGGACTTTATGAGCTCTCCTACTAAAGCAATGCTTCACAAGCTCCCCAGGAATACTCAGGTGTCAGAAATGCTCATCATTGTCTGCCATCACTCAGAGAATGAGTGTCATGGAAGCTAGCAGCAGTCATCAGAAGCTCTTCCAAAATGAAGACTGTGTTCCTGGCTTCCAAAACACACAGAGTAGCTGCAAATATATTCTTCTGCGCTAAAGCTTACCTCAGACAATATTTTGGAGATCTATGATGTTCCAGCATGCTCCTATACTCTGGTTTTCAGTTGAAGGATATCTAAAGAGATATATTGCTTTAATGTTAACCAATTACTTTATAATTGCTTGTAAGAAGACACGTTAAGGTAAAAGCAAATTAAAACTACCTACCACATCCAGTTACAAAGATTTTTAAATACACACATGACATAAAAGAGGAAAACTAATTTTCTCTGTTTACCCCAATGTCAAACCCGAGACAACCTCTCCCCTCTTGTTTTATCCAGATGAGAATCTGTAGATAAATTACTGAAGTAAGTTTTTTGTACCTCTTCAATACCAGCTCTGTTATCACTAAAGAGAGCATCTGGCTGGGAAAGAATGCAATTCTTTATATTCACAGCCTTGTTTGGGATTTATTCCAGGTTTCATTTAGATTTTAATCTTCCCAGCCTCATTTTGTTCTCCGACATTATTGATACTTAGTTTATTTTAGTTTCAGCCCTATCATCTTGGATTATGTGTAGACAGTTAATCTGCTCATATCTGTCATTTTAACAAATCTTTTGCTCTAGAAGTGGGTACAACTCTTCTTCTCCTGCTATGGCAGTCCTGAGTAAAGCCTTTCCATAGACCAATTTACATAAATGTGCAAATCAACAATAATACTTTCCCTCATAATTACTTATTAAGACCAGACAGAAGAGTTATTTACTGCTCTGGAGCAATAACCTCTTTGAAATCTTTAACCAATTATGTCTTTAAAGACAAATGAAGTACAAAAAGCACATTCAATTCAGATCACCCACTGAAATAACGTTTGAATTCACTGAGCCCAGAGGACGAAACAGCAGAAGTCTCATAGATTATTTAAGACTTCTCTTTACCAGAGTTTTTCACACATATTTCTGTATCAACTGTAAAATCAAATGAAGGCTTCCAAAGATCATGCAGAGGGCAAAAAATTATGAGTGCAAAAACCACTATTGTTTTATACACCATAATAATATGTTTCCATGTGATGGATAATATCCCTCTTCATAACATGGCAAAAGGCAGAGATCAGGAAGATTAAGAAAAGAAATGGAATGTGGGTTCTTTCATCATTGACTCTTCCTGCTTCTCTCTTTCTCCCTTCACTTACTATGGGACAAGGAAGGTCAGCACAATAATGGAAGGCAACAAACGTTGTGTCCCAGTCATGAAATAAATTCTGTAATACCCCAAAAAGATACACCATGTACTATTTTCTGGAAATGTTTTTCACCCATTACCTACTCCCTAAGAGCAACATTCCATTCTTCCCTTGGATGTTTTGCTGAGAGCCAGACAGCAATGAGTCCTCCAAGAGTTGGATTCGGTCTTCTTCAACAGATGTTATGTAACAGAAGGAAACATTGCTGCTTGTCTAAAGCATGCATTCTCATGTTAAGCCTGATGTCAAACCTCTGATGTTTACATATGTTTTTACTCCATGCCGGCAGAAATAAAACATTCTATATTGACTATCAAATGAAATTTTATTTTCAGGATTTTGGAAAAAAATAACTGAACTGCTGAAACTTTAATGAAAATTTGGCTTAGAAATATATTGATACGATGAAAATTCTAACTTCCTTATGCAAATTTTAGCTGAGCTAATAATTGCTTAGTACATACGTAATGTGTGATTAATTGCAGTTATGTCATCTAAAATGAATTACAACATACAGAAAAACTAAACAAATTGATAGCTCCAAGATTCTGCTTGCTTTAATGCACATTTCATGTTACATTTTAAATGACTTAGTAGTAGTGTTCATAAGTTCTTTTTAAGCCTACTTTATTGGTGTGACATAGATTTAAATGAGTGACACTTCCTAAAAAGGAATGTGGTCATGTGCAAATTACAGCATAAGACTCATTAACTAGACTTTGAGAAAAAATCATGCAACTTAAAACTTACACAGTGCATTCCAATAATTTCACTTTTGTTAATAAAATTTTAACCAGTACAGTATACTTCAGCCAAGTTAGGTCTTGCTACAGTCAATGGTCAAGATAAATGCGTCTAGTGGGAGCACCAGAGGCTACAGTGTATGCATGCCTCTCCAAATGAGCTTTAATTCAACAGTTTGTTTCACAAAAAAAACCTGCAGGATTTCTTTTAACTTGTCTCACTTCTCATAAAAAGGACATTTTTTTCTATGCAAAAATAGAAAGTCCCTGTTTTATTGGAAAAACAAAATTCCAAGTCGGCTTAGTGAAAGTTGCTTTGAATATTTTACACTGAAACAGTGTAATAACCCACACCTAGAGATAATCAATACTCAGTAAAAAATACTGCTCAGTAAGATTGAGTTGCTCTTTGTGCTCTTACTGTTTCATTTTTCAAGCCTGATGAAAACTGGAAATTCAGTGACATTGCAAGAAGAGGTCATTTTCTGCCTTGAGAAATTCTTCATTAAGTTTCAATTATTTTGCCAGTTTGTACAACAGTCTTTCAGTCTTCCTTACATTCCTAGCACATGTAGGTGGCTAATGTCTCTTCACATATGTTTCACAGCAGGTTCTGAACGATTAGAGCACTTAACAACTAAAAGTTCTTTTCCAGTAGAGCATGTAAATGTGACCCCTGTTGGTTGATATGCCTATACTACCTGATAAGAATCACTTAATCGAGTACTGCATTGAAAGAGGTGAACAGTGGAGGAAAATGCGCTTATCAAATCATATTACAAGCTATAATAGCAAAGTAAAATTAAACCACACGTTGGTTACATTTAAATGAATCTGTCTGTTTATTAGGACTAACCAGAATACCTACTTCTTTGGCCTTTTATTTTTCCTTTTTATTTTTTTTTTTTTTTTCTGTGATAGTGTGATTTACACTTTGGTTTGGTTTGGGTTTTTTAAATAGGGTAGAAGAACAAAACCAAGCCCATTACTTCAGTTTGTTTGCAAGTTGTATGCAGTGGAATAATGAACGTGGTAGGATGGATGTGCCTCCTTCCTAGTTGGAACTTCTCTCTTGCTTATGAAAGAGACCCAGTCAATGCTCTGGCTGAGACAGCGCAGTGACTAGTTTTTCTATATCTCAAATAATTAGGACAGATATCAGTCTGGGGAGTCCTGTGGGCTCTTTTCTTGTGACTTTGATGTGAAAGATCAGTCTATTCATGTCAGATAACATCATAACAATTATTTTTCAAAAATGTGCAGGTGAAGAGTTCCTTACTAATTCAATTACTTGTGTTAAAATTGAGCTTCAGTGTTTGTTAGAGTTTTGATATATATGTGAAATCTTTGCCTGCACATATGCCCATTCACATTTTCACAAATTTGCATATTTTCCCACATTAAAAAAATCATTATCACATTGCTTTACTTTTTTATAGGAGTTTAGTTCTGATCTTCTGTCCTTTGTAAAATATTCATCTTCTGATTGCAAAAACACAGGCATATTTACCGTGGGGCTTTGTGAGCTTTAACAGATTGTCATTAACTTTTTCTAGTGTCATATGCTTAAGGCATAAGTTAAAATCATCCCCAAAGTAAGAAAGGAAAGAAATAGAAGGAATCCATGTAAGGTCTTAAAACCAGCACTTAAGTGACATCATAAATAGAAAAAAAATACAATATAGTGAGGTCAGGAAAAGTTATGCAGAAAAGCATATTAAAACCAACCAAACAAAACACCAACAAAAGTAAATAAACAAACAAAAAACCCTAAAGACATTTTCCTATAAAATTCAGGGTAACAGGGGTGTGCTCTTCAAATAGATGTAACAATTCTCAGTGTCAGCAGAGCAGTACAGTACCTTGAGCATGTTGCACTGTTCTTTGATTATTCTCTATCACAGAATGACTTAGAGATGTAAAAGGCTTGCCTTTTCTAGTTCCCCAAAAGCTTTTGTACCTCATTAAATCTTACAAAAGACCCATCAGGTAAGTCCTGGATTATGAAACTGAAGATCGCATCTGCTAATCTGGGAGCAAACAAGTAAGTTCATGCTAAAATACCTATTTACCCTTCTTCTTTTTATTAATTTTCAATTAAAATATTAAATTAAACATTAAATTGTAGATAGAGTTAGATCTTAAACTAAGAAAAAAAAAAGCCTGTCTATTTTTTCTGCATAAACATCTTTAATTATCTCATATAAATGCGTAATATATTTTCTTAGATACACTAATAGTAGAATAACATTTGAAATTATTTGCATATTTTAAGCTGAATTTAGAATAAAGAGAATCTCATGCTGTGTGAACATTTATCAAACTTTTAACACTATGCTAAACAGCACATTCCTCTTAGAAAGATGCTGATCCCTGAGGATTAATTTATGCTAAAAAAGGGGGAGGAATGGAGATGTTGATGTAAGCACATAGCAGTAAATTTATATTACAAATTTAGGATTTGTATCTGAACACATTTATTTCTACATTTGTTCCTAAAAAAAAAAAAAAAAAAAAGAAATAAAACAAGATTTCATTTCATCCCGGTTAGTAAAATTAGAACAGGTAAGTCCTGAAAAGACTGAAAAACCAAATTGAAGCAATCAGGCAAAACATCAGCTTTGGAGCTAAGGTTCTTTCACACTGTCAGTGAAGACAGTTTTAAACACTTTACTATATGAAAAACCTCAGGGAAAAAAAATAATTTTTCAGGTTGTTAGTAGCAGTATTTTACCCCAAAGTTGTAGTGCCTTTAAAGTTGCTTATGAAATAAATTAGTGATTCCTCTTTACTTACTTTATACTCCATTCCTTTGGCTCAGTAACTGGCATTATTTTGATGTTAATCTTGATAAAGGGGGAATAACGGGGCAGAAGAAAAAAACCACCAAAATGAAAAAAAAAACCACCAAAAAAACCCCAAACACACACACACACAAAACAAGACCAAAAACAAACAATAGAAAAAAACCCCCAAAAATAGAAACGTAAACCCATAAAATAAAATAATGAAAAATCTTTCTATTTCTGGAATCTGATGATTTGTATCAGATTGCTATGCTCCCTGTTACTTCTAATCCTATTCATCCTGAACGTGTAATCCTGGGAAACAGTTTTGATCTTGAAATTTCACATTATTAGTGTCTTTGCCTTCTGCAGAACTCTGAAATTGAACTAAAGCAGATCTCATCTTAGAAAATCTTCCTTTTCCTTTCTGAAATTACTTATTTCTAAAATACTAAACAACGAACAATTATTTATGTCTAATATTGAGCAAAGTAACATTCACATTAAAATCAGTTTTATCTACGAAGAATTTCTTACTAGAATTTCTTAATTCTTCTTGATTTTGACTTAGAGATCCAGTAGAAACCAAAGGCTTTTTAGTAATTCAGATATAGATCAAAGAAATATTTACTCAGCTAGTCTCAAGTATTGTATTTCTTAACCCCTTCCCCCCACCCCCCACCACATTTGGTTTGACATTGCCTGTCCAACATTGAAAGTATAAACTATTAGAAGTGAGGTTACAGATGAAGAAACTTTATTTCCTGTTCTTCTCAGTGACAGTGTATCACTGGTCTTGAATCTCAGGAGTGATTTTGATATAGTAAAGATACACTATCAGCTACTGATTTAGGGTTTACTTGTTTTGTTTGTTCATTTTTCAAGTTTATCCAGTATAGATACATTGATCCTTGAAGGGCCACAGGGTATAGCTTCTATTACTCAGTAATTTTCCTCATTCCTTTTTAATAGGCTGCCTTGAAGCTTTAATTAATTACACCGGTCAGTCTTAGTTTCAACTTTTATCATTCATATACAGTTTATAAACATGGTGCAAATCTATGCTTATGCTAACAGTATTTGATTCTTCACTATGCTTTAAACTTTCATTCACAAAACTCAAATTGATTGCAGATGGTGTTATTCTTTCAGAACAATGTAAATTGAATATACACTAACAGGAATAATATTGAAACCATTTAGAACACTTTAACACAAATTAAAATGAATATACTTTTTATCTGGGATGTTTCCACCACATAGTGTGGTAAATAGGTGAAAATAAGAGTGGTATAAAAGCTGCTATGAATAATCAATAAGAATACTGTTTAGAGTACAGTTAGTTGTTTGGGTTTTTTCTGTGCCTATTTTGTTAGGAATTTTCTGTCACCTTAATAATGTTTCTTAATTTTTTTTTCCTTTGGTTTAGGAGATACCAATGAAAGGTTGTTTCTCTGTGACATTTGTTACTTAAAAGCATTTTTTTGGCATTCTTTCCCATGATTTGAATTATTGCCATTCAAGAGTCAAATGAATGATATGATAGCAACATCAGAATGGGACACTGCTGTTTAAATATGTATTTAAGTGAAAGGAATTGGAAGCTCTATCTTCTTCCTGATACATTAATGTCATTTTGGTGAATTGACTCCTTCTGCTGTGGTAATTTGGGGCTATTCATTGTGGTTTGAAGGACATCAGCACTGAGAGCAATTCTTACAAATCTAATAATTAATTGCATTCCTTTTAATATAGAAAAATATAAAATAAACCTTAGCCACCAACAATCTTATAATTACTTCATTTCTAATTCATTCTACATATCTTTCAGTGGAAGGCTCACTAGCTCTTATAGTAAGCATATTTTTTAAGGTATCGGATATTCTTATTTTCTTGTTGACCTTATTTCTCAAATTATTTTTTGATTGTCTAAAGACTATTTTGTAATCTTTTGTTTACAGTGTAAGTGACAATTATGACTAAGCTCAATAAAAGCCTTTTAGCCTAGTGTGTTTTCATTTGTTAGGCAAAAAAAGCCACTCCAAAATTGCTGAGGGACTAGAGATCAAAAATATAAGTAAGAACTTCATATACTGTGAAGTTTGATAATTTTTTTCTGCTAAGCAAGGTATTATTTGTCCATTTTCATTTATATATAGGCTAAATATTTCAGTTTTAGAAAGACAGGTTTAAATCAAAATTTCTATATTCAAAGGGGATGGGAGGGGGAGGAAACTAAAAGAAAGAGGAATTAAAAAATCATTCCATTTTTAATAGACTATCTTAAACAAAAGACTGAATAAACTGTACTGAACTGTGCAATTGCTCCTCCATGATGCTGTCATGCACTTCTGTTTGACGTTCTGCTTTCTGTTATTTGTTTGCTTACAGAGAGGAACAGAATGATTTGTGGGAAACACTGTCAAACTGAGAATGGAAGTGACATGTTGATACTTTGTTCAGATAGTTCTTTGTTACTCAGTTCAGATAATTATTCTTTTTTTTTTCTCTATTATCTTTTTAAGGAAAAGTTTGTCAAAATTTAAAACTAAAAAATAAAAATCAAACCAAACCCTACATTTAGTATAATTTTTTCCCTGTCTGGTCATCTCAATGACCTGCTCTTTTGATACTTCAGGTAACAGTCTTTTAATATTTTTGGTATTCCTCTGATAATATTTTAGCTCATGAATGCACAATCTCTTAAGAAATACACAGGACAGAGAGCAGTCATTTTTTAATTCATGTTAATAATTGAACAGATTAGATTTTTAGCAAATTTTAATAGTTAGGAAACATTCCAATGTTAAAATATTAATTCTTTGCTCTTTAGAAACCATCTTCTCATCTATTCTTTACTTTCTATCACAGTTCAACAGATATAAAAATCAGTTTCTAGGAGATCTAAAAAATACAGCTCCAACAGATTTGCAACATTTAATTTCATAAGTTATCAGCCCAAGGAGTTATTCTGTTTTCCTTGTATTACATTTTTTGTAGGAATTGTATTTTAAGTCTCATTTTCCTTCCGTTGGCCAGGATATTTAAGAACTGTAGCTCCCAGAACGCTCACCATTAAAAGAGACATACAGAACAAGAACAATCCCATAAGACTTCCTTTCCCAGTAAGTGAATTAGTCAACTTCTAATTATGGAGAAATGTAAATTGAATACTGCACAGGTTTTAAATGAAGTATTTCAGAATAGTTCATTAAGCCAAGAGGAATATTTTAAACTATTTTTCCTGTCAAATGTTAAAATATTAGAATATCCTAGAGGTTGAAATTCTAAAATTTATATACCTCCACTCACCTTACAAACTTTTGAGGTATACAGTCTTATCCACTAGCAAAAGACACAAATGAACTTAACTAAATTCTGTTGAAAGTGTCAGTTAAACAGTGCTGGAATATATTTCTCTCCAAAACAGAGAATATTTACTTTGTGAAAAAATTTCATTTGAAGTTTCCCCTGTTACTTTTCACAAGTCCTTGTGACTTGAAAGTCCTCAAGAAATGGTTTAAGATTCTCCCTATTTTTCTCTCTGTGCAAAGGGATGCTAAGCCTGCTGGCAGTTAATTACTTTTGGTTTTTACTTTTCTTAAGTAGGTTATTACTAAACATTCTTGTCCTAGATTATAATTCTACATGACATTGGAGTATTGTTTATTCATAACTGCCTGTAGGATTAGGTGTTTATAATAAAAGCAATAACCTTGTTTATTTGTATTTCAGATGCTGCAACTGAGACTAAGTAAATATACTTTGTAACTGTTTCATAAGTCCTGCACAGAGACATGCAGCTGGTTTATAAAGTGGTGTTGTTGCGTTTTAAAGTTGCTGTTCTTAACAGTTTGTCATTTAAACTTTTCTCTGGAGGTGTGTAGGCATAAGTATCTGTCATGGGTTTGCAAAAGTCCCCCTCCTTGGGGATTGAAAATAGTTTGTCCAGATGAATTTCCAGACAAGGGCCAA
>JAWMRA010000090.1:14314255-14328923 GCA_035584735.1 Pseudotriccus pelzelni | reverse complement strand
ATGCTGTTTCTTTCAGATTTTCCTCATCCTTCTCTCTGCTGGTGCACACTCACCAGCAAGTTTCATATTCATCCTTGCAAGAAAAATGTTTATATTAACATTTTTTACCAAAGAAAGTTTACTACTGAATTGTAGTAAACAGGAGATCAATGTATTCAATTAATATGTAAGTCTGCAAACCATACTTAAGTAATGAATTTTAAAATAGTATTTAAAATCTGAATGATTTCTATATGCAAAATGAAATCTTTTAATTAAGGAAATTTTAAATGACATTTTAAATATTTCTATATTTCTTACAGACTTTATAAGTTATTTTTCTTCACAGAAAAAGAAGAGAAAAAAGGAAAGAGAAGGTGAAATACTTTATTCTTTTTGAGAGAATCAGATGCAATTTTTTTCCATGTCTCCTAATTCTGAAACCAGCCCAAAGAAAAGATTAATGACAGGGGATAAAGTAGGAAAACAATTAAGAATATGATCTATGTATTAATTTCTAAGGTACGACTGCAATTATCTGAAGTACTCTACAGATTTACAATAAACTCTTGGAATTGCCTTAGCATATAAAAATGATGGTGATATGACAAAAAGATAAACAGGAGTTTCTGAAGTATTTGCTGGTAGAATGGGACTTTACAACATTAATGACAAAGACTGAAATATTCTGACAAGATGTTATTTTGATAAATAAATAGCCTCACATGCTTTCAATTAGGTTGGTCTGGGATTCACACTATTATTAACTCAAAGAAAATTTTATGTTGACAGATTCTGCTACATTACACATACACACACAAAAAAAAGGCAAAATGAAATCAAATCTAACCTAACCAAAACAAAAAACAACCAAAACCCAGATCCAACCAAACTAAACAAAAATCCCTGTAAAAATAAATAGCTACTTTCCCATTTTATGCTAAAATCAGTGAAAAATTAGTAAAAAAAAAGTGAAAAGCACTCTTTTAGTAAGAAAACACCGCTCAACAGGTACTTAACTTCCAAAAAAGCAAACTTTTACATTTCCTTGATTTAGTTTTAGTCCAAAGTATGAGGAGGAATAAGGAACAGCTAGAGAGCAACCTGACAGATAGAAGACTCTTTTGAAAATGTGGAAATCATGTAGATCTGGCAGTTAACCGGTGAAAAATCTCTTAAAGCAACAAACACTCTCTTAAACCAGTAAATAGGCAGAGAAGTAGAGCCATGCATTTATTCCATCCATATAATACTTTCCTTGATTCAAATACTATATTTGAGGTGACTAAAAGCATATATTTTTCTTTTCTTCCTCAGGGTGACATTTCTTCAGCAGCACGATTTTTTTTTGAGTTTTCCATTCATTTGTGTAGAATATCTCTGCACTGTGTGATATATTCACACATGTAATTAGTCTATCTAATATGATGAAAAAGAACCACTTACATCATTCCCTTCAGCACTAAAAAAATTGAATATGTTGCCTGCATTTTTAACTTTCATAGCAATATTTTTACAGTGGAGGTCATCTCTGTTCTTCAGAGCCTGTTTTTGCTCTTTAAACCACATAACTAGGAGGCCTAACAGCTCTTACTTCACAACATTCTCAATTTAATTTAGAGATATATCATAAATACACAGATAAAGAATTCCTGAAGCTGCAATATGATGTACCACAACTTCTGATTTAAGCAGGGTCTCTTGTTCTGAAATTCTTATGATGAACTGCTTGCTGCTAAAGAACTGGGTGTGTTGCTCTGGCTTACAAATTAAATGTTCTGTCTGATCTTTAGCACAACAGATATCTCTGACACCTTTATTCATTATCTGTTGAGAATGCTTTTTAATCAGCATTCTTATTTTAAATGGAGACACAGTTTCTGTGGCTCTGGTCTCCTAGCAACACAGTTTATTGTCACTGACTTTTGTAATTTCTAAAGATCTCTGTTCAGAATGCTTTTCATGACTGTTAATGCTCTGTACAGCTTCACGGACATAATACTTTGATACCTCATATCAGAGCTGGTTTATTTTACTGTAAAAAATAACATATCAAATATAACTTAACCACTACCTAAACTCATAGCAAACCAAATTCTAAGCAGCAAGTAGTTTATAAAGACCACACTTAAAGTATATGTTTTGAACACTGATTCATTTGTGCTCTAAAATTTATCCAGTTGGATAAAAAGCATTGGAAAATTATGTGAAAGGTCAAATGTGCTCTCTATTTTCAGAA
Source organism: Pseudotriccus pelzelni (assembly GCA_035584735.1). Classification (NCBI taxonomy): domain Eukaryota; kingdom Metazoa; phylum Chordata; class Aves; order Passeriformes; family Tyrannidae; genus Pseudotriccus; species Pseudotriccus pelzelni. Next base: position 14,326,705 of record JAWMRA010000090.1, on the reverse strand, counting down.
AAAAAATTATCTTAAAATATTTGGCAGTTTACATTTTTTTAGTAAAAACTGCTCTTTCTTTGGATTTGTTCTTGCATGAAAAATAGCTCCACCTTTTATTAGTTAGAAATGGGATTAGAATAAGAGACTGTCTGTAGTGATTTGGTAGTTTTTTCCCCTGCAACTGAAACTATATTTGTATAATTGCTGTAGCCATCAAACATGGATTTAACACAGGTTAAATGCTGAATCTTGATGGAATCTGAGTGTTGACCTCCAGTATATATATTTCTTATCAAATTTTTAGGAGTAGGGATTAAAAAATTGCTCAAGAGAAAAAAACATACTATATTATTTTTATCTTGTTAATGAATTACTTCAATTATTTTGCAAGTGAGCATTATTCTCTTAAGAAGGGCAGCATAAGTAATAGAATTTTCTAGCATTCCACAACTTCTATGAACTAAATTAACTACACACACATTTAAATTAAGGAAATGCATAGGAATAAAGTGAAAAATACTACTGTTAACATGAATAGACATATACAACCATCTTTAATGACACCATAAACAAATTACTTTGAAAAGGTTGGACAGTAACCCATAATCTTTCTAGTAATGATGTTATGCTTCAGATATAGGTGTAAATCATGTTTCTTTTTCATTCTAAATTATATCAAAAAGGCATGCAGGAGGTTTTGGAGCCAGCATAGATAAAAAACATTTAAAGGGAGAATCTATGAAACATTTTATTGCAACTATCCCAAAAAAAGAACATACCATTTTCATGTCATAGCCAAGTCAGTGCACTAGCATTAGGATATCAGACTAGTCAGATGATGACAGTCTAGAAGGGTGTTGCCAAGTGAGAGTTAGTCTATACAATAAAAAGAGAGAAAATGAATGGGAATAGTGAATTATGGAAAAATCCAATTCAGAAGGTATTCACATGGCAAGGAAGGAAAAGATCAGCTGAAGTACACATCAAAGTCCTTGACTACATGAAAGCAAGGAAATTGAGCTGAAATTACCTAAAAGAGCAGAATAATAACTGGGGAGGTGTGGTGGGGGAGAAACAAAAAAAAGCGCCCCAACCAACCAAAAAAACCCAAGCCAACTGGGATAAATGATCCTAGCTATCCAAAGACGTATCCCATACCATATGGCATCAGGATCAGTTATTAAAGATGAGGGAATAAGTGAGGAACATGAAAATTCAGTTATGGTATTTGTCCTAAAATAAGTAGAAATGAGATGAGGAAGGCCAAAACCCACTTGGAATTAAATCTGATCAAGGATATGAAGGGCAAGAAGAGGGCCTTCTTTAAATACAGCAGTAATGAAAGGAAAACAATGGACAATGTGGGCCCATTCCTAAATGGAGGGAGGACCTTGGTAACAGAGGATGCAGACATCACAGATTTACTGAATGTCTTCCTTGCATTGATCTTCACTGACAAGCCCTCAGGAGTCTTTGACCAGGGAACAGCAATCTTGGAAGGAAGATTTTCTCTTGATCAAGGAGGATTGGGTTAGAGAACACCCAAGCAAACCTGACATCCACAAGTCCACTGGCCCTGACTCTTAGCACCTACAAGTGTTGAAAGAGCTGGCGGCACTGTAGCGTAGCGAGACTGCTCACAACGGTCTTTGAAAGGTCATGGCCATCAAGAGAGGTGTCTGACGTTAGGAAGAAAGCAACTGTCAACCCTTTCTTCAAAAATAGCAAGAAGAAGGACCCAGAGAACTACCACCCAGTCGATTTCACCTCAATCCTTGGAAAGGTGAGGGACCACCTCATTCTGCAGGCCATCTCTAACCATGTGGATGACAAGAAGGTGAACAGAAGCAGTCAGTATGGATTCACTAAAGATAAATCATGCTTGACCAACCTGATTACCTAATGCAGTGAGACAACCTGGATGGATGATTGTCTGCTTTGACTGCAGCACAGCTGTCAACAGCTGTCTCTCACAACATCTGTAGGAGTGGCTGGGCAGAAAACACCAGCCACCTGGATGATAAAAGAAGAGGAAGAAAATACTAAAGCAAAAATATTGTGGTCCTTTGTGAGCCAGAGCTATGATTAGTGTGTATGTGAAAAGAATCACAAGGTCAAGCTGGAAAGCCTCTTGACACATGATTTTATCTGTGGACTGTGAAGCATTCACATAGGTGTGTATGGTATGTGGGGAGGTAAAGAAACATCTACCTGGCTGGAGAGCTCAGATCCAGGGTTGGTAGAGAGTCTGTATATAGATATGGAGTAATAAAGTTACAAGAGAGTTCTTCCTGGACAAAAGTCTGTCCTGCTTGAATCCATTCACCACAAATGGTGCAGAGTGAGGGATTTTTCTCCATTTGCAGAGGCAGGCTCAGGAACTGTGAATGGATGAGTGGACAGTGAAGTGGCTTGAGAACTGGCACTGTTGCGGGCCTGTCACTGGAGATGTCCCCCAATGGTCAATAGTTGGACCAATATTGTTTAACTTACTGGTTAATAACTTGGATGAAGGAACAGATGCCTCCTCAGCAAGTTTGATGATGAAATGAAGCTGGGAGGAATAGCCAAAACCCCCGAACACTGTGCAGTCCTTCAGGAGGACCTTGACAGGTTGGAGAGACAGGCAAAGAACTTTTTGAGCTTCAACATAAGTAAGTGCAGAGTCCTGCATCTGGGAAGGAATAACCCTGGGCACCAGGACAGGTTGGGGGCCAACTTGATGGAAAGCAGCTCTGTGGATGGAGGACCTGGAGGATCTGATGGAAAACAGCTGCCCCTGAGCCAGCAGTGCCCTTGTGGCCATGAAGATGATTAAGGAACTAGATATCTCTTTTGTGAGGAAAACATGAGGGAGTTGGGCCTGTTGAGTGTCAAGAACAGATAACTGAGAGGGCACCTCATAAATGTACGTAAGTGTATGAAAGGAGGGTGTCGAGAGAATGGCCAGGCCCTGCTTGGTGGTACCAAGCAGTAGAGCAAGCGGCAATGGCAGAAACAGATGTACAGGAAGTCCCACCTGAATAGGTGGATAAACTTTTTTATTGTGCAGCTGACTCTGCACTGGAGCAGATATCTTCCCTAGAGATGATGTGGATTCTCCCTCAGTGGAGTCTCTCACTATTCAAGAATTGTATGGATGCAGTCCTGTGCCATATGCTCTAGGATGACCCTGCTTACGCAGGGAGGCTGGATCAGATGACCCCATTGTGGTTCCTTCCAACTTTACCTAATATGTGATTCCCTGATTTGTCATGGAGCACTGCTTTCATGAAGATGGCAGAACACTTGCCTGCTGATCAGAGAAGGGAAAAAATTCCTTATTTTGTTTGCTTGCACACACAGCTTTAGTTTACTTACTAAACTGTCTTTGTCTTAAACCACAAATTTTCTCACTTATACCCTTCTGGGCCTCTCCCCATTTTTCTTGGGGACAGTGAGATATCTGCTTTGCGGGCCTTAGCTGCCTACCAGGGTTAAACCACAACAGCTGGTGTTCCATCCTTATCTGATTAATAGATTTTTACCCCCTTTAAGTCTATTGAAAATCTTTCTGTGCTATGGAATTGGTCCTGAATGAAGAGGCAACAAATTTAAGCCTAGAGGGTATGTTGAATTGAGTTGAGGGAAACCACAAAGGGGTTTTGCCATTGATTTTGAGGGGGAGATGGAATGCCATTCTTTTTAATTATCACTGTCTTTTCCTTCTAATGACTCAGTTAAAGAATACAAAATCTCTTTAGATAATATTCTCCTAAAACTCCATTTTCTTTGGTGAAAATTCTTTCTTTTTTTTTTTTTTTTAAAGAAACCGTAAGCAAGATTTGTTGATACTGATGCCAAGCTGTAAAAAACACCTTTCTAAAGAGTCAATTGATTTCTATATGTGTGGTTCCCTTCTGGTTTTAGGCTGTTTTGGGTGGGGTTTTTTCCTTCTCAGTGTAACTGTTCAGTGTAGTTATTTCCCCTATATTTGAAATATAAAATGTAACTAAAACAATCAGCAATATATTTTGCATGTATAAAATATTTATTTTTAACTGTTTTTATCTGAAGTTATCTGTGACAGTTCAGAACGGAAGATGTAGGAACTCAGTGTAAAAAAAAGCTGTCAGAATTTAAGAGACCTAAGCTTTACTCAAAGCTTGAGATTTCTTCCTCCTTTAACATTCATTAATTTAACTCAGAAGCTAAATAAGTATTGGCCTAATTTTTGTGTTTAAACTATATACAAACTGTACCTTACTTTTATGTCACAGAGCACTGCATACTTTTTTCACAAAAGTATTCACACAAGCTCCACCACTTTTCTGTAAACATATTCTCATGTACCAGTCATGATGTAAACCTCTGAACAACTCCACTAAAAATCATCCACTTAAAACAAAGCAATTGCTTTTTTTTCTTCTTGAATTGGAAAATTAATCTTCAAAGGGTTGATTAACTGTGTTGGGGTTAATAGTTCATGTTATTTAAATGTATGTAAGACATTTACTATAGCACATATGGTTAGACTGTGAAGTTCTATTTAAGCACACTGTGATAAAACACAGTTTCTTTCCCCACAAAATGTTTTCTGTTTCTTGTTTTGGTTTTCTTCACTAGCTATTATACAGCAGCGAGTCTCACCCGCCATGCTATTATTATATGCTAATTGCAATCAAGTTTTTTGGAGCTATGTGAAGTTGTCAGTGTATTTGCATTAAAAAAAAAGATTTAGTGGTAAATTTCTTTTGAATATTGTGCATTGCCATATGACACATCCTCTAACTACCTGTTAAAACAATGTGAACCTTTTCTATTTATATTGATGAAAAAATTAAACAGCATAACAATTTAATGTGAAATACCTTGGAAGATATTTTTAATCACACTTCTAAAATTGCATCACTTGCAGCAAATAAGCAGATGATCAAGAAGTAAAAGTAACATAACAAGATTCTGTTTTTTCAATTGATATATTTGGCATTTTCTGCTCAGTGACCCTTAAATGGAGCGATGTACTGTGAAATGCATTTGTAAGTAAAGGATTATGGTCTGTCACCTTTATAACTCTGTTATTAAGAAAAGCAAGTTTGGTAAGGATACATTAAAAAGATACCTCAGAAACTGAAGAAAAGTAATTTGCATGCAAACGTTTTTAAGAGAAAGTGGTGAGAGTCGGGGGGCTGAGGCAATTTCCGGGGTAACAAAGAGAGGAAAATATGTTTATCTTAAATGTTTGTTGTTAGCTGTGGAATTCTTTTTGTCTAAAATTCATTTCAAATACTAAGCATTTTAAAATGTCATTTGCTTTAGCACATGAGAAGCTGTGAATGAACAATAATATTAGCTTTCACAATCACAGCTGGGGGCATTACATCTAACTAATTTTTATGCTTTCAAAATGTACATGTAAATAAACATAAAGTGAAAGTTATTGGAAGCAGCATTTTATTTTCAGTAGTAGCCATAACAACTGGAAATGTGGAGGTCAGTGAGGTTTTCTCCTTGTGATGGTTTCTAAGATTAACTCATCAGAATCATTGCAGAAATCAGTTCTTTCCTTTTGACTTTTTGGTTTTGCTTGTTTGTTTCTTGTCATTTCTGCATGATTACCGCCACAAACATGTTTGCTTCTTAATTAGTTGGGGTCAAAGAGGTATTTTTCTTCTGTCAAATTCCCTTGGCGTTATCTAGATTATCCAACGGGTGTGGCTTATAGAAAAAGAGGTTAATTTGCCTTGGCTAGTTGTACAAGCAAATAAACCTAATTTCCTCTTAGAGCAGGAAACATAAGCAAAATCCCTGACTGTTCTTAAGATCTGGTGGCAAGGCTCATGTAATCAAGGCACAGCTCTTATACTGATGTGGCAAGAAAATAAAAAAAAGAGGAGTTTTTTCCTGTCATTCTTGAAGAAAGACCTGGAAATCATAAACATTAAGAAAGGACTGGGAATACACAGTAGTTATTATACACAGCAGCTAATTTAAAACCTGATTTTTTAATTTTTTTTTTCCTATTGTGATTGAGCTTTGGTTATTTTCTGGTTTAGATCGACATTCAGCCATTGTTACTGTAAGACAGCTCTCTTTAGTCCGGTTTTCTATCTCCTACAGCTGTCACTGGGAAAAACTGCTCAGTACATGTAGTTTGAACCAAGACAGGATCAGATTTGTTTATCGATTCATTACTGGCATGCAATTAGGTGGCAATCACTGAACTATGCATTCAGGATCACTATCAGTAGTGCAGCAGGTATTCTATAATGCTAGACTGAGAGAAAATATGTAAAAATTTCTGCACATGTTTTGTAACTAATTCTAAAACAGTCTGATTGCCATGTGTGTTCACATGTTAATTGATCATGGGGAACCTCTCCCTGGCCAAATCCACCTCTCCGCACCACAAGTAACCCACCCACCCTGGAAGCATTACAAGTGTAGATACAAGAATTTTGCCTCTGTTGGAACAAGTTTTCCTGTTCGTTCATACTTTGCAACCTAAATCCCTCTTTGTTAATCCTCACTTACTGTTTACTCTGGCCAATGGTCATCTTACTCTCCTATATGATCGGTTAGGGAAAACCTTCTGTCAGACAATTCTGGGCCTTTCATCCATGTTTGTTTTGTGCATTCCTACTGCCAGAAATGCATTACATGGAATACTGAAAACAAGGACTAAACACTGCTCAGATTATAAAGCATAAAATAAGAAATAGAATAATAATTTAAAAAGTATTAGTACTTTTTTTATTACAGAAGGACATTTTTTAGCTTCTGAATTAATTATTAAGAGAATTGACCTCAACTATTTTTCTTCTTTTTTACAATGTCTTTACTTGGTTTGGACTGTAAAGTGTGTTTTAGACTTAACTTTGCAAACAGATGAATTTGAAATGATCTTATTAAAATATTTTGTATTAATATTTTTAAAGAGATAGAAGATCTATCTTTGGAGAAAATGGCCTTTTATGGATATGAAGTATTGACAAGAAGAATGACTTTATGTCTGGTACATTTTAGCAAAACAATTGCATAAAATTACATAAGGGTTGAAATTTCATGTGCAGTCTTATAAAAGTAACAGATATATCCACTCTTTAATATACTCACTTCTGTATCCCCTGGCTGCCTGAGTCCAAAAAGACCTGGACCCTTCCAGCTATATACTGCACTAGAGTCACTTAGATCAAAGATGAAAATTCTAATTCTGGCTTAATTGGTTTCTTCTTTGTTGTTGTTGTTTGTTTGTTTAGGTTTTTTGTTTTGGTTTGGGGTGTTGTTTGTTTTGTTTTGTTTTTTTAATAGATATATAGTAATCCTGTAATTGCTTTTTTTTGGCCGCAAAGGGCTATAAGAGGAGCATCAACTCCTCACCAGTGTAACCTGGCTTCTGTGTTTCAGATCTATTTTTCCCAACAAGCCAGCTGTAAACTGTTAGGGCAATTGAGTTCAAGCCACTGTAATTACATGTGTTCATGCATTCATCCAGAAAGTGCTACTCCATCTTTGTGGAAGTGCTCTGAGTACTTTCCATCACATAACTTTTACATAAGAAATATGTAAACCAGTAAATCAATTTTAAAAGACACATCATTGCTTTTCTCAACTTTTGTACATTACAGATTTCCTCATCATAGTATATTTCAGGTTTGCTCATCAGATACAAATCAGACTGCTTATCATAAACAATTTAGATTCCAAACATTACAGATTCCAAAGATCAGGAAATACACATTATGACTTGTCCAAAAAATTTTTAGCACAATTTTGGTGGAGTACAAGTAAATAAAACTAACGTAATATTGTGCTTAAATGTGAAATATTATTTTTTAAAAATATATCTTGATATAGGAATCTAAACTTAATCAAATCAATCTGATGTCAAATATTCTTGTAGATAAGTGTATGCATTTTTAGTCTAGGTTCTACCTCCCAGTGAATAGATCAAAAATATTTTTCAGAATTAGCAGGTATTAGAGACCAGCAATAATTAACATTAAAAGATACAGTCATCTTTCAATAAAACTCCCATATTTTTATTTTAACTTCTTGACAGTAAGTGTTATACTGTGATGTTTGGCCTCTGTGCTTTAGTTTTTCATTCTTTATTTTCATCTTGATCTAGCTGAAAATGGTTAAATCAGATATGCAATATATTCATATTGAATATTTGAATGCCAAATATAATACATTAAGGTTCAGATATTTTCATAGTTTTCTGGGCTAAAAATTACAAGGAAATACAAAATTAGATATTGGCAACTTCATGAATAAGCAAGACAGTAAAGAGAAATTACAAAGCTGGCAAATATCAGACTTCATTGTCATAATGGAAATATTTGAGGTTATTCCTGAAGCAGAGATTTCAACTGCAGAAATAGACTTTTTCCAACTCTAACTCACTCATAAGTACCTGCCTCTATGGACATTTTCATCACTGCGGCATTTCAAATTCCTCTTTTACTGCCCAGTGTTGCCTCTTGGACATGCCTTCTGGTCTGGTTTTTTTGCAAGTCATTTTCTTTGAGACAATGAGGCATTCAGGCTCCAAGTTGTTATGTACAAGAACCTCCTCCAACTTTCTCCAGAACTGTAAATTCTAAATTTAGGTTCTCCTCTTATCTCTCTACAGTACCCTCAAGACGGTATGAATACACCCCCTGAAAATCCTTAAGAAATCACACCAACAATCTCATATAAATGGGTGTCTTAGTTTATCTCTGTTTAAAATAAATCAGGAGTATAAATTTCTAGAGGAGTGCTAACATAACCCTTTCAAATTTAGAAATATAATGAAGAATATAGAAGACAATTAAATGAGGTAAGTTTTGGTTTCTTTCTTAATTTTATTCCAATAAATCTATTACACTAAATTTCTAATTTGTTAGACTCAGATTTTCAAGGAGCTTTGTCATCTCAGCTGCCTGTGATGATGATCTAATATTTTTCCAAACTCTACCAGAAGTCCAGCAATAGGTGTGCTTCTATCCACAGCAATTGATGAATCACCTTGGCCTCCTGATGATGACATGGAACCAGAGCACAGCTTCATAGAAGCAAGATTTCAAGCAGTTGATAAGGCTGCTGCCACCGGAGGGCAAAAAGCTGAAAAGAGTGTTAGTCTCAGAAAAATTTTTGATTGCTGATCTTGCACAGAACGTCTGATAAGTTTGCCCTTCAGTGCTGTCATACACTTAATTTGCAAATTAAAGCAAATTAAGCAGCAGTTCTTATAAATATGCGCTCTCTGTTAATGTTACTTTCCTTCCTGTCTTAGAAACTTTTCTGCACTTAAGAACACTGAATTTTTTTAAGTTTTTTCACTGGCTTTTGAACTAAACTCATTAAAATGGATGTCCTTCAATCAAATCCATGTCCAAGGCTGATTAGAAAGTGAAAAAAGTCCATGGGCTATAATGAAAGTGTATTTTTCTCTATAATAAAATAGACAGTTCTTTTCTGAAAATCAGAGCTAAGTCTATTAAAGAAGTTTGTCCACATTTAAATGACTGGTCTTTAAGCTTCTTTGGAAATGTACTGCTTTGTTCTGTCCTGAAATTAAGAATGTTACCAGTATTCTTCAGAAACAGAACAATGGAAGATGGGAATTTGTGGCATTTGGCAATGAATCATAAAGCCAGTATGTTCTTCTTTCTGGAAATACAAAACAAACTCCATCATTCATTTAGGGCACAGCAAGGAACACAACTAGAAAAGAAAAAAGAAAAGGGTCAGCAACAGCAATATTGGTCTGGACGTTTCTTTTTGCAACAAAAATAGCAATAATTTATAACGACGGGCTGTATATGAGCATAAGAAATGCCATACTGGAGCAAATAGATGTTCTGTCGAGTCCGATAATGTTCTCTCAATGACAGCAGATGCCAGATGTTCCAGAAAAAGGCATAAAGCCCCTACAAGGCGACTAATTCTGAAAAATGATTTTGTGATTTATGCAGTTTGAAAATGTATATTGCTTTCAGTGCACTCTATTTTAAATTGTGTTGCTGAGCTGAGACAGCAGCCATACTGTTCTGAATATTGCTGCAGTTACAGAATATTCATATTTTGATCCTGCTATGTCTTCTTGTTTTCTTAACATTTGTCTGACTTCAAAACATATCTTTTGATATTTGTGCATGAAACATAGCATAAAAATAGAAAGGTCTGCCAAATTCTTGAAGACAATGTCATATTAGAAACACTAGTGATTGATATAGTCTAAAAAAACCTGAAGTATTTGCCATTTTCGTTCCTCAGAATTACTAACTGCATTCAGGAGAAAAAAAAGTCATACAGCAATAGCACAAAATGAAGAAGATCTACCTTGATGGGAGATAGAATTCTATATTTTGTAAATAAAGATGTTATACAGATTAATTTCAAGCCAAGAATACAAACACCTTTAGTTCAAAATGCATATGGACAAATACAAGATAAAGTGTCATATTTTCTTAAACACGATGTATTAAAACTCAACAAATTCATTACTAATACATCTATAAATTTTAGTGGACATACAGATTTTTGAATTTATTTTTAAATACATAAGAGGCATACTGTATTTTTCACACAGCTCAAGTTTCTGCATCTCAAATCCTCATGTAGTTAGTTTTCTTCTAGTAAAAAAGAACTTCGTTCCATTCACACACTACGAAGTTTTCTTAAATTGCCTGCAGGACTTCATGAGTATCAGTCCTATTGAGAGTTCAAAATAATGTTCTGATATACTTTTCTTTCTCTTGTACCACATTCCTTGGGCAGTTCCTTGGGAATGCCTTTAAGCTTGGAGCAGTTGAAAAGTATAACAGACTGAATTTAACTAAAAGATGCATAATAACATAAGTTAGCTAAACAGGAACTGGCAATTTTTTTGTATCTTGATAGACCCCAACACTTATGTACACAGGAAAATTATGTGAATTCATATACACACAAATACATATTTTGTACTGTTCTGGTTTGTTTGTTTGTTTTTCTTTAATAGAATCTCTTGCAAAAACCAACCAAGACAAGACTTACTAGCAAAAAAATGAGCTAAACATCCTTCTCTTTCCTGAACTGCAAATTTAGACTTTCTAAAAGTCTGTAAGTCTAAAAAGGCCATTTTTCCACTTTATTTCAGTTGGCTAGCCTTTTTATCATTCTGTCTGGAAACAGGTCTCCCTATAAGAATTCCAAAGTATTTGAATTACCTTTGAAAGCTGCTTGTTTTCAAACCATTGGTTGAAGTCACATCTTTCAGCCTGATCACAAAGAGGGAGGCAACAGCAGAATAGGGGTTATTTGGCACATCAACCAGTACACTTCTGAGCATGGAAACTTTTATTTTTGAGGGATGATGATAATAAAAAGTCCTTGGTCATGTTTAATATTGATTAATAAGGTAGTACAACATATATGATTTACTTTGTATGCCTTATAAAACTCATTTTCCTGACCTGAATTTTGTTGTGATTTGGTATTTTTGGTCCTCAGTAGGAAATACATTGAGTTGAATTGAAATAACAATCTTCAAGCAGGTTGTCAGTGAAGTGCTTCTAGTGAAGAAGAAGTACTATTTTTTCTCCATGACTATTGTGTGTAAGATGACAACAATGACCTTAAACTGCAGCAGGGGAGATTTTAGGCCAGACATAACAAAAAATTTCTAATTACTGTAAAGGTAAACACTGGATTGGGTTGCCTGAGAAGACTGTGAGCTAGCTACGACTGGAAGTTTTTAAGGCTTGAGGTAAACTTCTCACGGAAATTTTTTAATCTATTCACAACCAAGGTCACTAGTCTGTTCAATTATCTTCTCACATCACCACCCAACCTATTTTTCCATATGTCTTTTTTAACAAATATGACAAACAGTGATTTTAAGGTCTGAAATAAATGGAGTGTATTAAAAAATATAAATTGTCAGGTTTGGGGGGGAGGTGGTGTTTGTTTGTTTGTTTGTTTGTTTGGGGGGTTTTGTTTGTTTGGTTTTTTTAGATAAAGATACCAAATTTAAAAATAAGAATAGAGGACATTCAATTTCCTTGCAAGTATATTTTTCAGTAAACATAGTAGGTAACCTTGAATAACATTAACAATTACAGCCATTTTTACATTAAGAACCAGTATTTATATACAGTTACAATAAGAGGTTTATATTAACTGTGAGATTATTAGAGTAAAAATTATTTTGTTAAAATTTGGAATTACATGTTTTGCAGAATTATGTTTTAAAATAGTTATATAATTATTATACAGACTTATAAAACACCATCAGGATTCATCATCATGGCTAGGCTTCACGAATGAAGATTTGGGAAGGGCTCTACCCACGCTTACTACAAGCATGCTGATGGCTAAAAAGGCCAATGCGAGACAGACAAGTCCGGCTGCAAAAAGCACAGCAGAAAGACTCCCCAGGTGATATCAACAAGACACGATTCTTTCTGCGCTGTCTCTTCTCCTCGAGAGTGATCCTGCGCGTGTTCTCAAAAGAAG
>JAWMRA010000090.1:14300653-14314155 GCA_035584735.1 Pseudotriccus pelzelni | reverse complement strand
ACATAGAGACCTTTGTTCTGTTCCCTACACTTCTCTTGCAGTTGCCTGAGAACAAATACCATGTCTGTGGTACTTCTATTGGCCCTGAAACCACACTGAAACACACTGTCAGGATTAGAATTACATGAAAAGTTTAGAAAAACTGAAGTTTCTTTTCAAGAAAAAAACAAGGTGTCACATGACTGATTCATTTTTGTAGAAAACCACGGATGTTAATGGCTAAGAAAAAAAACCCAAACAAGCTAACAAAGACAGAGATTATTAAATATGGTATAATTGATATAAAAGATAGGAAATAAAATATTAATATCAAGCAAATAAGCCAAAGGCATTATATATTGCAACAAGATAGCACTTTTCCCATGTTTTTAAGTTGGTTTCCAGAATTTGAGGTCTAGAGTTTACCCTTTAGAATGCTTGAGAAAATAGTATTGAAGTATTTGTAATGTATTTGATGAGATTTCAAATTATTGTTTTCATTTCTCACGGCAGAAATAATACATTACGTTTCTAAGTCACCAGACATAGTATGAAAAGTAAGACAAGAATTGTTCGAGTTATGTCCACCTTTGCTGGGTAAGTACAGAAACCACATTTGAAACACTGGAAATGCGTTTCATATGAGTATAAAAGGAATGATCAGACATGAGCACAATGAAGAAACCTTAGGAATACTTTATAGTTATGCAGAATTTTGAAACTGATATATTTTGTCAACTATATGTATTATATCGTAGCTTATTTTTGTCTGATTAAGAAAAAACAAACAAACTTAAGAGTAGAATAGAAAATACAGCAGAGAGAGAAAAAAAGGAAAAAACCACAATTAATTTTAAATTAAGCAAAAAAAAAAAAGTCATACATTGCTTTGTTACAAATTATTCTTAAAACACGTAGGATATAGATATACTGTATCTCCATTTCCAGTCTATTTGTGCTTCTCTCTTGCTGGCCAGATGGTGTTTGAATCAAGTACTTATCTAACAAATAAACTAAATTAGCAAGTTTTTAATTTTTAACTTTACAATCCGTAAGGCTTCAAAGAACAACACATTGTCAATTTAAATTCAACTCTGAACCCACTGCTTTGTTTACTGTAGCTGGCTTTCAGGGGGCAGAGCAGAAATTGGGTTAGGAGCTGTTTTTATTATTCATTTAATCTTTCTTCTGGTATTACTATTCTATCTGACCTGTTAAAATCAGACAAACTAAAAATCACCTCCACCCCTACAATAAAGAAATATAACAGTTATTTGTGGAAAACACATAGGTATACAAATACACACATGTATGCAAAATATGTGTATATAAATATTTACGCCTCTGTCTCCCTAAATAATTTGGGACAGCAAAGAATGAAATACATTTTCCCAGAGGAATTAAATTCTCTTAGATATATCCAGGCTTCAAATCTACACACAGTCATGTAACAAACACTGCAGTTTGACATACACAACTTTTGCCTCATAGCTACGCCTTAGATGACACGATCTTATGAATTGGGGTTTTTTGGTAAAAATAATGAGAAACTTTTTCTGTAACAGCCATAAATTTCACACTCGTATTGTAATGTGTTTGTGACTTTTCTAGCTCCCTGATGTAACAATCCATCTGACTAGTTCGCACTCCACTACCATCCAGACAGGTTCATCTTAACAAGCTTGTCTGTTGATCTCTTGAATGCACAAGCACTACTGATGATAATGCTCAGATTCTTACATAGAAGACTTTAACTAATTTTAATGCTGAAATTCTGTGTCTAAGTTTATAATATATCTAATATGATTTTCATTGATTATTTTCCAAGAACAAACAAAAAGAGTTTAGCTCTGAAACACCAGAAAACTAAGACAGAGTGGGGATATAATTACTTGCCATAAATAAAACTAGGGGGTAAACACTGGGAAAAGACAAAAACTAATTAAGCCAAAGGACAAGGCTGGCACAGAGTACACGGGTATAAAACTGTCATGAATAAATTTAGAATTGAAATTAGATTAAAGTTTTCAACCATTAAAAGACTAAGGTTAAGGAACAGCCTTTCAATTAGAGTAATAGAGGAAAAAAAGTATAGCTAGTTTTAAAATGATGCTAAGGGAGAGAAACACTTTCTAGTTGCCTATAAAAGCAGGAATCTAAATCTAATATTCAAGTAACATTCTCCCAGTTTTACTGTCTGTAAATTCTCTGATTTTATACACCAATACTCATTTAGTTCATCAGCTGGAGACAGTTTCAAAGGACACATCCACTTAAAGTTAGTCAGTCAACTAAACGCAGGCTCTTAGAAAAAGAACTTCATGTGGATTCCACAGAAAGTGCAAAATCAATTCTGATTTTCTTGAAATTGTAAACAGACTGGCAACTGAAATCAGTACTGCAAGGGTAAGTGTGAGCTGTTTTTCACTTTATATACACAGTCATACATGGTTTGTAAAAGGATGATTTCCGTGAGATGCCAAGAAAGCTGAAAAAAATTTCAAGTTTCACTTCCTGTATTAATGCTGATCAATACTTATTGTATTGTGTATTAAAATAATTTGGAAACTTTAGTGGTTTGTTTTGGTTTTAAGTTGATGGAGGCATCCTTCCAGTGCTAATGAGTATTTGAAATTTAATCTAGACACAGCTGATTATGTGTTTGGCATGTAATTCTTAGAAAGGAGTGCAACTATATTTGTTGAAAGTGTGTGTTGCACAACTTCCAGAAATCAACAGCAAGAAAAATGGATGGAAAGAAAAAAAAAATCAAAAATATTTGGGCATTTGTAAGCAATTCTGTTGCCATTCTAGCTATTGAAAAGCTGTATTTGTTTCTGCTGAAGTCAGATGCAGATTACTAAAGCCTACATTTGAGTGTATTGATTGAACTTAGTGGAACTCTGGTACATGGACTAGGGCTGGATAAACAATTCAATCAGCATATAGTTCACACTTTTATTTAGCTTCCATTATGTACATTTATACCACTTTTTATCCTGCTTCCTATGACCACTTTCATTGTAAAGTTTTATTAATAAATATGTTATTATAATTGGTTTACGCACTTTCTCCAAATCCAGTGCAGTTTCTGGAAAAAATCTCAATGTTTTCCAGAACAGGTCTTGCAAGACCAGAGTTTTGAAAACGTATGGGAGTGAAATCTTCAACAAGTTACCTGCAAGTGTTCACATCATAACCAATGCACAAGTCACTTCATCCAACCAACCAACAAAAATAATAGTAAGGATTCTATTTAATCAACCATAATTAAATAGGGCAATTAGCATTCAGACTGAAGAATTGAAATTGCGAGCCATAGACAGAACCTTTTCAAAGAGTGCCTGCCAACTTGTATTTCTCATAAAAATAAAGCCCTGCAATGTCTCATAGACACCTTTCTGTCAAGCTATTAAGATTTATATGTCTCTTTTTAGAGCATAATGTGCATATATTGAAAAGAAAGAGTACAAAACCCTGAACATGCAGCCCTTTATTGAGTAATGCTCACCAAAAGCAGTATTGATCAGATTCCATCAAAGCAGTTGGTATACACTCAAGATTATGCCATAAGAAGCTCACATCACCACAACAACATTCAATTATAATGCCATAAAAAAGTATGACTAAGGGAGAAGTCAAAAGCTAAGAAACTTATGATTCCTTAGATCTGTATTTATTATTTAGATCCATAGGTGGATTTATCCACTAACCCTTGAAGTAGTTTTTTTATCTACCATGAAATGACAGCTAGAGTAGCTTTCTCTAGCTTTCAAGGCTTCTGCAAAATATAGGCATTGACTTCCTCTTCAAACCTCATTTGGAAGTCTCTTTTCAGTAGAGTAAGGGGTCACAGAGTAAGACCAGTTTTTGTAAGTACTGTTTTTCTTTAAAACAGAAAAATATCAATGAAGTAGTCATTAATACCGTGTGGAAAGAAGATGCAAAACAGGGAGACAAAACAATTTGAACTACATATCCAAACAGATTAGCATGTCACGGAGACCAAGAAAAATGAAACAAGCTCCCAGCTGGGAAACCTTGTAATTGCAACCAGCCAGAACATTGAAACTGAGATAGCAAAACCACTAACAAGGGAAAAAGAAAATTTAAGAGACAAATAAAGGAAGTATTCTCATATGTACAACATGAGCTCCAGTAAATATGACAAAAATGTTGATCAGTAGCACAATGTCAAGCTGGCACTAAGAAAACATAAATGTGATTATTATAATGCAAAGTAAAATAGATACCATGCAACAGACAGAAATCTGCTTAAAAAAAAAAAAAGAAAGAAAAGAATAGAAAAGAAAGAAAAGAATAGAAAAGAAAAGAAGGAAGTAAAAGAAAGTAAAAAAAAAAAGAAAAAGAGGGGAAAAATAGAAGGAAAGACACTAGCAAAAATTAAGAATTAAAATGAAAATCAACAAAAAAAATGCCCAAAGCAACCTGTTACTAAGCTTTCACCCTGAACAAATGCAATCAGGACTAATGGTAACAACACAACAGAATAATTCATATTGCTCCAGGGATTCCATCAATATGCCTGTCTATACCCTCTGCATGTGTGACATTAGGATAATGCAATTTAAAAAAATAACACCCATTAAAGGAGAATTATAAAAAGACGATGCTGTACAGTAATTTCTGAACAAGGTCTAGTTTGTATCCTAACACTTTTTGTATAGTTAACCAGCCAAAGAATGCTGTGCACCCTGACATTATTTTCCCACATACCTTTGTAAAAACTTGTTAATACCATTAATATACCATTGTAATTACTTGTTAATGCTATTAATGTATGTTTTTGTAAAAGTTACACAAATAAAATTTTAATTAAAATTCTATAACTAGAAATGTAACAGATGTATTACACTTCTGAAAAAATCAGAATGTGTTTTCTTAATAAAAGATTTGTAAGTTAACATTAAGATTTTAAAAATAGTGGAGACTTTCAGTTTAAGCACACTAGACTGCGAACAATTATTTAACTTCTAAATTATCTTCTCTTCCAAACTATAAATAGCTGGGTCAGGAGCACCATGAAAGTTAATAGCTCCATTTTCCTCTTTTTTATTTTTTTTAATTAGGTGTTTAATAAGCATGAAAACATTGGCACTTACATAATTCTTTTACTTGTACTGCTGAATTGCATAATCTCACAAAAAAATTCAATCATAAATTCTAAAGGACAATTGCAACCATTATTTCATTTTGGTGAAATGTTCATGTGGCCACTGACACATGCTTATCCTGTGATTTGTTTATATAAATATGCAGGTGATAAATCTGGAAAAGAAAAAAAGGAAGTGACTTAGGTCATTATTATTTGAAGCTGCACAATGACAGCTTTGGAAATTAGACTGTTGGTTAGAATGGACCAAAATCTACTTCTTTAATATTAATTTTATATATCATCAATCTAATTTTTATATTTTATCTAATAACCTTCATATATACAGAACTACATATTGTGTCTCATAAGGATCTCTCTGCTGAAGATATATTTTTGTTCTTCCAGGCACTAATGGGGCATCTTAGGGCTCAACAGGAAAGAAAAATATAGACTATTTAGAGGATATTTCATATTTGATAAAGAAAAAGACAAAATGGAGATAAAGTTTTGACATCCTCCCCAAAAAAGGCAAATGTTTAAAGTACAATATGCAAAACATAGGTTTAAGTCAATGAAAATTCTCAGTTACAATTCTTTAAATTATAAAGTTAATAACATGAATTTTTATGAAAAGCAACTGAAATAGGATATGAAAACTTCTCTCTTTGATTTCTTAATCTCTTTGATTTCTTGATTTCTCAAACATCCTTCTTTTCTGTTGTTAAAAGGCTTTTAAACTGTATGTGCATGTGTCTTACTACATTTTCATGTTCCAAATAACTCACATAACTGATGATTTCTGAAAGACGGGAACTGAAATGTTTGCCAGGACAATATTCCTGTGCTTTCTTTGTTTCTAGAAATATTTGTCTCATTTTCTGTTTTTAAAGTATTTAATATTTTCCTGGTTATTTCAGCACCCCATAAACCAGCCTCTTAACCCCAGACAATAATGAAAAAGTAGCTGGCCCCCATAATAACTAGCTCTCTGGAGGGCTCTATGTGCACTACCTCATCCAAGAGGTATTGCTGCTGCAGTGATGACTTGAAGCAGGGGAGCTCTAAATAATGGATTAATATGAGAAGCAACAGAAATGCATCTTTCTGTTAGACTTGTGTTTTCCCATACTGTGTTGGAGCTCTACTTTGTCCTTTGAATGTCTTTCAAAACTACAGTGGAGTATTTCTTCATCAGGCATCCATATTGCTGATGGTGATTTGGGACCAGCTCTGAAGATCAGTGAAGCTATTCTGTGTCTACTGCATCTGAAATGATACCGTTTCTTGACTATTTATATTAAGAAAAATGCTTCTTCACCTGTATGTTCTGCATCTCTGTATTCTGTGTTGATGATTTCTTAGGATCTATAGCAAAAAGAAAATAAAAACTATCTGTGAAAAAAAGAAACCCACTTAAGGAAGTAAAAACAACCCATGAAAATACATGAACAGTTTCCCTTATCTTTGGGAAGAATAAAAATGGACTTTAGAAAAATAGACAGCAATTGGGAAAATCTGCAGTGTGAATGGAGACACTTGAGAAGTATAATTTTTTTAACTGTACATTCTACTGATTCTATAAACATTGCCCAAATGATCCATTTTATATATTCTAGAGATACTATTTTTGCAGTAGTTTTATGGTGTGTATATATATGTTATATTTGACTAATAAAATAAGGCACATATTTGTAGGCTCTGTTGAGTGCCATCTATAGGGAAAGTCTGTGATATCAGTGATGCAAGATTATATGTTAGTGATAATTTAAATATGGAGGTTCTTGTGTTTCCTTCCATGATATGGTTGGCACTAGACTCAAACCTAATTGAATCAAGATACATAGTGCCATTTCCCCATTCATAATTGTGTTTAAGATAGGTAAACATTCCTGCCTTTTCACTCCATTAAAAGCACATTGTTTTTTGCAACACTAGATACTGATTCTAAGTCTCTGCAAGAAGGCTATTATGTGAATTTTCAGGCTATATGAATACAGTTCCAACAGAAAAAAAAGGACATTTTATGCAGATGTTTGCATTTTGTTTTCCTCGAGTGTACGTGGCTGTGTATACATAGTTGTGTAAGTGACTCAGAACATGTAGAAAGAATTTTTTTTTTAATGGCAAGAGACAAGGAATCAGTTGTGCTGCAGTTTGTGCTGCCTGTAGCTATTTACAAGAAAACCTACCAGCCCTCAATAATGTGAAAATCTTCTTGAGAAGAGCAGTGCCATAGTGGTCACTGAACCAGAGAAATTCAATTTGCCTACTGTAAAGTCTGTTTTGTCTGCCACAGAAACTAATTCAATCCAAAATTACTTACTAGATTCAGCCACACTAGTCAGGGAAGGGTGTCCAGTACCTGTCAACACAGTGGGATCGTAGGTGGGAACTGCCAAAAGCACTCTGTGTTGTTACTCTATCCAAGGCCTAGAGCTGTTCTTTTCCTCAGG
The DNA here is from genome assembly GCA_035584735.1 of Pseudotriccus pelzelni. Taxonomy (NCBI): domain Eukaryota; kingdom Metazoa; phylum Chordata; class Aves; order Passeriformes; family Tyrannidae; genus Pseudotriccus; species Pseudotriccus pelzelni. The sequence goes on along the minus strand of JAWMRA010000090.1, from coordinate 14,306,607 downwards.
TCTGCAGTTCGTGTTCAGGACTCTCAGTTCTAGCAGTTTTTCCCCTCATACTTGGAGATTGCCTGAGTGCTGTCAAAACAGCATACCCTCTAAGTTATTTTTGGTGCTACAACTGATTTTTGATTAATATAAAAGAAGGAAGAGGGTAAATGAAGAAGAAAAATTAGAAATCATAATGTGTAGATGTGGGGTAAGACATTTTGTTCCATTCAGCAGGGCTAAGTTTGCAGACAAAATAAACAAGTGAACTGTAATATGTACAAATGTTTTGAATAGTTTTTCTGGAGTAGTCTGACAGATATATAATGATAATAAACATTACCTTTGGATTTTTTTTTTCCTTTCACAGTATGGAGGTAAAAAAATTAGTTCCTAATTTTTGAGCAGACTATTCATTTAAACAGTTGAGAATATAGAGCCCTGTTATTCTTCACGGGTCTGTGTCAGGACAAAATAAATACTGACACGATTTTCTTCTAAAACTTAGATTCAGTTCAAATGGTTGTAACTTACTCCCCCAGCTCAATATAACAAAAGGGAAGAAAATAAGATGGAAAAGCTTGTGTGCTGAATAAGGACAGACAGAGATAAGTCACCAATCACCATCAAAGACAAAACAGACTTGACTTGGGGGAAATTAGATAATATATTGCCAATTATAATAGAGTAGGATCATGAGAAAAACTACAAAGCTAAAACCTTCTGCTTATCACATCTAGCTTTACTCCTTTCCCAAGTCCACTGCGTCCACAGGAGCAGTGCAAAGCGGTGGGAAATACAGGGTGTGGTCAGTCCATAACCGCTCCTCTCTTCTGCTCCTTCATCCTCATACTATCCTCTTGATTCTCCATGGGTCCTTCCCACATACTGTAGTCCTTCAGAATAAACATGTTCCAGCATGAGCTTTCCATGGGCTGCAGTTCCTTCAGGAGATAGTCGTGCATTGAGTCCTGCGTGGGCTTTGACATGGATGTCTGCTCTGTTATGGTCTGCACCACAGGTAGCAGAGAAATAGCTCTTGATTTCTCTCCCCTGGGCTGCACAGAATTCTCTGCTATGGTACCTGGAGCACCCCCTTCCCTCTTTTACATCTCAGCTTGGTTTTTGCAAGTTGTTTCCCACACATTTTCCCTTACTCCACACTGCCTGTGCAACATTTTGCCCTCTCTTACATCCGCTTTCACAGAGGCGGCACCACATTGACCAATGGGCTCATCTGTGTCCTGTGGTGGGTCCACTCTATGTCAGAGTAGATGGGGTCAGTTCGTGCGAGTGTGATCTTGACTGCAGTGAACCAGTGAAGCTCTGGCACTCATCTGGGATGTCACTCACATGGGACATCACTTTTTTGCTCTGAAGCTGCAGTGATTCACTATCACAGGAGTTTACTTTGCTGTTTAAATCACCTGGTACATTTTTTCCTTCCTCCGTTTCTGTGTAGGTGACAGATGCAACAACATAGCCTTACCCGTCAGTCTTCAATTTAACACCAAATATGTTTCAGGTTGCTATTTTATTGATGAAAAGTTAATTTAACATATAGATAGACATCATATTCCCTAATGTAATAAATGAGTGGAATGATATTGAATTGCAGAGTTAATTTAAAATTTGTGGTCTTTGTATGTTTTGAAAATACAGAGTTTTTTGTTTGTGTAATTTTAATGTATTTACTATACAGTATTTCACCAATTAGCCTTTTCCATTTGTTATCAAAATGGCTTTGACGTTTCAGGGGGTCTTAGACCCCGTGCTAAACTTGCACAATTAAATACATAAAACACTTCTTGCTGCAATCTTGCTGGTCATTGCCCTCTTCCACTTAACCTTAAAATGTGCTCACAGTGAGTCTTTTGAAAAACATCTTGATATCATTTTATGCACTAAAGCATTTTATGCTTTACCATTTCAAAAAGGTCAACTGAAATGAGGGGTACAGACCTATTTTTCTTTATTTTTCCTTCTGGCATTTTACATTATTTATTTTATTGTTCCTATGTGGTTCTATTTATTTTATGTGGGCACTTTTTTTCCTAGTAAACATGACTGCATCACAGAGGAACTAGGTCGAGTTTACTCTATGCTAGAAACTATCTTCAAAACATTGTATTTTCTTTCAGAAATTAATATAATTGGTTATTTCTATGGTGAATACTGTTCTTGACCATAAATGTCAGAATGTTGTCACAACAAATATACTTATGAAAGATAAGTACATACCTTTCCCATTGGATTATGCAACAAAATGTGTATTTCCCAAGAACATCTTCCAATTACTTTTTTTCTGTGAACACTCTTAATTGTGTAAGGAAAATAATTACTTTCTAAAACACTAAAACACTTGTAATTCTTCATACTTTGAAGAAACCACTTAGTTTACGGTACATGTTTAATGCCAGAGAATGTGATTTACAGCCTTGGGTGACAATGACTTTCAGCCTGAAATACTAATATTTCTTTTGAACTTAAAAGGTATAACTCTTGATAACAGGAAAGACTGTCAAGTCAGATGAATTCGTAGGAAAAAATGCTATCAAAGAGAAGACAGTTTGTGACACTAGGATTTTAATTGCTAAGATCTCTGCACACACATATCATGCTATCAGACTTTATAATAAACAAGAGAGAATGTTGAAACCTTTCTTTATACTAGAACTTGAAATATAACTCTTCACATCTGTTTTTTAGATACACTATTGAAATGGATTAAAAAACAGAAAAAAGAAAAAAATTTGGTGGCAGATCCTACAGCTGGTGTCAATTGAGGCATTTACAATCCAGTTGAAAAAGGACATCCTTAGAAAGCAAAGAAGACAGGAAAACATTCTTATTTTCTGAAGTGGTCATGTTGCTTTATATGGGACCTTACCTGAAGTCTCTTGTTTGTCTTGAGATCTCATCTCAGCTGAGCTTGAACTAAGCAGTTAATGAACTTTCAGATAGTAAAAGGAAGATCTGAAGCCTTCTTCACCCAGTATAGCTAAAGAAGTGTAGGAAAACACTTCTCCAAGGCTGAAAAGAGCTTAAAGAAATCAAAAAGAACAAACACAATCACTTCATTGCATGAAAAATAAATACCATCATTGTGGTACTAGAAAAACTGTTTCAGCCATCAGTAAATGTAAAACAAAATAATAAAAGACAGTTCAAAGTTTTGGGAACTAGGCCAAATACTTTGAGTGAAGAAATAGAACAAGTACTGGAAAAAAAGGTAAACATTTAAAATTCTGAATATTAAGTACATTAATATAAAATATAATGTTCAATCTCTATCCATGTCAAAATCTGACCAAAGTCAAAGCCATGACAATCCATTTATGCGTATATATAAACTGACCATTATAAGGGGACTTAAAAGGTGAAGAAACCTGTACCAAGGGCACCAGCAGCAAGACAAGGGGCAATGGTTTTAAACTGAATTAGGGTATATTCAGATTGGACACAAGGAAATGTTTAAGATAAGAATAGTGAGACACTGAAACAGACTACTCAGAGAAACTGTAGGTGCTCCATTGCTGGAAATGTTTAAGGTCATGATGGATGGGGCTTTGAGTAACCTGGAAGCACCTAATCTTTGAATTTGACATTTTCTAAATAAAAAAATAATCTTTCTTAATTTCAAAATGGTTGGGGTTTTGCTGTTTGGTTGTTTGGCTTTTTTTCCATTTAAACACTGATCAAAATATTGTTGAGAAATTCAAGTAATATTAAAATTTAATAATTGAGCTAAAATTTTCAGATTAAAAGCATTTGAGAGAGAGGAATAAGAGCAGCAATTATGTAAGATAAAGAAAGGAAACTCATTTCACTTCTACTTAACCCAAGTTTAAGTCTTGGAACAGGATCTTGTTATTCACCTACAATTATATTAAAGCCTTCTGGTAATCTCATGAACACATTGCAGAAGTACTTATTTCCAAGAGCAGGGCTAACATACCAATAATTAGTACCATTCTGACAAGGCTAAAGTGAGAGCTTTGTTCTTTGGGATGAGTTCAGGACTGTCTGTATTAAAACACTAAAGGTCACAAACTGCTGATATCACAGTGACTTCATGATATCATAATTTCTGAGTATATAGTTGTCAGACCTGAAAAGACTCATCATTTTTAGTTTTATTTCATTCTATCTAGCTGAAATTCATTTAAAATTTTTAAGGAATATTGAAGCAATATTTTCTTGTCCTTCTAAAAAAAAAAAAGGCATCTCTTCTTGAACACAAGTATCATTTTGTCTAGCTCACCCCTCAATTCTCACTTAAGTATTTTTTCAAGGTGATTAGAAAGCAGGATACTGTAAAGACACAACTGGGCCATTTAATATTATGTTCATTGCATCATGTGCCAAAATAATTCAGGTCAGTTTTAGTTGAAAAGGAAACAAACGGAGAGTATTAAGAAATAGAATTAGTTGTTCTAAACATGTAAAAAACTTAGAGTTGAACATTTTGCACTGTTTTATTTGGACTCATTTCCTAGCAAATCAAGGAAGAAAATCGAAAGCAAATTTCCCTGACATTTCACTCACGAGCCAGTTTCCAGAGGGGTAAGATGCTTGTTCCATCATGTGTTTTATTTCTCTGACCTGAGGCTGTACTGAAACCAGACTTTGTCCAGTTGTGTGGAAATACTTCACATAAAAAGTGAGGTTATAAATGCAGATGTCTGTTGTCTAATGTCTGGTTGTTTATTAGAGTTTCAGCACAGCAATATATGGGGTTTTTTCTTCCCTTCCTGACTTTATTTCATATATAACATTATTTTTTCACAATCTCTTATATAGTGTGTATTTCAAAACCTTGATCAGAAATTCACATTTTAAAAAGCAGTAAATTTTTCTGTAACCTAAGGGTGGCAGCAGCCTAAAAATTTACTCTGATTCTTCTTTTCTGTAATCATAATTTATGTCCTACCTAAATTACTGGTGTTTTTTTATCACATAGAGATACAAAGATGTGCTCTGATCTCACCCGCTTCCTTGTATTTTTGGAGTGTAATCTCTGGTAACCAGCATCCTTCATTTGCGTCAGAATTGAGTATTTAAGTTGCTTTCTCTCCCGGGTGACACCTTCACTGATAGAAAGAGGGAAAGATATAAGTAGTGTAGCAGGTTCTCTTGGTAACAGTTAGGAATGTAATCTGACTTTACATTTGATGGATGGTGATTTGCTTCCCTTGTGGTCTAGGTGCTGTCACCCATTTAAAGCGTTTCTAACTAGATAGAGTACATTAAGGACAGTGTAGAGAAACTTTTTCTTCACCTTCCCCCAGACCTAATGAATGATGACTTCAGTTCTTCAGCCTATTAAGAGGAAGAAAGAAGAATGGCTTATTCCCTGAGGTAAGTCCTCTGTTTCTGTTGGCGTTCGAAGTTTGTCCACAGAATCCAAGCAAAAGAACTTGACAATGAACTTTACCCTAAGGGTTTCTTCAAGCCCAGCCTAGTTATGGGAAGTAATCTTCTTCCCATAAACAAATAAAACAAGAAAATTAAGGGTAAAGGAATGGGATGGATTGTGAAAGGAAGGTGTAAGTTATCAGTCACTTGTGCTTCTGAAGGGCACACTGAAGTTGTTGCTTCAGAAATAAAAGATTCTCACTTCCATCCAACACACTCATACTGTTAAAGCCTGCTAAGTGTATTAAAATATGTTATTCTGGATGATCTCAGAACTGAAGTCCTAGCTAATAACACTTTTGATTATGTGGGCTAGTAATGAAGGTTTGATGACATCATATGACTTGCCTTTGTGTTTCCCCTAATATCTTATGGCAGATGTTTCATAAATGTGTCCCTACTCAAAGTGTGCTACAATAAAGATACACCAAAAAGAAAAACAGTTAGGTAAAAAACCCATATATTGACTCTTTCTTTTCTTTTCTATCCTATCCTATCCTATCCTATCCTATCCTATCCTATCCTATCCTATCCTATCCTATCCTATCCTATCCTAT
>JAWMRA010000090.1:14285701-14297164 GCA_035584735.1 Pseudotriccus pelzelni | reverse complement strand
CTATCCTATCCTATCCTATCCTATCCTATCCTATCCTATCCTATCCTATCCTATCCTATCCTATCCTATCCTACCCTGTGCTATCCTGTCCTGTCCCGTCCTGTCCTATCCTATCCTATCTTATCCTATCCCATTCTATTCTATTCTCTTCTGTTCAAGATCACATACTTATGTAATTTTACTGTTCTCTTGTAATAGATAGTGATAATAGAAATAGTTATGCCTTACACATATTTAATGCTTGTCTTAATTATTTTTCAGTTATTTTGTCTAGTTTCATACACTAGAAAGGGAGCTCTCTGAGTTTTTTAATGTATTATTCAGAAGTTGAAGTATGTCATGTTACCTTAACACTGGACTATAAGTATACATTGTGCAATGTAGAACAGGATCACACCATCTACCTGAAAAGTTTTGCCGGTTTTGCATCAAAAGCGGAAGGAATAAAGGAAACTGTTTGCATATGAACAACAGAAAAAAAGGACGTTATGTAGAAGGTTTTTTGCTCTTTAAATAAAACCTGTGTGTGGTTAGGCATGTCATGAATGCAGTGCTGAGGGCTTTAATTTGTTTTTGTTTGTTTTCTTATTTTTTAATTTTTTTTAATTTTTGTACCTTTTTTGTGGGAGTGGCTTGTCTCTTTAAAAAGTTTTTTCATCCCTACCTCAGGAAAAATATGGTATTCTTTTGTGTCTGGAAAAAACAATTAAGTTTATATAGGCCCTTATTTTTATACAGTGGCAAAAGCCTACAAATGCAGAAAAATCCTATGTAAATGTACCTACTTAAGAATTTAATTTTTAAAAGAATAATTGTTATTCACAGGATTTTTATTGATCCTTGTCAATCCACTTAAAGAATTTACTGCACTACTTCAAGTATATGTAGCACAATTCCTTCATGTTGCATTTTTGTATGCATATCTTGAGTATAAAAAGGAAACACAAGCTTGCATAAATTTCTTTTACTTAGGCCAAAACTATTACTACAGAATCTCTGATAAGTATTTTCAATAGATATTTTGGTGGGAGTCATCTGAAAAAAAGACTAGCAAAAACCACTTAGTCTCTACAGCACTGCCTAGATTCTGAAGTCTCCATGGTGAAATGAATACTAGAATATCCAGTCCACCTGTCAGGTTTTTTAGGGAATGGTTTTCTCTGGGTTTAAGTTCCAATTCTGTATTATTTGGAAATGATGTATTTGGCATGTAAACTTGCCATATGTGGAAGACAGTAAACAGCTGGCTCTCAGCTCCTGCATCTCCGTGGAAGTTATTACAGAATTACCAGTTCCATTCCCAACTTTCCTTTCCAGCTTCCATTCCCTTTGTTGGTTAAAGTCTTGCCTACCAAAGCTCACCACAGAAACCACCTGTTCCTAATTATTCCTTTTGTTTGTGAAAGAATAGCAAAGTTACTAGTAATTTGAACTATTTATATCCAGATTTAAATAAGTGCTCACATGTACCAAAACAATCTCTTTAAAAATCCGTAATTGTTTTCCTGCAAATTTGTAATCATCATTTCAGATGAAAGTTTTCTCACTGTCTTACTAGGACCTGTTATTTTATATATCCTTGTATTCACACTACTTCCTTTAATTGCTGTGTGACTCAGTTTTCTGCTCAGCTATTAATAAAATCATGATTATGGACCATATATTTATGAAAAGAGAATTAAGTGTGAAGAGCTTTTACATTTGTGAATAACTGAGGGTTCTTGGCTTTTTCAGTGGTACCACTGATTACCGCATAGTCCAAGCATGTAGTCCAAGCTGTAATGCAGATGTACCACTCCCCTGTATTAATTTAGACAAGTGAAATTCTTCTTTACCAGTGCAATCTCAAAATTGTCATGACATGAATTTTTCTTTCTCAGGTGACACACTTTTCATAGAGAAGGAACATCTAATGACAGCTGCATTGACATAGAACTGCGTAGGACCATCTGCCACAGAAATTTTAGCTTCTCCATGTGTAGCAATTCACAGCAACAATTTCTGAACTATTTTTCTGTTTGTTTGGACATTTTGAGAGTCAGAGTACTATTCATTCTGTCTCTCTCTTTACTGTCTCCCTGTCTGGTGCAAACTTTTAAGTAACCTATATCATTCTTTCTTAAAACTTCAGTATTGACTGACCCACTCAAAGCCAAGACACAACATTTGGTGGCAACAAATCTCTCCACTCTTTCACTATCAGGCAAGCATGCAAAGTATTCCACAATCAAAAGCAAGCAAGAATCAGCATGACTTAGAGCTAATTAAATCTTGAGTAGGAGCTTCAGTGTCCTCCATAATCCCCACATTCTCTCTGACTTTCACAACTAATAACTTGTCCGATAAGACAATTTTTAATCACGTGTCATTGTAATCCTTACCATATATTTTTCCAGTTTGTTTTGTGTAGTGTGAATGTTGTACCTGATTTCAGTCCACTTCCATGTTTCAGTTCTAGCCCTCAGAAGTTTGGCCAAGGTTGACTTCCTGTCCAAGTGAGGCATTAATTTTTATTTTCAGAAAAGACTATTGTATTGAGGAAATTATTAAATCTGTGTCTCCTAATTTGCCCTTCATAATGAGTCTTACTTATGACTAAGGAGGGAAGTGACTGCAAGATATCTGTCTCAAAATTATCCTCGTAACAATGGAACTGATGTTTTTAAGCTTGGCTTTGTCTTACAACTATATGCTTACATGGGATGCAGAAATGAACAGCTGGTCAGTGATCTTATGCCTTCCTTCACCATCAGCTAGTTTTCCCTCTTAAGAAGGGTCGTGTTTTAATGGCTTGCATTGTCTCCCAGAAGATCACCTGAGCATGAAGAAGTTACATCAACTGAGGTGCTCTTAAGAGTTTGAAAGAACAGCCAGACATTCACAGTATTCATCAGAAATGTTCAATATGCAGTACACTGTAAAAAACTGGACACATATTCTACCTATTTTAGAAAGATCTAAGATTCATTTCTAAAAATTAGACTGAAGTTGGTTGTAAGGTCATTAAAAAAATTAATTTAAATCTTCAATAAAACTGCACTCTTTTATTCCAGGGAAAGACCTGCTTTTCTCATAAGAGTTAAAACACTCTGATATACAGGTCTTGGAGTAAATCTATCCAAAACATCAAACTGCAATTCAGGCCACCATGGACAGAGGGCAGCACTGAACCTCGAGCTTCATGGGGATTTTCTGCCAGCACTTATCAGCTTAATTTTTTGCCTATTTAATCAGTGTTTCATTTTCTCCCCTTCTTACCATCTTGAGATGCTCCAAGAGACATAAAGAGAGTGAAGCATTTAAATAATAAACCTGAATTTTGAGGCAGATACCATTAAGTTTTTCAAAAGTATGTTGATGAGTATGTAAAGATGAGAACCTTTCTTAGGAATATAACTCAAAGCTTAGGCTTGATAAACAAATTCAACAGCACTGTTAAGTTACATTAAAAAATGCAATTTGCAGCAAAAAGCTCTACCTTGGGACAGAAGACATGACCCAAAGTAAAATGAAGAGGATAGCGCTGTTAATATTTTAAAACTACTTAACCTATTGTGAAATTTCTCACTGATTTTACAAAATAATTCTAATCTGTAAGGATGGATCCACATCATAAAAATTGAAGCGAAGCATATTACAGCTTGAAAAATGAGGATTTCTACGCATTGCCAAAACAAATTATTTTGAGTTGCTTAAAAAATATATGGAGACTCCTTCAAGCATTATCATGGATAAGTCATAATAAGAGTTGCAGGTTCATACATCACTGCTCTTTGCTGTCAGTATGAAAAATAGGACTTTTTGTTTACTTAAAAAATTGAAATGCCATGATTCTGCTGTTGAAAAATGAGGCGGGAAAAAGAGTGTCCTCCCATTTTTGAAAAATGTATTTTTTATTGAAGCAAAAGTTATAGGAGGAGAAAGACATTATATACACCCAGGGAAGCAGTCTGGTCTCAGCTGACAAAGGATAAAGGGTAATAATAATAGCTGGGTCATTGAAGACAAAGTGTCCAGAACCAAGTATGGAGTTGACAACAGTATGAGTCAAAAATTAAGGTCTCAGCCTACAGCAGACCCACCTTTGAATCCCAATAGATACATAATTAATAAAGGCATGATGATATAAGATTCATGTTTCATGATAGAGTAAGACTCCTCAGCCAGAATGTATCTGTTAATAATAAAAAAATCCCTTCTGGAATGAGAGTTTAATAATTCTCATTCATGCTTTAAATAGTAGATCACAGCAATAAATCAGCATTATGATTTTAGGGGGTACAACTTATGAAATATAATATATCGTTTCTGGCATTTCATTTACTATAAAATCATTTTTTAAATATTCTGTAATATTCATTCTCAGAGGGAGATTGATCAAATAATCATACAAATACTAAAGTACAACCTACATTAATCTTAATTTTTTTAAAATTTTTAAAAGCTTATGAAAAGTAATTTAGCTGTTGTGATGGGAGGAGAGATTATTCTGACAGATTCTTAAAATCTGTGGATTAATAAGGGATGAACATGTGTGTGCATTCATTACATATACTTAGAGGCCTCATCCTGCAAGGGCAAATCTTTTGTAGTTTCTATTGTCAGACCTATACGACTAGGTCCACTCAATGGTACTCATAAATGGTTTATTGCAGAATAAGTTTGCTGCATTGTGTGGTGGTAAGCTTTGAATTTAGATGCTTCCCTTTCTTTGTTTATTATCAACTTCTTTTAGAAAATATTACCAGATACTGGGTGGAATACAAATCATGAGACAAATTAATTCGTTTTGCTGAGGTAAAACTGCCAATAATACTAAAAAAAAATAAAGTAGCTGCAGTGTTACTGACTTTTGCAAGCAAAAAGGTCTTTCTTAGGTAGCCTCAAGTGCAGACAGAAATGAAAAATGTCTCTACCAGATGGCAGGACTCACACTAAAAGAAGCACATGGTGAAACTGTATTTCCCACCTAATAAAGCAAGATTAATCCTCTACAAGAACCTCCTCCAACAATGAATAACTGTAATTTAATATCTACTAAGATCACACCTGTATCAGTAATCCATGAACAAATCAGTTCATCAAGATGAGCAATTAATGGTTCCTCCAATCCTGTGATGGAAAGCAAACAAACCAAAATGACAATTAAGAAATAGTGTGAAGGAGAAGGAAAATTCCAAAAAATTTCTAATCCTTGCGCTGATATGGGTAAAGAGCACATTTTTTCTTCCACTCACCTTCTTACATGCAGTTATTTAAAAATTGAAATTGACATTTGTAAAGAAAAATCTGTTGTCTAAACATTTAAAGAAAAAATGTAACATTTTCCTAATCCTGATTATCTTTGTAGTTAATGATAAATATTGCCTTAATCTGCCAAAAATTATACAGGTTTTTCTAAAACTAATTATTTTTTCTCCACAGTTGACTTTGTTTATAGTAATTCAGTAGATTATAAGGTTAAGAAAACATATTTTTATTATTGTTAATCTGTTAGTCAATACACATTAAGTTCAAATTGTGCATGAATAAAGACTTAAATACAAAATACAAGGCAGGTGAAAATTGTTTCCCATGCCTTTCTCCCACTGAGACATTGATAGTTGAAAACCTTTGTCCAAAGACATTGCAAGAAAATATGCTTCTGACAAAACTGATCCCAAGTTAAACACACAGAGGTATCTCCAGTTTTGGCTAAAGATTAAATACCTAACCATTCTTAGGAGGTTGGCTGATCACTAAGGGGATTAAATTAGGAGGGTTTTTTGAGATATGTTCAGAAGAGGGTCCTCCTTGGAATTCTGAAACCTATCCCAAATATATTTTGTGGTACTAAAAAATGGGATAAATTACTTAAACCTGGAAAGGTGGTGAAAAGTGAAAGGACAGCAAAACGGCTGCCTGGCAAGCACTCCGCAATACTGACACCAGGTTTGTTTGTAAAAATATAAGAATTCAGGCAGCAATCTGTGCTGCTTACTGTACCACAGTCATGGTTAAGTTCACAGAACATACACATTTTTTTGTTTAGATGTCAAGGTAAGGAAAAAACGCTTGAGAAAATTAAGCTACATACTACCAAATGGATCAGTGTCACTCAACAGCATGCCATAAACTTTTTACTACTCAGAGCCTGTGGAAACAAAGTGAGAAAGAATGAGCATCAATTGTGTTTGTGTATCAGGGCAGAGAACAGGTCTTTTAAGGCCCAGGAGAAGGGAGCCTTTGCTCTGGAATATAATTAGGCACAGGTGTTGGGATTCAAGTCAGAGGCCACACTCATACTTGACAGATTCAAAACTCTCATAGGCCACAAGAAAGTGAGGAATTGGTTTAAATTTTCTTTTAGATGGAAAGTCTGAAAGAAGCGGAGGTGCAGAAAATACCTGATGATAGTAAAAGTTGAAGGAAGTTGCTGTGTTTGAAGTGTTTGTGTGTTGATTTAAGTGAAACCTTTTTCTTCTGGAGAACTGATAGTGAAAACTTGTAAAGAAATGCTGTATGGTTATGGTTGTGGTCCTGAATGCTGTAGCTCAAACATGACCAAACACCCCAATATGCTATCACATTTAACAGAAAACTGTGGGTTAGTTAAATTCCTCTTCAGCTTTTCTTAAAGTTCCAGGGATCTTCACTGGTCCAGAAAGCCTCTGTTAAATTTTAGAATGAAAAATTGACAGCAGTACTAAATGCTAGTGCTGTCAATAAATATTTGGCATGTCTGTACATATTCCTTAAAAATATGTCAGCTTCCCTCAGGTAATTTCGTTAACAATTTGAGTTGATTAGCATTGTCTTGGCTCAGACAGAAAAAGAAGGAAAAGAAATCAAACAGCATCAAAACTTGAAAACAGACATCTTGTAGTACCAAAATTCCTTTCCTCAGCAAACTGAGGCCTGCATAATCTCTGAAGGAAATATTATAGCTGGACATCTTCCCTAATCATGAAACAATCATATGTCAAGTGCAAGTGTGATAGAAAGAACTTCAAGAAAGACAGCATTACCAAAACACTAGACCAGAGCTATGCTATTGGAATTCAGAATAACAATAGTGATATCAAGACAGCTATCCAACTTTATCCTTTGTGACCACACACTTTCTTGAGTGATAACTTACTTACCAAGAGAGTATTAGAAGCAGTAAAACTATTTGTTACCCGACAAGAACACCAAGAAGTTTTCAACTTATCTGGATCATATTTGACAAACTATTTTTGTGATTAAAGAAATGCATAATGTAAATTCTGTTTGCTCTGTGCTTTTAACCAAAACAAGAGGAGCAGAAGGAACTCAAAAAGTAAGAACACTTTCAAGATACCATGTTTATTAAACAACTTTTGTGAAGGGTAGAAACAAATTCCGGATAAATTTCCAGATATTGTCCTACTTAATAAGTTGCTGTCATTCACAATGTGTAAGTTCATGTTCTTTTAATACTGACAGGCTCTAAGTGGAATTACTTGAGGCTGGTCAAAAAGAAATGCATACCTCACAAACACGCATATTGTGTATCTTCTTTACCACCTCTTTTTTTAAAAAAAATGCCGAAGAAACACAACAAAACCAAAGCTGGAAATTACTTCAGCAGACACCCATATGAAAGGTGTATAAAGCTTAGCAGTATGAGTGTATTGTCAGTACTTGTATCAGGCAGCCTAACTAAGAAAAATTTAATTTCAATAAAGGAAAAAAAAAGAGCACCACCACCACCAAAAAAACTCCAAACAGCAACAACAAGAAAACACAAAACTAATCAACCAACCAAAAACTGCTAAATAGAAAATTCATTTACATATACATATTTTCAGCCTTTTTTTCCACTTGTGTTAAGCTTTTTTGCCCCTTCAATCTCTTTTTTTTTCTTTTGAGAAATAAAATTTTATGCCCTTTTTTATCAGTAATTTTTCTTTTTAGACAGTAAAAATACTGTGGCAATGTCATACCATCTGAGCGCAGTCCCATGGATTAACTCCTTCAGGAAGTGTTCATAGCTTCTGTCTCTGAAATTCAGTATTCTTTCATTGATTTCTACCACTATGAACCAAAACATTTTCTCATATCACACAGTGTTGATTAGCGACCACTAATAGTTTTGGCTAAACAACACAAAAATATTTAATTTGATATCTGGTATATTTCTGATTTCCCATGCAGCTCTCTATCACTTTCAGCTGCTGTTAAGCATGTGCTATACTATATCTACTGGCAGAAAATTTGTGTTACAAGTTTCATGCTTCATCAGTACTCCAACCTTCCTTAGAAAAAAAAAAAAAAGAAGCTATACACTCACCTATTGCAAATGAACTTATGGTATGTAGAATTGGATTTTTTTCATGTCATTGGAAACAGACCTAGGACTAATGTGTTAGCGAAACAAAACCTCTGAAAGTAAATACAACTTACAGTAAAAGGACACTTTAGGATAAGCAATGCTTATTTTAACGTCTATATTTCATCTTCTTCATCCTTATTTTCAAAAATATTTATCAGCAGCAGCTCCAGGAGAAGTCCAAAGGAAATGAAGTTATTCAATACTTATGAATTAAAGTCTTTTCTCTTGACTCTGTTAATTGCACTGTGAAAATCTGTATTCATTCATGAGATGTTCTTTTAATTTTATGTTATCAGAAAAATTTTTATAAGCAAGTATAATATGTTGTATCCAAATCCTTTGCAGTGGAAATTACAAGTAACAAATATTATTGAGATGTCAGTAGAAAGAGCTAATAAAAATAGTACATTTAATATTTTATCTGTTTTCACCCTCAGGCTAAGATCTATTACTGTATATAATTGTCTTCCAAGATGGATATTGTAACAGAGATGAAAAAAATATTGTTTGTATACAAGTTTTAAGCAACAAACATAATTTGTAAAATTCATCCCATATTCACACATTACTGCTGATGAAGGTCTTTTTGCTCTCATTGCTAGAGCAGACTAGAATAATTGCTAAGTACATTTTTCAGCACTTGTAAACAAGTGGCAGTAGAAAAGCTGTATCTGTTTATTCCTTGTGCACTATTGCTTATTCTTTGTGGAGTCTTCAACTGTGCAATAAACCCTTTAATTAATCAGACCTAGTCCTTGAGTGTGTGTGAGGAGTAATGTTTTATATCACGGTATACAGCAGAACAGAGCAATTACAAACATGCAGTATATTCTGTATTAAAGGCCGAGGAAGGGCATCATGTTTAGGAAATTATCAGATCCACCTTGAAAGTCCAGGACTGAATGTCACTGGATATAATATTGAGTTGATGAGACTCAATTCAAAACTAATGAAAAATGCAATAATGGAAGAGGAAATCATTAAGAATCATTGCCCTGTGGTTATACTGCTCATGTGAGAAATCACATAGGTTGTACAGAGATACCTAAGTTGTCCTTTATTGATTTTTTTTTAAATACATGAAAGATAAAACTTCTGAATTAATCCACAGTATGGCACAGAAATAATCAATATATCAGGTAGCCTGCATTTCTATCAAATCAATATAAAGTGACTAAAATATGTAAGTTACTGCTGTTGTTTCTGAGAGATTTAAGACATGATTTGCAGCACAGTATTCCAGTATTATTTTACTGTGGCTTTCTACTCATTAAAATAGTGTAGTCTGCAGCATTTCTTTCTTAACCTATTTTGTTTCATAAACATGATCACAGTTGCCAGAGTGTGTAATTCTGACAGCATCTAGAAGGATGATTTCTTATGATTCATTTCATTTCATGTATTTGAGTAGTACCCTGTAGTTTAAATACAGAGACATTCCCTTTCTTGTGCCATTTTGATGCCTATGGGGTTTAAAGAGTATTATCAAAGATATTCCATTTATCATCAAAGGAAGAACTGTTTTCTTAAATTGATCAGGCTGTACTTGAGGAAAACTTCACTTAGTAGACATTGTTTCATCTGCAATGTGGACTCTTTTTGCAATTCTGAGCAATAACATTGCCAAATGGGACAGATCAGCATGTTTCTTCTCAGTAATGTCAACAAGTGTTGTCTTTGTCTCTAACCCAATGATAAATAAGAATTTGAGGGCTGACTTATTAAACAGAAGACATCTGCTTTTTATAGACTTTCTGAGCTTTTCTCTTCAAAATGTTACTTAAAATTAATTGAGGAAGCAAGAGATATAACTATTTAGATAAATTTCCTTTAAATAGTTCCTGACCTTTTTTGAAGCTTAATTTCTAGTCTCTGAGTATATAAAAAAAAAAAAAATTATGGCTTCATTGATAATTATCTCCATATCTTAATGTTTTCTCTCTTTGGTATTTAAACAATGAGACACTGAAAGAGGACTTGTCTGCCTCCATTATTGCTTGCATCTCCTCTGTTGTACAGTGTGGCACCAGAGAGCTAAACCCCACCACCTTCTTTTTTAATGGTATTTTAAATTAAACACACATTTTCAAAAGATGAGATCCTGTTATGCATGCAAATCAGTTTCTTGCATATGCATTAAACTCTGAAAATACCCATCTAGCATTTTGCATACATGTACCTGAACTGCTTGCACAGCCATGGCAGAGTTGTCACTGAGATGTTTATTTTTTACTAAATTTTGTCACCTGGGTATTTTGAAATATCAAATTAAATAGAAATTCTTGGTCTTTGTAGTAATCGGCAAATGACTGAGAATTCTTGCATGGTAGTGATGATCCTGTGTAACTACCTAAGAACCCAACTTCAGTGAAATGTACCTGAGTCAGTCAAGCAATGCTACAGTCTTTTCTTTATCTATCCTGTCATGGGTTTGCAAAAGTCCCCCTCCTTGGGGATTGAAAATAGTTTGTCCAAATGAATTTCTGGACAAAGGCCAATCAGGAGTTTAGGTGGCACCTTTGCCAATTACATCTCCAAGAAGAAACGGAAGAGAAGGTGGTGGCGTGGAAGGATTTTTGGGCAGCCATGTAAGAGAGAGGACGTGGCAGGTCCCCCCATGGTGGGGGGCCAGGCCTCTCTGCTCCCCCGGCCCTGGGCAGGGGGCAGGAGAAGCACTGAAGCCCCCCTGACCAGATGTGTAACAGAATGAAGGAAAAAAAACCTGTAAAAGAGAGCCTGGACTGTTGCAGAAGAAATTCCAGCCAGAGAGACAAAGAAACCTCCAAGGTCGGAGCTGGCAGCAGCCGGTGAGAGAAAGAAATGGCAAAGGGGGGAGGCAGCTTCTTGTCCCCCTTCTCCGTCTCTCTCCCTTCAGCAGGGAAAAGGACTGAGACCTAAAATGCCTGCTGCTTGTGGGACATTGCTGAGAAACAGAGACAACTCCATTTGCAGCTTGAGGAACTCGTGCTAGAGCAAAGAAGTACATGAGGAAACTGAGATTCCGTGGGAGGCCTGAGATGAAGCAGAGCCTTGAAGTGATTTGTGTCCACAGAGAGATCTTACGCTGGAGCGAAAACGGCTCGGGTAAGATTTGTGTGATCCTAGAGAAGGATCGATGCTGATGCAGC
>JAWMRA010000090.1:14253636-14264781 GCA_035584735.1 Pseudotriccus pelzelni | reverse complement strand
AGAGAAGAGAAAGAGAGAAAGAGACAGAGACAGTTCTAGCTGTGATGAGTCAGAGTTGTCGTCCTAAAGATAATTGAAGAAGAATTTTCAAATGCTGCAGAATTGTTTGGAAGACCTGGAGCTCTGAAAGTAAAAAAGAGACTGCTTCTCCTCCTGGACTGATACAAAGGAGGGGGAGGTATTTATGTAAATACATAGCACTTTTACCTAATCAGAATTATTGTAGATATAGTTCTTTAGTTTTTATCTTGCTGGCAATAAATCCTAATATTATTGTGCCCAATCAGATCTCTTTTGTCTGCATAAACCTTCTCTCAACTTATAGTAATTTTATAGTAATTGTGTGGAGGATGAGAGAAATTGGCCCCAGGGCAAACCCACGACAATAGTCAGCAATGATGTATAGCCTACATGAATGATTTTCATGAATAAATTATATTCATTTACACAATTTAATAAATTTTATAAACTTACCATCCTAATTGTTGTGATAATAAGACAAATTTGTGATCTGTTGCTGCATTTCAAAAAGGGTGCAGTAGTAGCTCACAATTAATTATTTTTAGAATTCATACTGAAATATGAATACAGTGAATACCTGAAATGAACCACAAAAGTTGGCCCAGTATGAAGGAAAGCATCTTTTAAAAACATATATTGTGACAGTAAGAATTTGCTGTAGAACCAAGGTTTTGGCTAAAGCAAGAAATGCTAACATATACACAGGTGCTACTTACAGATGAAGTAAACACTGGAAAGAGAGAAATTTTCTAAGAAAATTGCAGAATAAGGATAAAGATCTGAATAGTAGATTGAAGTCAAATGACAAGCTGAACACAGTGGACTTGATCTTTTAAGGTGAATCTTGTTTTTTAAATTAAGTACATTTTTTAAAAACCTTTTTTTCATTTTAAGATTTACTGTAGGTCAGCGTATTCTAGTTGAGAATCTAGCACACAAATGACAAAAGTAAACAAATAGACAAAAAGTAAGCAAGTGCTTGAAGATCTAGATTGAATCACAGTGGAGACATCATGATTCAAAAATCAGTATGAAAAAAGAAATTGCTAGTGTAGAGTCTTTTTTTACATATATATAAAGTGCATTAAAAATAAGGTATTGAGGTGGAATTAAAATTTCTCCACCCTGATGAATACACAAGGACTGCCTGGTAAAGACGTACTCACACATTGTTTAAATTAGAGACGAAGTCTGGATCCCTATGGTCAAAAGCTCAAAATATAGGCTTAGTAAACCATTTAGCTGTATTTGATCACTGTCTTGTCTTTTGCCTTACAAAATAATGCTGTGTCAAAGGATGGTAAAAGTTTTGATAGCTTAAGGTGTATACACAATAGAAGCACTGTATAATATACACCACTTATGTGTGTACAAGGAAAGTGCTTTTAGTAAGAATATTGCCTTAATTGTGCTGTATGATGCTCTAAAGTATGCACATTAAAAACTAGTGTTCTATTTTCCTATAATACAACAAATATAAAAAAATTGGGCAACAAAGATTTGCATTTAAACCAAAATTCTGCTAGCATCATGAAGCACTCAAACTGAAGTCTCTGGCTGATCATGACTCTGTCAGAAGTTACAGAAATGCACTTTGTGTGCAGTCTTCTAGTTCACAACTCTTTTTTGTTTATATTCCATTAAATGCTCTGGGCTGAATATACCTTACATATACCTTACATAGAAAAATTAATAAAATTGGAGATCTAAAGTAAGTAATGTCTCAACACTGTATCCATGAAATAATACAGTTGTTGCCAAGGTATATATGGTTTCTCTGTGTAGTTCACCTTGCAGTAACTAACTACACTGTAAAACAACCCTTTCATTAATGCTGGCCAGCAGACAGGCTTACCTCATTAGTTCAGATTTGTTAACCTATTTGTCATAACGCTCAACACTCAAACTGGACCCCAGCCATCTTTCTGTTCCTCACATTCCCATTCCCAAGGTACAGATATTCTGTGTTTTTATATTTCACACTGTTGGAATAGGAAAGCAGTGTCCTCACTTTGGTATGTTACAATCTGTTGTGGAATACAATGTGATAATGAGGAACAGTGAATAAGAAAATTATTAACTCCTTGTTAATCATTTTATACAGTCAGGTTGTCCCACTTTATGATTTCTCTCCAGAGACACTGAGATTTCATAAACATACACAGCCAATCCTATGCTGGAATTGGAATCTAAAACAGAAATACGAAACCTTAACTTGAACCAACCCCAGAGAAAAGTGCATAATCTTGGTCACCTGCTCCATTATGTCTTTGCAATGCTATGTCTACATCTTTTAAAAGAATAAACTGAAAAAAAGCTCTATATTTTAATACAGTGCTGTAATACTGCTTAAAACACGTCTAGGTATCACATTTAGCAGACTATACATTCTGACGTATCTGTACTCTCCCTGTTGAGAACTATCCACCTATTTTTGACACAGAGGACAGCAGTAAACATTGTTCCTACTTTTCTCCCATATATTTTAGGATCTATTCATAGCATCACACTTAAAAGTGTATTAGTAGTTCACTGTTCTCCTGTATCTGATTTATTATTTAGTTACAAACTTCACAGCAGTATTCACATCAGGCCAGTGTTTTCTGTAATTACTATTGTATCCTCTTTCTTTCTCTTCTGCAAAAAAGATTTCCCACAGTAGCAACCCATGACACTTTTACTAACAAAATGTCTTAGGATGAAGATTACTAACCACACTGTGAAATCTCAAACTATTCTGGATTTAAAGAACTTAGTTAGAAAACTCCAAATTACTGAACTTGTCTGCCTGAGGGTAATGCCAGTATTGTTTCACAAGGGTTATATTGCATCAGCTGAGGCTATATTTATTTGTAATACTTTCTCCTCAACAAATTTGAAATAAGTTTCCAAGTGCATATTATTTACAGGTTTTTAGTTTCTGAATTATGTGATTATCTTAAACTTTTTCTTAGCTATTGGGTGTAAAGTAAGTATTTAGGGGACTTAATTACCTAACATGATTACCATGTGAAAAGAAAAAAAGTAATTATTACTATATTAATGCATAATAAAGGGTTACATAGCACTGTAAAGTGTTGAAGTTGATTGTATGTGTCTGCATAGGTGTTTTTACTGTGTTATTGAGACAAGATTGCCATGCATTCTTTGGTAATGTTAGCTGAAAAAATTGACTGCAGGCTTTGAGGGGCTTTATTTGTGCTTTCAAAACAAAAGCAGAAATCTTGGTATACAATTCCTGCTGCCCAAGCATCACAACTCACTAATATCCAAAGACACTATGCATCAAAAATAAATGCTTCTTATTTGGAAATGTGCACCAGACCACTAAATGTGGTTCTGAGATGAGAAATTGCCACAGTAATTAGTGAGAACTTCAGAGGCTGTCTACTATCTGAGATCCTCTGCCAGCATTCACAAACCGTTCCAAGATTAGGAATATTGGAGGAATATTCGTTGATTCTGTGAGGATTAGACATGTTCTTGCCTAAGCTTTTTATGGACCTACTGGCATGAATTTGTCTGATTTCTTAATCAGAAACTGCCACTTCCAAACCTACCAAGCTCGTCTGTCTACAACAACAGCTTTCCGAAGTTTGTATAGGAATTTATTAGTAGATTTTGCAAATTCTCTAATTCTCCATTTTGATAGAGAATTACTAGGATTCTTTAATTTGTTGAAAGCTTTCTATACTTTTCCCACCTACTCCGTACCCAGCAGATGATTGAGGCTGATAGACCACCTGATCACTTTTCATAGGCAACATCTTCCCCTACCAGTCTTCTGATGATACTTCCATATTCTGTTGTTTACTTTTTTCAGATATCATCTGATTTGATAAAGGCTGTCTTCGTGCTACTGTTTTGCAAATAAGAATAATTCATTATTTGCCTGGAACACTTCTGAGTCACAATATATGGAGGCATGGAGGAAAAGTGTATTTTCAGTTTCTCTCTCATCAAATTAACCTGATTAAGTTTCTACACATTTGGTAGTTTTATTCTCTTGGTTTTACATGCTTTGGTTTATTCTCATTTTGAAATTACATATGTATGCTTCCTAGCAAACATCATTCTATCTTAATTCTTGAGATTAAGAAGGGAAGGGGAGAAGGAGAAGGATAGACTTGAAACACATTATCTTTTGCACTAAACATGTTCTCTGCTATTCATACCTGCAGTGCATAACTGGGTAAGGGTAAGATGATCAACAGAGTCAAGACCTTGATTTTTAGGAAAGTGAACATAACATACTCTGGGATAAAGGAAATAAACAGAGCTGGTAGCTCTTCAAGAGCATTTGTATTACAGCACAAGTGCACAAGTGCACTGATTCACACATGTAAGAAATCATGCAAGAAAGGCACATGAAGACCTCCTAAAGCGTATGAAGGATATGCCCAGGCAATGGAAGTAGGAACACATGTCCTGAGAAGGATGTAGAGACACTGTCTGAAAGTGTAGGAATGGGATCAGGAAAGCTAGGGCAGAAGTGAACCTGAATTTGGAAAGGAATGTGAAAAATAACAGTTTGTACAGGTACACTGGTCAGAAAATAGATTAAAAAAAATGTGCCCCCATCGTAATTGAACAAGGAGAATGAGAGAAAACCAACATGGAGAAGACTGAGGTACTCACAAATGTCTTTTGTCTCAGTTTTCACTAGCAATCAATCTCCCCACGTCTCTCAAGGTCTTGAACCATAAATCAGGGAGTGGGGAACAGTGTTCCTCCTATTGTAAGAAAAGATCAGGTCTGACACCAGTTGACTCATGGACAATTTGTTGTCCACCAGGATCACCAAGTCCTTCTCCTCAGGGGTGATTTCTCAGAGGTCAGTCTCCAGCCTGTACTGGTGCGCGGAGTTGTTCCTCCACACGTGCAGGATCCTGCACTTGTCTTTGTTGAATTCAGAAGCTTCAGCTTTACCTGTCCCTTTAGCTTGTCCAGATCCATCTGAAGGACTGCACAGCACTTTGGGGTATTGGCCATTCCTTCCATTTTTTTATTGTCAGTGAATTTGCTGAGGAGGTACTATATTCTTTCATCCAAATCAGTGATGAGTCGGATAAACAATACAAAACCTCCATCTTCTCCCACTCTAATTAATTTAAAATTATGTGTATTAATTTTCCATCTTAAATTGTGCATCAGAGACATTTATGAAATATCCATATAAAATCATCGAACTGCTACATAGCCATCTAAATCACTGATGCTCTAGAAGCAACAGGCAATTGCCACATTCATACAAGTAGGAACATGGATAACCAGCCTGTTTGGCATTTTGGCCCAAATGAGAATACGGTATTCCTTCTGACAAGGCCCTAAGTGTCATTCATGGAAAAATCTCAATAACCAGACAATAAGTTTTAAGATATTCCTCTCAAAAAAAGCCAAAAAAAACCAATAAAAAAAAGCAAACCAAACCAAAAGAACCCCACACCAAACCAAGCAACCAACCAAAACAAAAAAAAAAACCCACACCCCAAAAACAACACAAAGAAAAAATAAACAACAAAACCAACCAAATATTTTCTAGTTACTTGTCGTTCAAAGATTAACTCATTTTTTTAGAGAAGTTTATCATCATTCACACCTTTCATAAGTGTGAACGATGTTTCAGTTCAGCTCCTGTATATACTGTGATGATGATTTTCCCTGTTTTCAGCTGCTTTAGTTATTTTTTGATCAGTTAATGGAATTCTTGGAGGATAGAATAATAGAGATAGCATTATGAAAATACAAATAGATATGCAGGAACTTACAGTTATGACCTTAGTAAAATGCCATGGAGACAGCAGATGAGTATGTAAAATTAAAATTATGTCTACAAATACAAAGTTATTACTCAGTTCTTAGTTCTAACCCAATTAATTTTGACAACATGTTAAACAGAACTGCTGTCATAGAGCAATACTTAGACAATCCTCGAGTAGAAACTATGGACATGTTTGTAGTATAAGACAATATTAAGAAATAACTACCTTAGCTTTTAAAGGATATGTCATATATCTTGTTTAAAACATGATTTTGTAGCCTGGATTCCTTTGGGTACCAGATAGTGATCTATTCTTTTAGCTATTTTAATTCTGAACATGAATTATTGGCCCTATTAAATTGAAGGGCATATATTTCAAGGTTTTTAACTAGATTAGTGTTTCACCTTTTTTCCTGTCTGACACAAGACAAACTTTGCTCAAAAATTTTACATTGCTATGTTTCTGTTCCAAATTGGTTTATTTTATACATCAATATGTAAGAAAAAGTAAACAAATTCTTCTTCAAGTATTTCTGGAAAAGAACGTATTTTCTTTAAAAATTTGGGGTTTGTACTTGCATGTTATGCTCTTCTGAGAAATATTAAACTTCTGAGATGAAAGAATAGTACATCTTAAGGTTTTCATGTTGTCAGGATTTTGCTTTGGATCAAATAAAAGATGCATCACCTGGAGTGTGGAATACATTTCTAAGGTTTCTTTTTATTCTTACAGTAGTGCAGCTCATTTACTACAGTAAAATACTGTGATACATTATAGTGGACTTTAAGTTCATAAATAATAAAACCAACCAATCCTGTATACCCTTTGTCCAATATGAGCAGCCTAAAGTCAGGAGCTTTTTACCCTTTTACTCAAATGTCATTATTAGATAGGAGATAATAAATAGTACAAATTATTTCATACAGCAAGCTTAGAGCCCCCTGTTTCAATCTATTCTTATAATGCCAAAATTATTATTATTTCAATCTGTTGTGGCTTAACTAGGACAGAACCTTACTAAAGGTAGGTATTTGATGTGACTGCTAAAAGGTAGAGCTCACATGTTGAAACCTTTGTAATTGTTGCTACATTTATCACTATGCCACGAGTGGTAGTTTTATGGTGGTGCTACAGAAAACCATGAGGAAGACGCTACCAAATCTTTGTTTCATTCTGTGAAATTGACTATGTTATGATAATTTTTATTTTTTTTTTGTTATTTTGCAAATGGACCAGGTCCTGATAATTGCTTTATTAGCCTGGTAGAAACGGTGGTGTCTTTGGCCACTGGGGCATTCTGCTTTTACAATTTTATAGGCTTAATAATGATCATATTGTAAATATGATCAATTAATTGAACTGACTGGCACAAGTGTAGGAACAGAACATAGTTTAATGGAAGGGAATGCTTCAGTTTCAGTAAATACTGCCTTAAACACACAGCCTGTTAATTCGAACTGTGAGAACACAGACCACTGTAGAATCCTAGCAAAAACTTTGCTACTGAACTATTAAAATATAAAGATCAATAGCATGGAGTTGAAATATTAGCAACATCAGTAAGCATGTGAAGAAAAATAATGTTGAGCTTAAACTAAATGTTCTTTTAATGTTTGATAGCTTACATACAGAAACCCTCTTAAACATAAGCAATGCAATTATGTTTGCATGTGTGAGTACAGAGTTCTGTAATCTTTCTTCAGATATGCCAATAAGTCATTTCAGGTGCTGTAAGGATTTTCTCCAAAACTGGAATATGCAAGGACTCATGCATTTTTCAAAATGATTAATATCTTTTACAGAGAAGTATCATATTGATTACTTAGTCCTAGAAAAAATTCTTATATTCCTAATAATGCTTCTTAATGTCAATATTCTTAAGTAAGACACAGAAAATAATTGTTTCAAGAATGAAATCTTGAATGGAAAACACAGTTCTTGAATGGGAAACAAAACCTGATGCTATGGAATCCTAAAGTCTCAAGGTGATCAGGAGTTCAGAAAACATCATCAATGACCAATCACATACTGTGTAAGGTCCCACCAACAAATACCAGAATCATTGCCCAGGCACAAACTGGGTTAGAAATGAAGAGATGATATGTTAGGTTCCAGAGGCTTATTAGGATGTCTTTTCAGGAATCCTAGTGTCAAGAGAGCATATGTTAAAGCTTAGGCTGGAATCACTGCTTAAGCTTATTGTGAATCCTTAGGGAATATCATGTTTTCAAGGTACACACAAGGAGAGAGTGATTTTAATTACCAAAAAAATGCATGAAGAATGTTCATACCCTCAGGGTATAAATAAGGCTTAATTATTCATGGAACAGCCTTGCTCATTCACTCTAAAAGAAAGGTGATTAAAAAGTTTGGAAGTGAGAAAGGACTTTCTTTGGTTTCTTCTCCAAGTCACAGACCTCAGATTTTTTCCAGCTTGGCATTAAGAAATCATCATGTCTCATGCAATGGATGCACAAAAAGGCATTTGGTAAGCTCCAGGCAATTTTAATTTTATTTCAATTAAATAAGGATGAGATAAAAAATAAATGATCACTGTCTACTGTCGGGTGCCTTCACATCCAAATATCACTAATAGGAATAGTGATGGGGTTTGGGTTTTTTCTGGCTTCTGACCTGAGATTCATTCTAGGTGAAAACAAAATGAAACAAAGTGTAGACAGCAAAATAATCTCAGATTCATCTTGATGACCAAATAATATGACCTGACAAATTTATATAATTTCAGAATGTTTCCTTTAATTGACCTTCATCATAGTTGTTTCATTTAGTGTTGAATATTGCATAGAATTTTGAAACTGATTCTAAAACATATAGTGGAGAGGATTTAAAAGCATTTAAATGACGGTAAGACAAAAAGATTTCCTAAAATAAATGCGAAGAAATTCTAAGTGAATCCCAAAATTAAGTTGGACAGGCATGAAAATAGTGTGACCATCAATAATTAATTATTGATCTATTGAAATCAATACTTATGTTGAAAGAATTGAAATAATTTGAATTTCAATTAGAATTGAAAAAATTATTAGAAGTAATACTTAAATTAGGTCAAAAAGTATTGAAGTACTGTTTTTTACATGGAATGTGTAGCTTTTTCAATTAAAAAAAAGTTGAGTGCAAAGGCACAAGTGGTAGTAGGCATATGTTCAGTATGATGAACCTCAATGTTCATATATAATAAGGTAAGAGATAAGTTTTACTTCCTCAGTATCTTTATAATTTTCAGGCCACAAAGGAATGGAAGGTATAGTTTTGACAGGAAAATAACAAATTCTTTGTTATTTTGTCAGATAATTTCAAGATTTGATAGTATTACTAAACGTTTGGGCATGTGGCAATGGATAGAATAAGTAAATCTAATTTATAGTCTGAGACTTAATAGATGACAATTCTTTGGAAGATTTTAAGAAATAATTAAATTTCTCCTGGGAAAATGCTCGTTATAACATTACTTTGTCTGATTTATTTTCTTTAAGTATTCTAAACTCAAAACCCCCAAACTTTTGAAATATCTGTATTTCTTAAACACCAAACATTACTTTTGAACTAAATATCTCTCACACTGAAAGCTGAAACACAAAGGTCACTGGGAATGAGGGTAAGGTTTCCTTTCCTGTCCAATGAACCCATTGCTGTTGGCATTCTAATGATTCATTTGTGCACGTTTTATAAGCAATCATAGTTTTTCATAGAGAAAGGTATCCTACTGTTCCAACAAAACATCTTAAAGTCTAGAAACTAATGAGATTAATATCTCTGGTGATTTATTGTTCGTAACAGCTTTTATCTGCAATAAACTTGAGTCAGATGCTCTCTTTGGTTGAAAGAGAAAAAGTATGTAATAGCCCTCCTTCAAAAACCTGAGGAAAATCCATCTACCTAGCAAAAGTATCTTAAAGTTCACTTGCTTTTGTGCATATTTAAATAATGATTTCATAGCAGTGGTAGAAATTCATAAGATTAGAACAGCAGTGTACTAATAGGGCTGTGTAAAACAAGACTGAACAATAGCTCTAAGCAACTGTGTTTTTCCCTTGTTTATATGAACATTCCTTTTCCTCACTCATTATTTTTAAAGAGAAAAACAAAATGCAGAAATCTGAAATGTTTCCTAAGGAGGTTTGAAAAGGCACTTTTGAAAAAGGTATTAGGGTTCTGCTTACCTGCTTCAGCCTTAGAAAATTGATCTGTGCCTAAACAGTGTATAAGATTAAATACAGCTTAATGCTGTATGTCTTCACCTATGAATCCACAAAATTTTACAGCTTTGCATACATGTCCACTCCTTCTGGGGAGAAAAGTCTAATACTATGATAAATAAAAATATTTTTTATTATTATTAAGACTAATGTTTTAAGCATGTTTTGCTTCTCTAGAAATAACTAATTTTTATACTTAGAAAAGGTTATGATCAAATGGTTTCTGTGGAATACCCTTATAAAATAAGAGACGACATAAAAATAGTTATTGTATTGAAGCTGCAATACTTTTAAATATTTTGAATTTCATCTGCTTATGTTTTCTCTCTCCTTATCATAAATTTTCATTTAAGTGACACAGAGGTTAAGGTACATACCTTGATCAGCTGTCTAGAGCAGGGAAAACCTCTTCACAGGTATAAAGAATATTAAAATCAGAATTATGCCAAAAAAAAACCCAAAGAGAAAATACCCCCAGTACACCTCATAACATGCTCTTTGTAATCATACAATCATGAAACTGCTAAACTGTTCTTTAGAGCGAATGCAGAGTAATATTGTTATTAGGAGTAGTAAAATACTTTTTCTACCCATGATTCAATTTTTATGCATCCATTACTTTAAATAATACAGCATTATTCAACAGCGCTATCTGACTTTGAGTCATATGTCAGTAATCTCTTTACATACCTTTATATAGATAAGCAGTATTTTTTTAATTGCTTATATTTTAATCTTAAAAGTAATAATAGGAAATAGGAACAACAAAAATACAAAAAAAATTAAATAGGCTTTTTGCTTTCTTGGAGAATCTCTGTAACTGTAAAATCCAAGTAAATTCATTGTACTGCTCCCATGTGTTGTTCTTTGTGTTAACAGCATTCTCAAACTACATTAGGAGCAGGTAGTTGTGCACCTCACAAACTGTGCGGCACAAGCAGCATCAAGACTTATTACCAGCTTACAGTACTATTGTTTTGAGCACTGCTTTGTACAATCTGCTTCAAAATTGCTTTTAATGAGGCCATTGCTTTTCCTTTTTTTCTTTTTTTCTTTTTCTTTTTTTTTTTTTTTTGGTCATGCTGTTGATTCCTTTGCACTACATTTAAAACATTTGGACTAGTTTATTTGAAGCACACTTTTTA
>JAWMRA010000090.1:14204994-14216031 GCA_035584735.1 Pseudotriccus pelzelni | reverse complement strand
TAATGAATAATATTTTGCATTTGGTGACAGAAAATTGGATAATTCTTGTAACCAACCAACCAAACCATATCAGCTTGATTTTACATATCAAACACAAAGTATTGTTCTTATACTGGATCAGATTTTGTCTTAGAAATTTGATAGAAAATAATTTCAAAATACTAGCTGAAAAAAGCCAAAGTGTTATGTACATAAGTAAAAAACAGTTGTATCTTTGAATATTTCTTTTTAAGTGCAGGGGGGAGAAGCTATTTGGGATGAGAAGCTCTAACTCCTACATGAAAATTTCTCAATTGCTTCTGTGGTTTCTGACACACCAGCAACCATTACATCTCTGGTGCTGTGTGTATCTCCACCCCTGAGATGACTATGGTGCTATGCAGTTTTGTTTATGCTACACTGCAGTGCTCACATTTAATGCCTTGGATATTGTTACTGATAAAGTTACAAGAAAAAAAGAGAATAGAAAAAAAAAAAGAGGAAAAGAAAAAGGAACAGAGAGAGGAAAAAGTAAAACTAGTGACTCTTGGGTGGGCTCCTAAGTTGGATACACAAAAAAATTTTATATCCGTTCCTAGAAAATTTCAGTTGCAACAAGATACTAACACAGTTATTCTTTGTGCTCACAAAACAAATGGCTTGTTTTTAATGGACACCGTTGTCCTGGAACATGTTTCTTCTGAAAATCACCTTTCTTCTGAAAACACAAACTGTCTGGGCATCTGCCACATATTAGATTTCCAACAGGGTAAGAATCTGGCTCAACTTTAAGATCTTTGCTTAAAAGAAAAACAGTAAAATACTACAAAAAAAAATTCAAAGAATCAAAGGCTTGCTTTTTCTTAAAGATTTTTTATAGTTCTGTGTTTTCTCTAGGTCAGAAATAATCTTATGGCCTTCAAAAACTGGAGTGTAAATAAGAAGACATTACATAGGAATTGTAAAAATCTCATTTGAAAAGGGGAAACAGTTGCTGCAAAGTCAAGTACATCACTCTTCATCTGAATTCTGTTCTTGAAATATATCTTGTCTGACTAGACTAAACTCTCTGATACCGATAGATTCTTCATCAGAATGGAGTGTTTTTCTTTAAAAAACATTGTTCCAGATTTCCATCTAACAGATAAAGCTTACCTTTTTCTTTTTTTTTTTTAATATAAACTTCTGCTGTACATTCAAAATTCTGATACTTAGAATGATAATTAATTATATCTCTGTTTTTATGGCTGCAAGATTTTGAGGACAAGAAAAAGTATAATTAGGTAGTTTCTTTAATTAATCAGGGTTTTTTTCCAGTTTGGTCTATGAATTGTTGCTAAGATTGTGCTTCTTCCAGTTGTATAAGGAATTTTGTTTTAAATATGATACTAATTCAATGCAGTTTCTTTTACCCAAAGGAGTGGAAGTCCCTGTATGAAAAAGGCATGCTCTAATTCCAATACTGATATTTTTACATTACTCTGGATCTTCAAATTCAAATTAAAACCATCATTGAAGGAAATGTCAGAGATTGGCAAAGAACTGAGAGTTATTCTTTTAATGTTTATGTGAATTTTCTTAAGTAAAGGAATTGGATCTGATAAATTTGGAACGACATTGATTAATAGATGGATGCTGGTGGTTTAAAGGAAGGGTCAGACCACAGGTTAGTACCCAAATTCTTATAACAACAAGCAATTAGAGCAAAGGGTTCAGTGGTGAAGTTCAGTTTTTATCAAAGGGAATAAATAGTTCTCCTCAATGAAAAATAGATGTATTCTTTTCATATTCAAACTTTTCAAAGGTTTTCTTTATTTATATAAACACTTCAATGAAATTGTAATAATATGGATCACAGATGGACTGGTAAATGTCATATATTATTTGTCAGTAAATTTTAGACAAATATTGTTGCCCAAGAGAAGATTTGAGCAGATTATACAAATTAAACAAATTCAAGCAGTACAATTTAGTGTACCAGAATAATTTTTACTTCTATAGAAAGATTTAAGACACATTTTTCACTGCATTTTGGTTTAAAAATGTAGAATCTGTTCTTAGATAAGCAATACTGTATACCTAGCTATTACCATGCCGGATTCATAAACAGAGTATGGTTTGCCCACTAACATTGCTAAACTAAATGTAGTAGTATTTGTACAATTTTCAGGTAAAGAATTCATCATAAATGATAAATTGCAATAATGACATTAAATAGTTATGATTTTATTAATGCAGGTAACTTCTAGCTTAAATTTCTTTTGCTAAAACTAATGAATTTGCTATTTATTATTGTAGTGTCATGGCTCAATTTAAAATTCTGATTAATTTACCAAGGTTTACTTTAATTACAATTACACACAGGACAGGGAATTGCATTTGCTCAGTACTGGTCATCTTTCTCATACTGTTCTGCTTCTGGAAATGGGTCTTTTGATATTCTACTGGATTTCGAAAACCTGTCACATTACCTTCATCATGCTCATCTGTGTGTACTTTTTAAAATGTTCTGATGTTTTGCACCAAAGAGAAGGCTGGAATTCACACCAAGTGTCAGCAAATGTGAAACATGAAATCTCATTGATTGACAGCTGGAACAAACTTACCATAACCCTGCTGAAAGAAAATGTTTTTTAATTGTTTAAAGTTCTCCTGAAACAATATATGACATGCTTAAAGAGCTCTGCCGAGTATCAACAAGTCAAGAAAAGCACTAAGGTAAATGTATTCTATTATCTTGTATTCACTGAATGTTTAATTTATGGCTCCCAAGAGTTCTAGACATATAGGTGTCTGTACACTTCTGGTCACTAAGAGAGTTTTTGTTCACATATTTACTCATTCAAAACCTTTCACTGTTCTACCAAAAGCTCTGAAGCAGGCTTTGCCACCCACAACTTGTTAAATAGACTATGGGCTATTTCTAGCATTATTCTTATTCTTCTTTTTTGAATTGTGAAAGATTTTTTGAACATACCCTGATGTGATGTGCCATGAAATGGCTTGGAGGTCAGATGTCAATTATCAGATTACTTCTACCCATTAAATGTTCCCTTTGGGATTTAAAACAGTGAACTGGAAAGCTCTGGGGAACTATAAAGGCTTTCAGAGCTCCTAAGCGGAATTTTCTGAACTGATTCTATGCTTAGTTTTCACATGGATGACAATTTCTTATCAGAAGATATTTTAGTCTAATGAAGTTTTAACATATATAAAAACAGACCTTATTCTTAACTATATGAAAAATACTTCAACTTTTTTGTTGGCAGGTCATGTCCAGTCTAGAGCAATATCAACATCCTGTTCAAAAGAAATTTACTTCAAAATGTTTACCGAAGTAAGCAAACCCATTGCTACAATTAGTTGGTCCCACTTTTTTTTTTTTAATTTATTTTACAATTGATTCACAGCAATGCATACAGGAATCATAGAATATCATAAATATGCTGAGTTGAAAGAGACTCCTCAGGATCATCAGGTCCAACTCCTGGCCCTATACAGGACATCCCAGGAACTGCACCATGTGCCTGAGAACACTGTCCAAACACTTGAACTCCATTAGGCTTGGTGCTGTGACCACTTCCCCAGGGAGCCTGTTCCAGCACCCAACCACCCTCTGGGAAAAGAACCTTTTTTTAATATCCAACCTAAACCTCCCCTGACTCAGCTTCAGGCAGTTTCCTCGGGTCCTGTCACTGGTCACCCCAGATAAGAGATCAATGCCTGCCCAGAGAAGCTGTAACTGCAGTGAGGTGTCCCCTCAGTCTCCTCTTCTCTGAGCTGAACAGACCAAGTGACTTCAGCCATTCCCCAAACAGCTTCCCCTCAAGGCCCTTCACCATCCTCATGGCCCTCCTTTGCACACTCTCTAATACCTTTATGTGGTTTTTGTAATGTGGTGCCCAAAACTGCCACAATATTCAAGGTGAGGCCACACCAGTGCAGAGCAGAGTGGGACAATCACCTCCTTTGACAAGAGTCACTGTCTTAAAGGACATTAAAAGAGGATGCAGATGGCAGACAAAATGTAGGTTGGAATAATTTGTTTCAGATTCACTGACCTTTTTGTAAAGAACGGGAATATTGCTAGAATTGTCAGCCAGTGTTAGAAAGTATAATTGGACAACAAAATGTTTTTCATGCTGTCAGCTGCATGCTCTGCTTGTACTCAATTCTTGACATATTTTATAGGTTTTTAAAATATCTACATTTCTTACTGAAAGTGAGTGAATTTTAGTGAAATACAAAATGATTCCCTGGTCTTCGAAACAATAAGCAAACAAGGAAGTTACTACTTTTTAAAAAAAAAAAGTGAAACAGTTTGAACTACTGTAACCCTAGGCTGTGTTATTCTCTGCATCAGCCAGAGTTGTTTTAATTCTTCCGAGATACTTTACACATTGAAGATCTTGCAGCAGAAAACAAATGGGTAAGTACACCGACAGGCTGCTGAAAATTGATTCTTACTGTTTTAAAATAAATTTTTAAAAAAATCTCTGTAAATTTGGCATTTGGAATCTCATGGTTAACAATTAATTAGAATTAGCAATTAATTAATCATAATTCGATTAAAAATTAATATTAAATATGTAGAATCTAAGAAAAAAAATTGCTATTAAGGAATTGGCTTTTAACAAGATAGAAATTTCCTCTATTCCCCTTCCCAGCTGCACTCACTTTAAAAACTGAGTAAGAGCATAAAGAAAATACAAAGTGCAGGATATTCAAACAACCATGTCTCACTTGACAAGTGTTGAAAACTATTAAAATCACTATAAACCCACAATATGCATATCACTCCCTTTATTTTATCAATGAAGCAAAGTATGGAACTTTAACATGGTAACTTACAGGCACTTCAAATAATAACTCTGCATTAAAGTTGCCCTATGTACTTGATCCTGCAATGGTCAGACAGCCTCTCCTGCACAGCAGGGCTCTGAAAGATATTCTTCATTTCAAATATGCATTCCCTTGAATTTATTAAAATTGATCATTAATTAAAAAGTGAAGCAGGTATTTGCAAGCCAGTTTGAAGCAGCAGTGTCTGCTGAAGTGTATACACAGTTGGTAATGGAGCATGCTACTCTAAAGTATTAACACATTACTTTGGGATGTCACATAACTCATTTCTTCCTTCCCACAGTATTCAATAATGCAGCTACTAATTTGGGCTTCTTATTGCTGTCCATTTCATCTTTTTGTATCCTTCATTGTTTAGGACTCAAAGGAGAAATAATAATAATATAAAAGTTACAGTATTCGGCACTAGCATTTGTCTTTTTTACTGGTATGTATTTAATATCATGTAGGAAAATTATGATAGATTTAAAGAGATATTTTAGAAATAATTTTAACATACCTTGTTTCCACCTTTATTACCAAGTGTCACTTTTATCAGCAGTCAATATATTACAATATATCTGCATGAGGAGGTATGAAAAAGTGAAATGTCTTATTGTTTTCCTTTCTTTTATTTTTTTTTTTTAAATTACCTAAAAATAAGCTGTCTGTACTACAGCCTTACTTAGAGCAGGATCTTTGAAAATTCGAGGTGAAAAAAATTTCCTTTTTAATAAGTACTGAAGTTTATTTCCATACTGACTTGGTCAAAACATATATAATCTTACCCTTCCTGTTACCATTAGGTTGTAAATAAAAGGTTCATCTGTTCCACTGTCATGTGTAGAAGAAAAGTCCATATTTTTGAGAGAAAAAGAAATAATTCTTTCCACATTTGGGACAAAAGAAATATTTATCTGCTTGCTATATTCATCATATTAAAATGATACTATCTACTGGGGTTGAGAATTTAAATCAAAACTCCCTCAGATTTAGTTCAATTTATCACATCTCTCTTTGTCACCACCATGTAGATGAGAAGTGTATACACATAAATAATGTATACAAAATTACAAATACTATATATTTGAAGAGAAATGAAAGAAAAAAATGTCCCCCTAAGGAAAATCTTTGTATAAATTATGTTGATTGTTCCATAATATATAGTATTATAGTATATAATATAAAGGCATACTATTTGCAAGAAACAATGTTTCTATTTTTTCTCTTGGTAAGCTTTCCCCAGACTGATTTGTAATAATGCATTCAATATGAATGCTATCTTTGTATGGATATATTTAAAATAATTAAACTGTGCTTTTTTTATTTTCTGTATTATTTGACAATAAGTGATTGGTTACCTAAATCACATAGTACTCCCCTAATTTAGTCAATAAAGTTATTATCTTGAGTTGTTACATGTCCCTTGGAACCCTCTCAAGATTCAGGCATGTTGCCCACTATTTGGCCATACACTGGAGAGATTTCCTGTTTAGTGAAGGCTAGAAGGTACACCTTCCCCACAGAGGCTCACATTTCCAACTCTGAGAAAATCCCACCCAAAAGAGTCCAGACAGCAGGATGAAATCCTTTTCACTACTAAGATACCTGTGGAGATATGGAATGGATTGGTCGTCATGTCAAAGGCATCCAGAAGCTTTTGTTTGTGGAGTAGACATTCCAAAAAGTATTAAATGCTTTCAGATTTTCCCACTCTTAAGTTATTATCAAAACCAGTCTAATAGCAAATGAAGATGTTTATGTACAAAATATAAAACAGACAACACATCTGAAGAGTTTGGAGGAGTGACTGACTTGAAATGAAAGGAAAATATTCCAACAATTCATTTAAACTAGCATTAAATGAGAGACACAAGATTTCTCTTCCTCCACAAACTTCTGTAAGCACCCCTACTGAACCTGTTGAAAGCTCCAGGCTCTAATTCTCACTGAAGGTTTTCTTGTGTGACACTAAATTTAAGTACAGACTTAAATTTGGAGTTCATTCAAATTTAAACTCTTTCTCTCCTCTTTATTCTCTGTTTCCTGTGCAGTCAAGATAGAAATAATATCTTGTATTTC
The DNA here is from genome assembly GCA_035584735.1 of Pseudotriccus pelzelni. Taxonomy (NCBI): domain Eukaryota; kingdom Metazoa; phylum Chordata; class Aves; order Passeriformes; family Tyrannidae; genus Pseudotriccus; species Pseudotriccus pelzelni. Next base: position 14,209,128 of record JAWMRA010000090.1, on the reverse strand, counting down.
TTCCTATCCCAACAGCAAGTCATCAGTGGTCCTCATCTACCACAGGGGTTAGTTACTGACTCTCTCTATGCTTGCTTAATGATTAATAAGTGCTTAACCCCTTATGAGACACATGCTTTTGTCTTCCTGAATCTATAAAATAAATACTGTTGTTCCTAACAGAATTTAAAGGTTCATAATCAGGGATGGCAGATAGCAATCATGAAACCATGGTACCTCAAATGGTTAGAGAGGAGATTCCTCTTGTGACGTTGTGTTTCTCATTCCTAACTTCGGAAAAATTTATGCCTGGCAAAACTGCTAATCTTATTACTTTGATTTTAGCACACTAAAGTCTATAGTAACTAACATGTCTTCATGATCTTTGATTCTTTTTTGAGCTTAGCAATTTAGTGTTGCCTACAACCATGCAGCCTTCCATGTTTAAAATAAGTTATATTCTTTCCTGAGGTATGTGGAGATAAATCTTACTTTGTTAAATTTTGTCTCACAATGCACTCAGATTACAAAAACACTATAAAATGCCCTGAAAGCAAGTCAAAACCAAGGATGTAGGTTGGCTTTGACTTGCTTTAGGAAGAGAAGATGCTAATAAACCTAGCCCAAAGCCATTTGCTCAGAATGGTTTTCTTGAGCCACGCTCTTGAGAGAACACTCAGTAAAACAGAGTTATTTAATTTCCCATATGTTTTACCTAGTTTGCAAGACTATGAATTAAAATTTCCAGCAATTACTAATCAAGCATAGCCATTTTCAGTGGAAAAGGATTGAATAAGAATAAACAAAAAACACATGCCTTCCCCTGAAAGTCATAATTGTAGATAAGTAAGTGAAAGACTTCAGAATTTTGACCATGTAATCTAATCTGAGTGGCCAACCAAGTCACTTATAAACTGTAAATAATGTGACCTCAAGGAATAAGTCAGATGATCTTGACAATGTTATTGAAGAAAATATTCATGAATTTTTTTTTTTTTGCATTATTTGACCCTGTAGCTGAGGATGACATTTATAAAAGAACATCACAGCATTTGTGTTTTAGGAAGTACAACTCTTTTCATTTTGTATTTCACTGAATTTTTAAGTAATAAAATAAATACTTTAAGAAGTTCTTAGTTTCATTTTGTTTTAATTTTTATCATTAATAAAGCAGAGGAAAGTTTTTTTTAGAACCTTAAAATAAGGTCAGAGTTTTTGGGTTGCTGCAAATGTCAGTGGGAGGAATTCACATAAGAGCTAACTTGGGATTAATATTAATAAATGTGCTCATTGCATTCAAAAATCCTTGCAATGAAAGGTCACTGTTAGCTTTGAGTTCCAAAATTAGAGCTGCCTTTTAAAAACTATCAAAACCAATATTGAAAAAATCTGAACTGCACTTGACAGTCTTACCTGTGTGACTTTTATATTAAAGCAGAATGGATAGATGTAATAAGAGTAATATGGAATAATGACACAGACAAGGATGTCCATAGATAAAAGGATCACTTTCCTGATCAATACTTTTAATTGATGTGTAAGTCTGATAAATAAATTTTATGAAGAACCATTTTCATACATCTTCCTTCTTCTAGTCATCCACTAAGCAAAGAAGAATACAATTTTTGACACCCACATTTTCATGACAGGTAAAAAATCTCATATCTAGACACTACATTTAGTGGAGGAAAAATTTAATTACATTATATAGTAATGAGAATTGGTTTCAACCCCTAACTAGACTACATCATCTGTTAAAACAGCAGGTGCACTTTCATTTTACAGGAGCTGGTTAAATTCTACTGATAACTTCTTGTAGAACAACCTTTTTGTTGCACTGTTAATAATGATGCTGTTAATGGTGATGATAATTTATCTGTACTCTGTTGTGCATATGGTTTGATATCAGCTATCTCATGTCTATTTTCTCATAAGTGGTAGTGTCCATTGTGTCTCAGCTAAACCATAGGCCTATATGGATGACTTATGCTATTTATGTTCCTGTTTCAGGACATGAACATAAGTACAAGGTGGGGTTTTGGGTTTGTTCTTTTTTTTTCTTGCAGTGTGCATGTGTTAGTGTAGGGACTATCAACAGTGAATATAAATTCTATTCAAATGACATGACATCAAAAATAAAATTACAAGAAGAAAGAGAATTTTATCTCTTTCTTGTTTCTAAAGGCCATAACTGAAAAACAGGTTCAAGAGAAGACTTTACTATAAAAAATTAAGCCAAGCTAAAAAAAAACCAAATAAACAGACAGACAAAACCTCAAAACAAGTAAGTAAATACAAAATAAAAAACACCCCACATTTCAATTAGTGACAAGGGATTAGGGAATAGAATGATTTGTAATGAAAAATTAAATCCATCTAGACCTCCTACTTACCTTAACCATGGGATTAGCTATGAAAAAAAAGAAGTTGGAAAATGTACTAATCTGAGAAGATCCTCCTTAAAGTTTAGCAGGACAAAAATTCTGGATAATAGGTGAATTATGGTCTCACAGACAGTAGGAACTTGTAATAAAAAATACACACAAGACTGAAATCCAGGATACTACCTAGCCTAAAGAATAAAAATGATCATCTGAATAAGGAACAAAAAGGCCTTATTTTTTTTTAAGGAGCATTAGTGGTGTAATATAGTTTCATTACTTCATTTAATCATAAAGAAATATTTCATTGTTCTCTATTTTTCATACTGCAAATAAATAATATTATTTACATTCTGTCTTCATCTTACCAAAAAGCGATCTAATGGATTTAGGTGACTACTTTAATTTTAGAGGCCTTAGAATATCCCATCTGACAGTATTCCTTGTCAGGAAGAGAAGGAGGAAAATGGCAAAGGGAGAAGGTAAAAGGAGACAGAGAAGAAAAACAGAGAAGAAAAGTAATAAGCAAGATGTGTTCATCTCTCACCTGTTCCTTTCTCCCCTTAGCAGGGTCCAGTTTTCCTGTCATCATGCTGGTTTCTCCTCAAAAGCCAAAGCTCCCCTTCTACAGGGATTAGCCATGTAGATAATTACCTGCAAGACTTAGAAACTCATTTGTGTTGGTTGCTGTTAGCTCCTGGGAAACACAAAATGAATACTTCCTTCAATTTGTACCCACCTTACTGTCTGAATAGATCCCTGCAGAGCAAAGTAAGTATGAGAAAGAGCAGTTAAAGGTTAGAGATGTGTTAGCGACAGAGGGTCAAATAAGAGGCAAAATATAACTCTCATCTCTCACAGAGACTCAGGTCATGGGTATGATGTTATTCTGAAGATCACTACATGTATATTGTTTTAATTAGGTCACTGAGCTTTTGCGTTGTTGGTTTGGTTAACATTTAATTTTTGAAATCTAACTTTTTTTCAAGGAAGGCTGTGAGAAAAATCAAAAAGATACTGAATGTATCTTTAAGAACAGTGCAGCATGGCAAAGGAAATAACTCTAAAATCTAACAAATAATAAAATCATCAATAATTTGAAAAAAAATTATTTTAAGAAGAGCAGAGAGGAAAAGAAGACCTTATTTTAATGTAGGCAGCATGAATTGAGATAAAGTTTAGAAATAAAGCAAAAGCTGTACACAATAGCAAAGCAAAACAAGGGATTTGTTCAACATTTCCCATGGGCTGTTCAGCTATCACCAGCAATGCAGGGCTTTGTCCAGCATAGTGGTGTCTTGGGAAGATAAACAGCATCATTCCAAAGGTCCAACTGTCCTTCTTCTCTCATCAGCTTTATATGCAGAGCGTGATGCCATATGGTCTGGAATATTCTTTGTTAAGTTGGAACCAGCTGTTCCAACTCTGTTGCCTCTCAAATTTTTGTGCATCCATAGCCTGCTCACTCATGTGGTTGGAGTGCGCAGGCTGAGAGACAGAAGAGTCCTTGGTGCAATGTAAGCCCTGCTCAACACTAACAAAAACGCCCCTGTCTTATCAGTACAGTTTCCAGCACAAAACCAAATCACAGCCCCAGTCATCCTGCTGTCTCATCCTTGTCTCTAAATTGGAGATACATGGATTTAACAGGTGGATGGCTCAGTGAATAAGGAATAGGTTTTATGATTACACTCAAAGAGCTGCTGTTGGCAGCTCAGTGTCCAAGTAAAGAGCAGAATCAAGTGGCCAGGATTGAGATTGCTATTTTTTAACA
>JAWMRA010000090.1:14177934-14201001 GCA_035584735.1 Pseudotriccus pelzelni | reverse complement strand
TGTATAATCGTACTTATTGTATTATTTTAATAAATTGTTATTCTGATTTATAATCTCTCTTTTGAGTTGAGTTCATTTCCCCTGCTGGTTAACTTTTAAACCAGAACACATACACACAAAAATTTAGATCCTTGATAGCTGTCTGAGACCACTATACAATTCATGGAGAGACATATGGCATTAGCAGTGTTCAAATATGTGCAATTGTCCTGCTCAACATGCATCGCACAATCTGTGTCAGTATAGCAAGGCCAATGCTTAATCAAGACACTGATATCAGATTATGTTTCAAAGAGAGCAGCTGTGAAATTTGATATTAGCACTTATTTAGTTGCTCTTAATATTAGACTCTAGGCTTGTGTTCCAATGTATCTTAAGTATGACTATAACTCATTCGCATCTCAGAGGAAGTAGGCAAGCAAAGTATCTACTGTCACTGAAGCACTCAGATGCTCTGGTGATGAATAAAATAGGAACACCTGCAAAGAAATTAGAATTCTGTGCTAACTTTTTCATATACCTTAATACTTGATAGAGCTGTTCCACATTATCTGAGACAAAGTGAAAATAAAACAAAACAGGGGGTGGGGGGGGCAGGGAGGATAGCAGAGACACACAAAAAGTTATATTTTAGATTACGTGAAGTCCTGCAGTTAACTGTGCGTTACAGCATCTAATACAAACTTCAGTGAGTAAGGCTTCTTTTTCTGATTATCAACAGAATACCTTAATATTTCAAGGAACAGAAAATAATACAAGCAAATCAGCTGAGTCTTGTGCAGGAGATAAAAAACATACATTTGAGATAATTCCATCAAGATCAAATGGATGGTTCAAACTCTTTGAAATACTAATAAATTCTTTCAAAAAACATAAAGGAGAAAATGCAAAGCCCCAAATTTGTGAGCATTTACTACAGAAGTTAGTTTTATTTAGCAGGACTCTACCCTTCATAAATTCATAGGATAAACCACAACTATTTTTTATATACTACCTTACTAACCAAAACCTTATAGAAGACATGAAAATATTTAAACTGAGAAAAAAAAAAAAAAAAGAAGCATGTGGTTTTGAGCTTCCATTTCTGCAGGTGGCAGAAGAAATTTTTGCAAATTGTGTCACAGCCGGTGATTTGAATTAAATCTAACCAGAACCCTGAGTAATAGAACATATATAAATAGCACATGTGTAATCAGTGTAAAGACGTAGCAGTTTGCTGCTTTAGAAATGAGAACATTCCTCTGCTGCTACCAAAGTACTGCTGATTTTGATGGATCTATCTCATCGCAGGAAATCCCAGGGAGGGAACAAGGCTTATGTCTGCTATGAACATCAAGCTAACTTGTACCAAAATTGACTGACAGTGCATTTGCCCTACAAGAGCATTTTAGTACCATATATGAGAGAGCATGAGTGTTTATAACTCACTACCTTCTTTAACATCGTGATCCCAGAGCATTTTGGTGGGATTTTTTTAATTATTATAGCTGCCTACTTCACTACCTTTACACTAATTTTCTGCTTAATTAGCTCCCATCTTTGTTGTCTGGAAGACAAGTCAAAACCTTTGAGTAAGTGCCTTCTGATCTGAAAACCTGTTATTATTTAATGCTTCTCATTTTAATATCTTACTTTTATTATTTTCATCTATTGTATATAAAAATTATTTTAAGGATTAACATTTAACATTTTGATTTAATAGTTGCATGTTGTTAGCACTGTCTTCTTAGGCGGTGAAAGAAAAAACTTAGCTTTATGAACCATTGAACTCATTCATTAACATTTTGCTTTGCAGAATATCTGCAATCTTTCCCTGCAACATTATTTTCCAAGATCAAACTCTCACATATTTCTCTGCTTTCTTTTAAAGAGAAAAAAATCCAAACAAACTAAAAGCAAGAAAAATGAATGTAAGACATCAATATCAATACATCTTGTCAAAGACCCCTCTGAGTCATCCACTGAATCCCCATTACCAAGGAATTTCTGGTAGGGAATACTTTAATCTCATGGTGAATTGTTTTCTCTCACAGCTGACAAAAAAAATGGATATCCAGAGAGGTGTCACAGACACTGACACAAAATCATCATCAAGAACACATTCTTCTGAGCTACTCCATCCACTATGCTTGTATTGTTATATTCCTGAAAGAAAATTATGAAGAAACATAGGAATTTCTCTCAAGAAAGTGACTATTTTTATAAACTACTACCAGTTGTTCATCTCCAGTTCTGGTATCAGAATCTGAGGCTTCATTGACCAAAAAGTTCACTTGTCAGTGTGGTCATCACCAGACTGTGAACTCCAGGGAGAGATGGCATAGCACTTTTTTTGCATCCACTCTATTTGCCATGCTGGCACCTGAATTCAGAGTTTTCCTACACGTCCTTCAAACTTGGTTTTAAAAATCCCCATGGCCACATTTGTACCTGTAAAAAAAAAGAGCAGTAGCAGAGGATGTCCACGGGCGCTAGAACTGCACTGTCAACAGTGTTAAATCACTGAAAAATTCCTTACAGGTTTTAGTGCAGGACTGTAGCAATGGACCTGCAGGATTTAGGATGTAAAAAGTCCTGTCAGAAATGGACTTGTGAAGAAAATGAAGAAACCAGCCCAAATATCTTAAAAACAGAAGGTTTTAATGTTGTTTAAATGAGCATGTTTCAAAATGGCTTTTTCTAGCTTTTTTCCTAACTCACTGTGTCTTCTTCCTAAAACCCCCCTAGACAACTGTTATCTCTATTCAGGAATGTCCTGGGAAGATATCGCGAAGTCTTCTCATTGGCCTTTATCTACCCCTTTCTATTGGCTGTTAACCCCTTCTTGCTATTTGTGGTTCTGTAGACCCCCTGAGACTTTCAATTGGTGGGTTTGTAATCCCCTCAAATCCTATATATCCCCCTACCCATACAATAAAGCTCTCTCTTGCGCGTTCCTCTGCTGGTCTCTGTGTGAGTCTTGCCGGGCTCCTGGGACCACGTGGTGGGAGGAGGGGGGAAGCATTTTCCCCTCCAGGTAATGGACTAAAAACCCCAAGTCCTGAAGCCCCCTTCTCCCAATCAGCTATAGCACAGGACAATACAGATTTTCCAGAGAAATTTACAGACATTATTTGTGAATGGTCAGGTAACATTTCCAGCAGGCAGTTTGTGTGCAGATACCCTTTTCAGAGGCTAAGGAAATCTGGTAGCAGGGGCATGTGTATTTTTATGCTGAATAGCCATGCCAGCAAACCAGTGAATGGTCCCAAAACCATTTAACTAAGTACTATAGACTATGTGTCCAGACAATAACAATAATAATATTGCATTTTAAACCAACTTTTTTTAAGAAATAGCAACAATCCTAATTGATCCTTGATTATAACAGGAACCATGGCCAAGTCAGTATTTGGAATGGTTGGTACTTCTGGGTTTTTTTGCCATTTATAACTGACGTTCTGCTTCCTAGTCCAAATTAAAATTTGCTTTGGATTCCTAAAATGTCACACATATTTTGACTCCTTTCTAAAATATAGCTTCTGAATGTGTCTGTGTTTTTTTGTAGTTTAATAAAACCAAACCATCATCTTTGAATCAACGTCGTTCTTAAAAAGGAATAATCTAAGGGGAAAATTATGCATCCTTTCAAGCAAGTAAATATGCTGAAAAATAATACCACTTCTGGAGCAACTTTCCCAGTACTAATATTAGCATCATTTTCATTATCCATTAGCAAGCAAATAAATTAATACATGCTTTAAAGCTGAATGTATTTGATATGAAATGCGGGAAATCTGGATTGCAACATTCTTTTGAAACTATGGAAGCTGTTGTATTTAAGATGCTGAAATGCCTCCAAAGAGATAAGAAGTTCATGTATTTTAGAAGCAAGGAAATGCTGGGGGAGGATTTCAAGGAAAAGCCAGGATGTGGGCCCAGAAGTATATCTGGGACCACGTTTCCACTAACAGGAGAGATTTGGGAGGAAGAGCATTATTCTCCAGTTGTGCTCATACGGCAGCTGTAGCAGCAAGGATAAGAAGAATGGCTAGCCTGGATGTGGATGCCCATTAGCAATGGTTTGATTATAGTTTCTACTACCCCAGTTGACTTAGACCCACTGGCATAAAACAGGTTCAAACAAGAGCAGGCCCTGAGAACACTCCTTTCCCCAGTCCCATTCTCTTCCTCTCTCAGCCTCCCACCGCACTCCATATCCTAACCACTAACCAGCCTTAATTTTAGAAGAGATCAAATTGTCAAAGGGAAATGAAGTTACTTTGTTAAAATTAGGTTGTTATGTTATTCTGTATTTTTTACACAGGACTCAATCATTTACTGATAACTACTTCTGAAAATTCTGAATTCTTGAAAAATACTGAAAGGCTTGTGAACTGTTACAATAACTTAGTTTTGTGAGATGAACTTTCATGATCCAGATTGTTCTCTTCCTGCATGACTTCAGCTGATATTGCTGTGTCACAAAATGGTTCCCTGAATATATAGAGGTAAAATCATCACTGTGAGTCTGAGTCAGCTAATTCTTCTTGGGCTAAAGAATTCTAAATAATGATTAACCTTGGGGGAAAATGAATACATTAATATTTTAACTACAGCTCTCCCTTTTCTCCTTATCAGCATGATGATTGTTTTCCTGTTGCTGCGTCTTTAATTAGATCTTAAATAAACTCTACTTATTTTTAGTTTGATTGGTGATATCTTAAAAAAACTAAATATATTACCCAGGTGACAGAGAGGTTTCCACCACAGGCGCATAAAAGTTGGTATAATTCTCTTTGTGCTTTGTATACTCTTTTGTTACATTTAAAATTTCTTTTCAAGAAACTCAGCAGTATAGGCATTTAACTGAAAAAGCATATGACAAAAGTAACATGAGCTATTGTATGTAGGGTGCAGTTTTAGCTAAGAAGACAGTTTTAAGATAAACTGCATTTTGAGAAAACATCCAGTAAATAATTTAACAACAATACTTTTTATCCAGATTCATAGAAAACAAAAGCTCTGGATATGGAATTGATATAAAAATGACAGGTTGCTGTTTTATTTAATTTGAGCATATTTAAAATTATACAAGATACTTTCTCCCCAATGTAACAGTCTTTTCTGTTCTTTATTTGCTTACAATAGAATAACAAATCCATAAATCTTTCTCCATTAATCTTATCAGCTCTACAATAGTGATCATACAGTTTAACAGGTAGTTCTACATCAATCTTTGCCATGAGATTGAATGAAATTTATGATAGACAATCTTGATTTAGAGGTGTCTAAAATGTTCCAGATCTCTAGATAAGTTGTTACATTGATTGGTTGCTCCGATTGTTAGAAATGAATTATTTTTGTCCTAGTCTAACTTCCTGCCTTTGGAAAATAGGATGCTTTTGTCTGCTGGATTAAAGACCTCCCTCGGCAGGTACTTAATAGAAGGTCATCTCTTCACCTAACCAGGATGAGATAAATGGGTTGAGCTGTTACTAGAGTTGGAATATTATTTCTTGAAACAGGGTCATATAAATACTTTTCAAAAAAGTTTCTAAGTAGATACTCAAAAGTGTTAAAAAAACCCAAACCACACCTAGATATGTATCATACGTGACATACTCAGTAGAGTAAAAAGGCCTGAAATTAAATATCTGAGTATTTTTCAAACACACTTGTAAACAAATACTTTGAAAGATTTTCCTTGCCACCTGGAAATTCACCGGCAACACACACTGATGAATGATGGCTTTGTCAGGTTCCTGTTGACATCTGTATCCCCCTTTCACAGTCCTGAGTCCAGAAAATCATCTGAGTCAATGTAACATCAAACACTTAAAACATTTCATAATGCTGGTCAGAGACATAAACACAGAGGAAAGAAAATTCAGTGATGTATCCCTGTGGGTTGAATCATGAAGCATTAACTGATTTTTGTTCTCCACATTTTTTTTTTTAATATGTTTTCTTTATATAAAAGTCTAGTTTGGTTTCTTTTTCCACAAAATGGAAATGGAGATATATTGCCTAATAAGTATACTTGAAGTCACACAAAAATACCTGAACTCTAACAAAATTGTTTATAGAAGCTCCGAATAGATTTAGTTCCTGCTGATACAAGCAGTACAGAGATTACTACAGCAGTGTGATATAAATCTGCCGGTTTAGGCACTTCTGTTTTGCAGGCATCTTACTTAAACAATGTCACAACATGAGGATGTCTATTCTCCCTTTAGTCTTTGAGTACTGTTGGCAGAATTGAGGATTAATCAGAATAGATGTTTCCTTGTCTGTGATTTCTTTCTCTATATAGAATATTTTTTATATCTGTCAATTTTATTACGAGTTTTTATTGCATGATACAAAGAATAACACAAAGTTTAGTGCCAAGCCTAAGACTAAAGATCAAAGATGATAATCAAAGGACCAGACAAACAACCTACAGGTGACCAAGGACGAGTCCCAGTTCAAGGCCTGTCTGCTGTTTCCGAGCAAAAAATTTCTGGGTAGTTCTTTGTGAGAATGATAATCTAGACAGAATTTGTCAGAACCGCCTTGTGCAGAAATCTGATGCAGGAATCTATGAACTAAATGAAAAAAAAATTCAAGGTATGGAGCTGATGCAGTCTGTCATGCTGATCTTCTAGGTAGGAAACTTAAGAGTTTAACCCTGTGTCAAAGGTCGATATTTCAGTACCATTTCACAGGGCTTGTTCTATGTTGGATTTACAGAGTTAGACTGAACATCTGACTAAAAATTTAATATGTAAAAAAGATTCTATTTGCTAAGTAATTCAATAGTTGGAAAAATCAGTATTCTGATACTTTAAAAAGAGGAAAGTATGGTTAAGATTTTTTTAGCCTGTGGTTAATATAGCCCTATGTGTTAGAATAACATAATACTACCCTGTGACAGATTACTTAACCATACACACCTAGGAATTTCCGGATCATTAACATAAGGCGAATTGTAACAAGAAATGCTATTGATGCCTTTTCTTATTTTCACCATGTATAAAATAAAATCTTGCATGCCCTAAAAGCTATAGGATATTCCTCTAAGTGCACAATTTAATTCCAGAAACTCCTGTTATTTGACTAATTTTTTATAGTATTAAAATTATATTTTAAAATTAGATAGCCTTGAAAATAAGTTTCTTGTCCTTGATATTAATATTAACATCTATCTGACCATTAATATATGTAGAGTTGAATGGCATAAACATTTTCATGTTACTTGAAATTTCAGGAAAGACTCACGTGTCCTTAAAGAGCAATAGGTAGAAAACAGGCTTGTTCTATAAGAAATGTAAAGATTTTCTGTAATCTCCAGAAAACTAGCTTTTCTTGTAGCAAAATTTTCTATTGTACTCCTATATTTTCACTACAGTTCATCTCCTTGGTTGCTTTTTTTTGTTTGTTTGTTTTTTGTGGGGGGTTATTTTTTATCATTTTTGTTCTTCATTTGGTTGCTTTTGTTTGTTTGTTTTCTGTTTAGCTGGGATACAAAACGTACCTTTCAAAATTGCTGGTTTTCCTATTTTGGAAGTATTTAAACAGAATGCATTGAACATTTACAATTTTATATCAAAGATTCTCAAATTGGAAATTTATTGAAAACTTTTTAACATATAGGAAAGAAGTACTTTAATTTTTTAATCACCTCGAATGAAATTTCATTATTAACTATATTTTGCAGTAGTTTTCTTATCTGAAAATGTGTTCATTAATGTCAGTCAAATTCAATCCAGCAAAATGCCACCATCTTTCAAAACATCTGTATATCCCATAAAGGTCAATGGGATTAAGTCTATGGACTATCATTACGAAAAATGGCAACTTGAGAAAGTCGTATTTTTTTCATTCTGCTCAGTTGGACTGAGGTCTCCAGCTGCCTTCTCTCTGTGTGCTCTCTGCTTCCTGACAAAATAAGGGGCCAACATTTTTCTTTGAGTGCAGATTCACTTCACTGTCATTGTGACATTTAAAAGGCAACAGCCATTTTTAAAGTGGCATTTTAACAAACAGCAAATCTGATCTCATGTTGTGAACAATAGCGAGAACAGGCAGGTTTTTACTCAGTGCTTCTATTAGAGAAAATTTGAAGCATTAATCTCTACCAAGAAAGAAAAAAAAAAAACAAGGAGTGCAAAAAATAGTAATTTGTTTTGGAAAATTTAATGTTGCAATTTATCTCCTTTCTAGAAGTAAGAGGAGGGAAAATGTGGTATACTTGCATGGATTGGACTGAATGTAGAAAGGAAGGAAGGAAGGCACACACAGTATGTTTCTTCAGGGATTCACACAATTAAATTTGGTGAAGGGTCAGGGGAATACAATTCAGCAGTGACACATAAAGAAAAAAACTGAAGGAATACAGAAGTATTGCAGTGTAATCTAACTTGGGGCCACAAGCTGCTCTTAGCACTGTATGTTTACTAAATAGTGTAGCTACACAGAATAGTTAAGAATGCTTATGTGACTTCACTCATATTTCATACTTTAATAGCGTTGGCTTCCTTTGAATATTGTAAAAAGTGCTGTCTTTCTTAAATGAGAATTTCTCTTTTATAGTTTGTTTCTATACTAACTTAAATACAACATTCCTATAACTGAAACCCATCCTAAATTACCTTTCCTATTTACCTTTTCCTCCACCTTTCAGCACAGTTGATCTGAAAGCTCTTGTATGTATAACAAGTTTTATAAGCAGAGATACTTTGTCAGTTATGGCAGAATTTAAGACTCTCAATTACTTTGATATTAAAGTAATGCTTTGTATTTACTTCCAATAAATTCCTTGCCCTAATTTTCAGGGTTTTAATTAATTTTATAATTAAATAAACGCACATTTTCAATTCCTGTAATAATTTTATACTTAAATAAATGGAGTAAAGGTACAAGAAAAACAGTAAGTTATATTAGAAAGTGTGTTTGGGGTAAATTTATTTCAGAGAAGATAATGTATGTAGAAAATGGCAGACTAGACCCTAATGTATGAAGAAGATGCATTTACAAACAGAGCATGGCAGGAGGTCCCACTGAAGGAACATAGTTTCTTTCTACTGAGTTTTTACCTAATGGTGCTGCCTCTTTAAACATCAACACTGTATTAATCATGAGAAAGAGTAAGGGTTGCAGATCAGGTCTGCTGGTTCCTCTCTGGTGACTTCACGTAAAGGATGTTCCTCTCATCCAAGTAATTCAGAAGGTGACAAATATTACAGTTGCTGAATTTATGTGAATGCTTGCTCCCATTTTATTAACTCATCAATCTTGTGAGAAATAAAAGGACCAAACAGTGAGGCAAGTGGGCTTTTCTTATCCTGTCAGCTCAACAGGGTCTAAAAGTAATCAATATCTATAATTACTAAATTCTTCCAGGATATTTTAACCCTTCTTTTGTAGTCTACTTCCACATCTTGCAGGCTGATCAAATCCAAAGCTAATTAGAAAGAATGAAGTTTTAATTACTGTACTGATGCCTTTCATTTATTTCTCAGTCTTACTAAAATTGGTTCTGTCATAACAGCAGACTGAGCTTTTTTCTTTTTTAATTTGATGAATTAATAGAGCTCACTCTGTAGAAAAGCATGAGTAGAGCAGATAAACATAAAATATGCAGAGATGTCCCGAGAATGAACAGATCTTTTTTGCCATGCAAGTTTATTTTTTGGTTTGATTTTAATTTACATATATTTATCTTTGTGTGTGTGTTTGTGTATATGTTCACACTATTTTAAGAATAAGTGAAATATTTATGAGCAACAAAGATTTTTTAAAGCTTCAGGCCTTGGTGTGAGTAAAATTTCCAAGAACATTCAAAATGGGGGACCAAAAAAAAAAGGAAGAAAAAATAACCCTTAATTTTGTAGAGAAAAATTAAATTCAAATAGGTGTTATACTCTGAAAATTAAGACATAAAAAGAACAAAAGCTTATTTTATTCCTATTTTGACTAATTTCTAAAATAATAAGCATTCTTGAAAAAAGATTATACACATGATTTTTTCTATTCATTTATATTCTCTGACTAAAGTAGTCTTGTTTTTCATTTCTAACCTGTAGGAAAAGGGAATCCAAGTTTGTTTTGCAAATCACACTTTGCAACTAACAGACACTAGCTCAGCAAGTTTAATGTTGGATTCTATTCTGAAAAATATTAGAGTATATTTCAATAAATTATTGCAGATGCTATATTAGGTATACTAATAATTTAATCCTTTCAAATTAAAGATACATACCTTATGAGCAGCTTTTCACAGACATATGTAAAGATTAAGTTTGATAGCTCAACTCTGGATCAAAAAGAAAATGTTGATTTCTAAAAATAATAACTAGTTGGATGCATTATTCATGTCATTCTCATTTTCTGGGGTGACTTATGCTTGTCAGGTTTTGAATAAATAATTTGTTCAACTGAGATACTTTAAATTAGGGGTAAACATTAATGTGGTTTTTGAGTCAGAACTTATTATGAATACTGGTTATCAAATTAATTCAACTAATTCTATAGATAGAATAATACCCTTGATGAAGGCTTTTAAAAGAATTGTGTTTCCATGTTCTGCATTTTTTTTAGAAGCCTTAAGTACAATAGTTTCACTTTATAACCTAAAATATATGTGTCAGAAGATGGCTAAAACGATAGATTGGTAGACCTAATTTTTTTCACATAGCATAATTGGTTTATTAATTACTTTAGAAGTTATGAAAAGAGTATTTTTTATATATACCCTTGGCAACCAGAAAGAGTATCTACTGGCTAAAGGTCTACTGCCAAAGGGCAAAGACTTTATGTTGTTGTTATAAAGACTAAGAATTTATTTAAATTCTAGGACCATGACTATGGCTTGATACCAAAATGTCATTCATGCAGGCTGCCATCCAAAACCTATATACTGCAGACATCAAACGGACCCACTGAGGCGGAAGATTTGTTGGAGTTTTTATGAAAAGTCCTGTTGTGAGTAGAATTACTCATTTTACGTCAAAAAATCTTTTCAGTGGCAGTCTTAGGTATGGTTAAGGGTGTATGTAATTTCAAAGCTCCTATGAATAGAAAAACAATTATTTTTTTAATGTCTTACTATGATCTTTCCCAATTTTGAAAAATGCTCCCATATTTCCCTGCTGTTTTAAACACCATTTGTTTCAAGAGTTATCCATCTTAATAATGTTGTGGGGGTTTTTTTAGGTAGCATATGTAAGATTCCTTTTTTTTTTTCTCATTTTATATTGAAAAATTAAGCATTGTTATATTGTGTCCAGTAATCTTCATTCCCATTTATATTATGGTAGATGGATGTTTCTTTCATATGTAAAAGATTTACAACAGAAAAATACTAATAAAACTGTACTATAGATTAATTTCTGGTCCAAAGTGCTTTTCCTTACGTAGTTCAGCAATCTAATCCTGAAATCACTTAAAAATAAATATGCTGAGTGCTGAAAAACAAAGTATTTAGTGTTGGACAGAGCTGGTTTTATGGGGTTTTAATTTTTAAAAACTTT
Source organism: Pseudotriccus pelzelni (assembly GCA_035584735.1). Lineage (NCBI taxonomy): Eukaryota > Metazoa > Chordata > Aves > Passeriformes > Tyrannidae > Pseudotriccus > Pseudotriccus pelzelni. The sequence continues at coordinate 14,189,506 of JAWMRA010000090.1, read as the reverse complement.
TACTGCAAAACTTAAGACAATTATTTTAATTTCACAAACAGAATAACCTTTTCATAATTTTTTATATAATATAATAAATAGGAAGATAGCAAGTAAGTCAGATAAGAGAGATGAGATTGTGTAAATCTTAATCACAAATATACCTATTTCAAAAATATAAGACTGTCTGACCGTCTGTTGACTTGAAGTTATTTTGTGAAACACAGACATATCCATGTGGATAAAATATTAAAACAGTAGAAAGAAGCTGCATGCACTGCTCCAACAAGAGACCCTCTGCAGGTCAGAAGTGAAAAATACTTCTCGAAATAGCTAACAGGGCAAGTAGGTGGATACACATCAAGTGAGTAGTGCTTGCCTTCAGGGACTTTTTATAGTACTAGGTAGAAATTCAGTATTCTGCTTTACTTCAGGAGCCTTCATGGGTTCAAATGATTTCACTGGCTTAATTTACTGTTTCCTAAATCAACATACATAGCATAAGCAATACAGACTGCAAAATTGTGCAGAAAAGAGCACGAAATCAGATTCTTCCATGATTTCTTAGTCAACTTTCTTCCACTGTGACCATAAATGTGACATTCTTATATACCTTTGTGTATACGTGTATGTATGTAAACAGAGTAATTCAGTACTAACAGTTCTAGCCCTAGCCACTATTAAATGAGACCAACAAAAGTTCTGATTTTTTTTCATTGTTTTGGTAAAAATTTAAGGCCCAAAATCAATTTCTGAATGATTTTTAAATGAAAGATTCTACATGCTTTTGTTTCAGATGAATACAAGTTCTGTATTTCTATTTCTGAAAAATTGGACTGCTCAAGGACAAGTGGGATTGTTTTCTTTTTATTGAAATGAACAAGCTGTGAAAAAAAATCATCCCCTGTGATACAGCTGCTGCCAGTTTGGAGAATTGCTAACAATGCCAGGATATGCATTCAAGCCATTTCCCATGGTGATAGTAGTATCTCTGAAGATATACCGACTTAGCAGCACACATGGGGACTTAACAACACACTGGGGTGAAACTCTATCCTAAGCTCAGCCCTACAAACTTGGAATCACCTTTTCAATACATAGGAGATATCTTTTCAAGCAGAAATCAGCCTACATGTGTGCGCTTCTGCGCATATGTGCATGTGTGTGATCACAAGGGTTGTTCCACAGTTTACCCTCAGAGTCAAGGCTCAAAGACAGAAAATCAGGGATTTTTAGGTTATTTATTTAGAACCTATCTGCAATAAATATGAAGAAGTTTAAAACCAAAGGGTAAGTCAGGGCAGAGCTCTCTGTGTATATGAAATAATCTTTCTGGTTTTGACTAACCTCAGAAGATAGCAATCAGAAGAGAGTCCATTAGGTCGCTCAGAACTAAAATTCACAGCTGTAGTTGCAGCACATTAGATATGAGGGTTCAGAAAGGGTCTTAGAAACAAAACTGAAACATTGAAATAATTTTCTGTTAATGTTTCCACTACTTTCTTTACAGGGTTCTTATGTTTCTTTGGGTCACATTAAAGCTTATTTGATTACTTCTCAGGATTCAATCCTGCCTCAGTCCCTTACAATATATCACAATACAGTTACTTTTTACAATGTACTAGTTAAAACAAAAACTAGTTAAAACATCATAATGTTTTTGTTCATTTGTTTCAAGCTAATTACAGACATGTCAGAAATACCTGGGTTTTTTTCTAAGTTTTGATCTTGTATTGTTTTTCTAACTTAAGAGGGAGTTTATAATAAGAGCAAAATCAAACTAATTCAAAGAAAACACATTATCACATAATTAACTAAATTATAGAAGTGGCTTTTTTGACTGCTCCTTAATACACTCAGAAGTGTCCTATAACTTTGCCTTCATAATATCTACTTTGTTAGGCAGTAATAATTAGAGAACTTATACATGAATGATGTGGATCTTGATCCTGAAAGTAAAAGAGCAGAGACAAGTGAAATTCTATAAATATTGGAACCTTATAGCAGTCTTCTAGTACTAGACGCAGGCTTCAAGAAAGCTTTAGGGGGACTTTTTACAGTGACAGGGCTTTTTGCGGTGACTGAACACAGGGAAATCACCTCAAACAGAAATAGGGTAGAATAAGAAATTAGGAACAAGTTCTTTCTGTGAGAGTGGTGAGATAGTGAAACAGGTTGGCCAGAGAAGCTGCAGATGCCCCATTCCTGGAAATGTACAAGGCAATGTTGGATGGGGTTTTGAACCACCTGGACTAATAGAAGGTGTCCATGCCATTGCAGAGTAGTTGGAACTAGGTGATCTTTAAGGTCCCTTCCAATGCAAGCTATTCAGTGTTCCTATAATTCTGTAATCATGACAAAATTTTTCAGTGCCATTTATGAGACATTTATATATATACATATACATGCCCACATATACATATAATATTAATATAGTTTTATTAATTATGCAGACTCTGCTGTCAAAATAGTTTTCTTCTGTTGCTCTTCCCTGGAGGAGATTCTTCTGTTGCTCTTCCCTGGAGGAGATAGGGGCTATTAGAAAAAGTCCTTCATATTTAACAAACTGCATGTGGTTAGGTATAAGCACAAAAGAGTAGGCTTCTAGTACTTAGGTAAGTGTCTTGCTACATAAGGAAGCAGAGTTTATTCTTCTGTTAAATGATGTTAAACACAATTCTATGGGGATATATAGGATCTTTAAGATGCCTTCCAACCCAGATCATTCTATGATTGTATGAGTCTTTTATTTGAACTCAATCCTTTGTGTTTTCTAAAGGGAATTGGTCTAAAAGTTGTTCTAACAGAAATCTGTACTTCAACACAGTATAGAGCTGTACTGTGAAAAAGATGTCATGTCAGAATCTCCCTGACAGTTGCTTCAGAATTCCTTGGCCACCAACATTATTATTGGGCTGGACATCTGACTATACCGACCAGTCTTCAATTATCAGTTCTTCAAAGCTGTAACAAGACAATTGGTAAAACATATCAATTAGACCACCTGTTGACAGTTTTGGTTTTTTTAGTTCTTTATTCAGGTCAGGCTGCTCCCTTTGTAAGAATAATAATGATCATTGGTTCAAACCTTAATGCTTTTCTCATTTTGCTTTTTAAGGGGCAGGACAAGGAGGGTGTGGTGGTAAGTTCATGACTACAGGGAACATTGTGTTTCAGCACAGTGCACTTACCCAGCTTTACATTTGAGAAAGATTAATACAATATTTTGGTTTCAGGACAAGTTAGAACCAGCACTCTAAAAATAATGGGAGACAAATGGAAATCAATAAGAAAGTTAGTAGACTTTTATTTAAGCATAGCAAAAATATATTTGCCCTAAAAAACAACCTGTTCCAGTGCCTCACCACCCTCACAGTAAGAATTTCCTCCTAATATCTAATACAAACCTACTCACTTTCAGTTTGAAGCCATTACCCCCTGTCCTATGACTACATGCTCTTGTAAATAGTCTCTTTCCATCTTTTTTGGGGGCTCCCTTGAGTACTAGAAGGCTGGAATTAAATCACCCCAAAGCTTTCTCTTCTCCAGTCTGAACAATCCCTGTTCTCTCAACCATTCCTCAGAGGAGAGGTGCTCCATCCCTCCAATCATCTTGGTGGCCTGCTCTGGACTCAATCCAACAGGCCCGTGTCCTTTCTGTGCTGGAAACCCAGAGCTGGATGCAGCACTGTAGGTGGGTCTCACCAGAGCAGAACAGAGGGGCAGAATCCTCTCCCTCACCTGCTGCCCACACTGCTTTGGATGTAGCCCAGGGCACACTTGGCTTTCTGGGCTGTGAGTGCACACTGATGGCTCATGTCCAGCCTCTCACCCACCAGCTCCCCAAGTCCTTCTCAGCAGGGCTGCTCTTGGTCTGTTCATCCCCCAGCCTGTGTTGATACCAGGGGTTGCCTTGACCCACATTCAACACCTTGCACTTGGTCTCGTTAAACCTCATGAGATTCCCATGCCCTCCCGTTCTTGAGCTTGTCTAGGTCACTCTGGATTGACATCCTGTTCTTCAGGTGTGTCAACAGCACCACTCAGCTTGGTATCATCTGCCAATCTGCTGAGGGTGCACTCAAACCCTTCATCCGTGTCATTATTGAGGATGTTAAAATAATACTTGCCACTGGTGTCCCCTGGCACTCTGAGCCATTCACCACTACCCTCTGGATGGAACCAACCAATCGCTTTTTTATCCATCTAATAGCCCCCGCATCAAATCTATTTCTCTCCAATTTGGAAAGAAGGATGTTGTGGGGAAGATTTTACAGAAATACAAAAAAAAAATTGATGTAGTCTCTCCATCAAAGGCCTCCAGGTTAGTCCAGCAGGATTTGCCCTTGGTGAAGCTGTGCTGGCTGTCCCTAACCACCTCCCTGTTCTCCATGTGTAGAGCTTCTGTGAAAATCTGTTCCAAGATCTTCCCAGGCACAGAGGCGATGCTGAGAGGTCTGTAGTTCCCAGGTCTTCCTTTCCTTCTAACCTTTTTAATAATGTGTACCATGTTCCCCTTTTCCAGTCACCTGGAACTTCACGAGTGCCATGACTTTTTAAATATCACGGAGAATGGCTTGGCAGCTACATCAGCCTTAGGACTCTGGATACCGTCAGGACACATAGACTAATGAGAAGAAGTAAGAAAGATATTTTGCACTCTGAAAGTGTCCTTGTTACCTAACTGTAGCAGTAATATCATTAGGTATTGCAAATTATAATTAAAAAAAATGGATTGGGGAAAAAAAAGCATTATTGAATCATTGAATCATAGAATTGTTTAGGTTTGGAAAGATCTCTAAATCACTGAGTTCAACCATTAATCCGGCACTGCCATGCCCACCACTAAGTCATGACTCTACATGTTTTTTAAATATCTTCAGGGAAGGCAACATAACCATAGGACAGCCTATTCCAGTGCTTGACAGCCCTTTGCATGAAGAACACACCCTGATGCCATTTCCTCTTGTTCGAGCACTTGCTACCTGGGAGAACAGGCCAAAGCCAACCTGGCTACACCCTCCTCTCAGGTAGTTGTAGAAAGTGACAAGGCCACCCCTGAGCCTCTTCTCCAGGCTAAACAACTCCAACTCCCTCAGCTGCTCCTCATGGGACTTGTGCTCCAGACACTTCCCCAGCTGTCCTGCCCTTCCCTGGACATACTCCAGCACCAAAATGTCTTTCTTGTCAACAGAAGCCCAAAACTGACCACAGAATTCAAGGTGTGGCCTCACCAGTACTGATTACAGGGGAACAATCACTGTCGTGGCTGGTCCTGCTGGCCACACTATTTTTGAACCAAACCATAATACCACTGGCTTTCTTGACCACCTGGGCACACTGCTGGCTCATGTTCAACCAGCTATTAACCAGCATGCCCAAATCCTTTTCTGCCAAGCAGTTTTCCAGAGATTCTGAAGAGAGACTGATAGTGATAGTCCTTTTTACTGCACCACTGCCCACCAGTGATCATTTCATTGCATTAATTTCTTGCCCTGGGGTGTTGCATTCCTCTGTGTAGAGGTGTACTGGAAAGACCAAAGGTGTACTGTCAAAGGACCACAGACTGCTGAAGGAGCTCTAAAACCTCACTGGGCAACTTGTGGCAGAATTTGATCATGCTTGTGTTACAGGTTTAAAAAGAGGTGTTAGAATTTTTTTCCCAGTGTCGATCATCGCCCCCTTCCTCCGTCCCCCCCATCTGTTTCTTCCAAGGTGGGGGAGGCAGGAGGAGGGAGGGAGCTGGCCCGTAAGCGTGATGCAGCCCGGGAGCCGGGAAGGGGGGAGTGGGAGGGAGATCCTTTAAAAAGAGGGACCGGGCGACGCCTCGGCAGCCCCTTTGTCCGGAGGATTTGTTTTGTCCACTCACCGACAGAGCCGGAGCTGCTTTCGGTTTTCGGCCGCCTCCTCGGGATACCGCGTGGAGAGCGACTGAGAGAGACTGATCCATCGCAGAGTGAGGTGTTCTGCCCTCTGGACGTGGGGCAGCGTTATCAGAGCTGCCCGACCTGAGGCTGCTGCTGTGGGAAGAGGGACCCTTTCCTTGCTGGTCGCTGTCGTGGCTGCGAGCAGCTGTTGAGCCGCAGGGGACACTTCGCCATCAGCACTGCCTGGTTTGCCGCGGATTTTTTTCCCTCACCTGGTTAATTAGGAGTTTGTTTTGTTTCTTTTGAAAGTTTTGGTTACACCATTGTTGTTTATTCGGATTTGTTAATAAAGAGCTGTTCTTTTCCTTTTCCAGACTTTCACTTGAAGCCTCTTAATTTCAAAGTTGTAATCTTGTTAAACTAAAACAGCTTGCAACAACAACAACATCAACAACAAAAGGTTTGTTCTCTTCAGATGGAATTTCATGATGCTTTTATTTGTGTCATGTTCTTTACACTCTCTGTTTAGGTATTAATAAGATACCTAAACAGGTTTCCTGCCACGTTGCCTTCTTTCTAGGCCAAAAAGTGCCAGACTTTCCTTATGAGACATGCTTCTATTCAATGATCAGTGTCATGGCCTTTTCTGGAATTGCTTGCTTGTCCTTTCTCTGCTGAGTAGAGAGGAAGGATGACTTCCCTCACACTGCTGGTGATGCTCGGACAGCTCACTACTGGCTGCTTTTGTCATGAAATCACTTTGCTGGCTCATGGTCAACTTTTTGCCAACCAGGACTCCCAGTGCTTTCTTTGCAACCTGCGAAGAATACGTCAGTCCTCAGTGTTTTCTGGTGCCTGGGGTTGTTCCCCACCAGGTGCATCACTTGTTACTTCCCCTTGTTGAATTTGATGAGTTTCCTGTTAGCCCATTTATCCAGCCTTTCATGGTCCCTCTGAATTACAGTACAAACATCTTGTCTGCCAACCGCTCCTCCTTGTTTTGTATTGTCTGTTTTTTCAAAAATACTATCTAGAATGGACCAAAACTATGCAAAGAAATAAACTAATAATGAAACCATATAAATGGACATATGCTTATGGCTTCAACTCGTTCTTCAGCCATTTCTATCAAATAAAACTGTCATGTAAGCCAGGAAGGCAGAGATTTATTTTTTCTTGTTAAGAAATAGTCACAGTATTTAATCTATATGCAATTAAAGCTGAAATACATGTACCTGGTATGTAAATATTTTACTTTTACTAGTTGAATACTGAAAGTTTCATCTCCCCACTCCCTGACACCTCAATCACCCAAATTCTTTTTTCTCCTGTTTGTTATTAGACCACTAGAGGGCTATTTAAACTGTGTGTCAGTCTCCACCATGTCTGACACCAGAAATTCCAATCAAACCCCAGAGATTTTAGTAAAGCCAATTGGGAAACAGCACAGGTTTATAGCAGTAGCCCAACTAACAAGGGGACATAGAACAAATGCTTTCAAATGCAAACATGACAATGAAAGATTGATCAAAAGCAAATGCAAAATCAACCTAGAGATACTGGTGACAAATTATGCAAATTGCCTCTTTCCTTACAGTTGTCAGCCTAAACAGCTGATATACCCATTTGCTTATTTGACATACAGATAGATGTTTTTCCAAATTAATACAATACTTCTATGTCAAATTATCTAAATTCTGTCTAGAATTATTTGGACCAGCAAATAGGATATCTTATAATGTCCAGGCTAAAACACACTTTACAAATTAATATCAAAATCAATATCTAGCACTGTGATATTTTGGCTAGATAAAAGTCTGTGATACATACAAAGCTTCAAGGTACTCACAGAACTTGATTTCCTATGGCAACTGAGGACTTCTGTGCTTCTGTATGCATAATGAAGCTGAATATTAAATTTAACCCCCCACCCCCCAAATTAAACAGTAGACACAAAATTAAGCACTAGAAGGAAGCCCTCTTTTGTCTGATGTTAGTAATAGACCATAAGCATTACAATAAGTCAGGAAATGAATTTGTGTGACATTTTAAGTGCAGTAAGTTGGCTCTCTCCACTTGTGTGAGTTCAAAAGCCAGGAGGGCACTGATTTATTTTTTCCTATTAAGAAATAGTCACAGCATATAGTCTAGCTGGTTTTCCATTGTACAGATAAATAGGAAAAAATATCTAATATGACAGGTTGAGGGAAGAAGGAAGAATACACTGAAGTGCAAGACCAGAGAGCACATGAGAAATGACTAGCCAAAGTCTTTGAAGCAAATGATATGAAACAGTCTGCAAAAGATAGTGTCATCCTGTCGTGGAAGTAAGCCTGATTCTGATTCATAAAACATGGTTCAGTTTTATGCTACAGTTGTTTGGTTAAGTTCAATTTATTTACAATAAAGGGAGGAAGATCAGAATCCCAATGATGTAATAAAATTGCTTTGTCTCATACTTTGGCCATACACTGATAACGTACACATGCCATGAAGCTATGCCAGTTGGATGTGTTGAAAGCAGTTATTTATGTTGCACAGTTGTGGAAATCTGATTTATATTCTGAGCAAGATTCTGATATAATAAAGCTTTTGCTTTGTGGTTAATATTGAACTAGTGGTTTTAAGCACTCCCATATATAAAATTTTGCCTAACCAATGCATCATGATAAAATCAATGCTTTGGTAAAGTATGTTAAAATCAGAAGAGTCTTGTAATGGCTGAAAGGCTGAAATTTCATCAGCAGAACATAATGTGAACAGTATTCCTTTTTATGAAATTTAAATATCAGAATATGAAAGGTTTGCATAGTTTTTAAAAGAAGCTTCTTATGAGAGTTTTCTCCGTCAATTAGTACTAGGAGCATAAGTGAAACTACAGGTATTATTTTAGAAAGGGATTTGGATAAAACTTTCAAACGTAGGGCTATAGAGCATCATGAAAACATTGAAAATGTGCCTAGACCAAAAGGTAGGTTCAAAGGCAATTGAATTCTTCACTATAATAGATAAACCTTCTCAAAATATACAGGATTTTATGAATATGCAGGAAGGGACAAAATGTAGGTCAGGTACCTTAACTGGACAAGCAGAAAGAAACATACGAAACCCAAATAAGCACTAACAATGAAAGGGAGATAAAAAGCATGATTAGAAAAGCAAACGGAAAATATTTTAAGCGGTCTTCAAAATAAGATTTTGTTTTCTTTTAAGACCAGTATATGCTCTCTGACAAAAGCAATATAAAACATATTGGATTTTTTATGACTTGAAGTGCTGTCTTGCAGAAAGGACTTCTCTTTACTTATGACAATGCAGCAGCCATTCTGAGTGCTGCTTAGTGACAGGCACTTAGTATGCTCTGCCTCTGACATGGTGTCTTCTTCCATATCACCCAGGCAAAAGTCAGAAATCCATAAATATTTCTTCACAAACTGTACATCTTTTTTTTTCCCTTTCCTCCACCTTCTTTTCTCTTTAAAGCTGTGTTGTAAAATTCTGTGAAGTGTCATTGAAAATTTTTACATTTCCTAAATCACAATTTTACACAGTCTTGTAACAAAATTTTCAGATTTTAATACTGTTACGCACTTGGTGTCCTCAAGAGCTAATTTATGTCCTGTGATCTTGCTCCAGCAAAAACATTTAAAATACCTCAGCATGTGAAGGATTCCACTCTGACCAGAGGGTTTGCATTTGGAGTTATGATTGCCTCTAACAAGTACACTGAATGTTGAGAGAAGGAGTATTTTAGTAAGAAATAACAATATATTTTATACTAAATAAGCAAAAGACGTGTGTTTGTATTTGGTCTATAATTAGCAGTTTTAAATAATCTTAGCAATAGTACTGTTTTGGTGATGATCTAAATATTATTGCATAAATATAGAATAGCGACTATATATATTTTATTATACATGCAAGTTATATGGAGAAACAGAGGTAAGCTTTCAGGTGTCTTTCATAGCTTTTTCAGGTCATCATTCTAGTTATTTTTCCAGAAAACGTTAGTACTGTTGTAGCCATTCTAATAGTGGCAATTCTTTTGAATCTTAGCTATTATTCAGAGGCATTTTCTTTTATTTGGTAATGTCCAGTAAACACACAGTAGAATTCAGCTACTTTACTTCTTTGAACAAGAAGCTGGGAAATGTTTAGTTAGATGTTTTATGACTTTTTAATTCTAAGAAAAGACTCTCCAAAAGTCTTGTATTTTTGCCACAGAGTAGGAAAAGAAACTGCAGTATTTCAGTTACTTTAATAAGTTTCAGGGGGACAATCAGTTTTCCCTTTGCTGTCTGAATTTACAGTGTACCTGACACGTATCTGATAAAAATAAATAGGTGTCATTGCCAGTGTTACTTCTTCCTAAGCAGAATCTTTTTATGTGAGGATGTTGGGGCTCTACCACACTATTTCTTTCTTTCATTTATGAAGGCATATGATCTCTTATTCTCTGCCCCCACTATGGGAGACCCCTCAGGTGGTTCTGGGGGTCTCTGTGTATTAGGAGACTGCAGATGGAACATCAGTGCTTAGTCAAGGTGGCAACATCGGACGAGAAAGGTTGTTACACAGGTATGGATTTCCTGTAGCTCAGCTGCTTCCTTCCTGGCTATGAGCTGAGTCATTGTTTGAGAACATGTGCGGGGATGTGTCCAATAATGGATTGTTTATATGACTACTAGTCCAATTGTACACTGACATGTGTAGCCTAAAGGTGTATGAAAGTGGCACCAGTAACTGTAATAAAGAGGTTCCTGTTCTCGGATTCCTGGTCTCCTGATACATGCAGCCTACGTCGCGCGTCCACCCCTACTGCGACAGCTTTTTAAGCTAATGGGTAATTTTGCAAAGGTCAATTAGCAGGACAACTCTTTCTTATTTGATTTGACATCATGATATTCATCTAGGAAAAGTTCAACTTCCTTCACTCTTCCCTGAAGACTTCTCAGCCTTATACCCAATCACAACTCCACAGCAAACCAGGCAGGACAGCAGTGACCGCCAATGCTGCTTTCCAGCTTGGGGACTCCCCATCTACGATTTGCCTCCGAACTAGCCCAAATCACTCCAATTGTTCTAATCCATGGATAACAGTAAGATAGACTATTACATCTATAGTCTGTACTCAGGAAAATAAACAGGCAAGTTACTATTACAATCTGCTTCAACATCTTTTGTTGATTGGTAAAGATTGCAGTGTTTTGTGGCTCAGGAGGTGACTTATCTGTCTTGTGAAATCTGTAAAGGCTCTCCGAAAGACAGAAGCTGGTTAGTTAAAAGACAAATAGATCTATTGTCATTTCTACAATTGTGGTGACTGTTTTTAAAAGTTTTCCTTTGATGATGATCAGTGGGCATGTGTCCTGTGGCATTCTGTACGGCTAAAAGGTAGAACAAAAGCAAACAGGTTAATAATCAAGTTTTGGTTTGCAACAAAAAGATACAGGCAAATAAGCAGTCTGTGTGATTATAGCATTTTGTAAAAGCAGTCTCTACTTGAGTGGCAAGTTGTTGTAGAGATGTTCTCTTTTGTTCTCTTCAGCTTGTTTGTTGCTTGTTCTGATTCTGCTGTAATCAAGATGTCCTGTAACAGTGTGTCATGGGTTTGCCTAGGGGACAATTTTTACCACATCCCCCACAAATTTGCTCTAAGGTGAGAGAAGGTTTATGCAGACAAAGAGATCTGATTGGGGAGAAAATAATATTAGGATTTATTACTA
>JAWMRA010000090.1:14159790-14177834 GCA_035584735.1 Pseudotriccus pelzelni | reverse complement strand
AAGGTTCATTCAATCCCTTCATCTACATCATTAATGAAAATATGGTCCAAATATGGACCCCTGAGAGGAATGGACTCTGAGACATTCACCATGATGGGACCATCCAACTACTTTCTTGTCCATCTCATCAAATCCATTTCTCTCCAATTTAAAGGATGATATGGGGGACCCTGTCAAAGGCTTCACAGAAATCCAGACAAATGACATCTGTAGCCTTTCCCTTCTCCACTGGTATAGTCTGTCCATCACAGAAGGCCACTAGGTTTGTCAGGCAAGCTTACCCTTGGTGAAGCTGTGCTGATTATCTCAAATCACCTCCGTTTCCTCCATGTGCCTTAGCAGAGCTTCAAGGAGGATCTGTTCCATGATCTTCCCAGGCACAGAAGTCAGGCTGACAGGTCAGTAATTCCCAAAATCCTCCTTTCTGCCATTTTTAAAGATGGATACAATGTTTCCCCCTTTTCTGGGTCTTCACCTGACTACCTCGACTTTTTAAATATCATGTGGCTTGGCAGTTATCTCCGCCAATTCCCTTAGGACTCTGGGATGTATATTATCGAGTCCCACAGACTTACGTACATTCAGGTTCCTCAGGTGATCATGAATTTGATCTTTACTTACAGTAAAGAGAAAAAACAGAACCTTACAAAGAGTTATTTCAGGATATCAGATATAGTGAAACCACATCAATTCCTTTAAAAAAAATAAATCAACAACATTTAAAAAAAAAAAAAAAGGTAAAATAACAGAGGTCCAAAATAACACAGACCCAGATCACAAGTGCGTATGCACGACTGACCATTTCCTTCTCATTTCCTACATTAAAAGTATTGCCTTTAGAGGAGTTCATTGGTTAAGGTAATAAATAATGTAATATTACACTAATAAAATTTAGAACATCCTATAACAAGTATGGAGATATGAATGCCTCAAAATGTGCTTAATTATTTTACTTTGATCCCTTGGTGTAATCTTTAGCTGTTCTAACTTGAGGGAAAACAAAGTACTTTTAAAGACACTTTTCTGTTTCCTTTGATAAGCATAGTAAAAGATGCAGGACTGTACAGATGAACACAGTCTCTCTTCACTGTTTTTCTCTTAAGTTTCAAAAAAACCAATTTACCAGCAAATTGCAAGTAAAAAAAAAACTGGAACTCCCCCCCAAAAAAAAGCTGGGAACTCCCCAGCTGCTTATTTGCCAAAGACATTAAATTTATTTAGGCTTTCTGTTTGCTCAAAAATACCAGTAGATTTAGGCAGGTTTGATTTATTGAAAGGATGTACTGTTATGGAACTGTATAGAAGCAAGGAAACAATATCCCAAATCTACACAGTATTTTTCTCTTTACAGTCTGGTAATGTGTTTGAATTTTAAAATAATGCCCCAAGTTATGCAATTTAAACAATAGTATAAAACTGTGAAAAAAATCCCTTTGATTTATTAAAAAAAAACCACCGAACCACAAGACAAACAAATAATTGAAGACTACCAGTTATCATTCAACCAGTTTGGATTATATGAACAAATAAAAATAGTTGAGGAATAAATGAGCTGGTAAATAAGAAAATTATAGACTTCTTTTCAGGATATCTACTTCCAAGACAGACTCTTCTTATGATTGTGGGTCAAATAGCACCAAGCAAACCAATTTCCTAACAGTGAGCTGAGGCTGTGAATACAGATGGCATGGAAATTAAGAGTTGTTCTCATAATTTCCTTTAGCGTTACTTACTCAGTGAATTATACTGCCCACATGTAACACAAAGGTTATAGCCGTGATGTTAATCCTAATGAGCTCCTAATTCAGGCATTCTTTATGTTTCTCATTCTCTACCCCAAAGCACTGATAGAAATGCTCTGGTTCTGTGCTAATAGATCAGGTGCTTTGTGCACATTGAACAGAATGCCTTGAAGCCTCACTGTGCCAAATTGGAGCTTTCACAGAGAATCACATTAATTCTGCTGGGGGGAAAAAGGGGGATAAACAACAATGAAGGAGATAAAGTGCTACCTCTCTGAAATCCATTTAAGCAGTAATCCCCTGAAATTAGAGCATGCCATCTGATTTATCAGCTATCATAGCAGAAAACTGTTTGTTAACTGTGCAAAACACATTTTCAGGGAGATTAATCCTAATGTAAACTCTGTTTTAAGTTATTCTCTTTGTTATCATCGTCATATGCTCACATTGTTCATACGTATAGATCTCAGCTGAAAGACAGTGATTGAACTCTACCCAAGCAGTTGTAAAACAATGCAATTTCATTGCATTTATGTGAACAATTCTCCACACTAGAAAAAGTATCAGCAATATCTACCTCCAAGTGTCCTTTTTAATAAGAAGCCCATAGTTTCAACAATAAGGACATACTTTCATGAGTTTGCTTATGAAGTCTCTTTCACTAAGTTTTGGACTGCTTTGCACAGTAGAAATAGGTGCAAGATAGTCTGCATACTGAAAAGGCTTTTTTTTTACTTGCTTGGTAAGTCTATGGGTCACTGGTGATGTTTCAGGCAGACATTTAAAATTAAAAATGGAAGTAAGTCTTTCTCATTAAACATCATAAGAATATTGATGGACAATTTGAGTGTAGACTGACAAGTATCGCAGTTGAAGGCTATTGGGAAAGAGGATGTAGACATAAATAAGCACTTGTAGTACTGTCTGTATTCACTACCTATTGGTTACAGTCAGAAAAGAGAAATTTATTTGGCTAAATAGCCAATAACTATTTACCTTTTTCAATTTCTTAAGCATCCCTTAACAATATGAATGCGGGATTAATAAGAAGCTGTGCCACCTGATATCATGTAATTACAACCAGTCACCTGGTCATGCTCATGAAGGAATTTTTCCCCTACAAATTCATAACAGCTGATGCATTTTGTTGTTGGTTTGATTAACTAAGTGCCCAAGGAGCCAGAGTTTGGCTGACAGCAGCAGAACATCAGAGTTTATCAGTAAGAAATAAAAGATGTTGAGCTGCTTTGACCTTGGAGATAAAAGAAGCAAAAAGAATATTCCCCAGGCATGAGTGATATTCAGGATTTCACTGGTGGAGTTATGCTTATGGGGGAAATGGTGCACAAACTTCTGTAGAAATATAAATATCCTTTTCATTGGGGAGATATATTACCTTGCCCCCTCTATATAAAGTCTGAAGAGGTCAGGGATATTTTAGTGATGCCCTGCTTTCAGAAAATATGGTGATATTTTTATTTGGTTGTTGGAACCAAGTGAAAATACGGCACAAGAATGTGAAGTAAAGAATTTCCTTTCCTTTATCTTTGTTGAAGCCAATAACAGTTCAATTTATCAAATAAATTCTTACCTGTGTCACTGTTATATGTCTACCCACCTGGTTTGAAATATTTCAGTTAATGAATAGCCATTCTTAAAATATTTTATACATTCAAATGACAGAGTTACTAACAACAACAGCTAGTATTCCAAAGGAAACTTTCAGCATAAGTTGTAGAGGTTCTGTTCATAAAGAGATGAAGAATTTCTTCTCAGAAAAATTTCTATGGATAGTTTATTTAATGTTAATTTTGTTTATAAAACAATTTCAGTTGCGAAGGATATGCAAGCCTATGAAAGATAAAATAACCAAATATTGGAAGAACTTCTGACTGCTTTTTACCTCACTCTTAGCAAAGCTTGAAATGTGTAGTTAAGCTGATACATCTCTGTGTGTTTTGGGACTGTACATTTTTCCTGCTATCCTTTATTAGGACAATTCTTTTAGCATGTCTTACAGCCATTTTATTCTCTCAGACCTTGACGCAAAGAAACTGACACTGCCAGTCAAACATAGCTTTGAAACTGAATTCCTTTATTTTAATTTTGCTTCTATGACATGTTTTCAAGCTATATTGTCATTCCTCTTTTTCACCTGTTTGTAGTCTTTACTTAGTCAATTACGTTTCATTCTTACTGAATGGTGCCAACTCCAATCTTTCTCCGGTAGATGTTAGAAACAGATAGGTTGTTTGTATCCTGCCTGCTCTTGACACCTCCAAGAATATACCACTCAGTTATCTAATGGAAATTCCAGTACTATTATAAAAACATCACTCCCAAAGCTTTGATTCACTAAGAAGAAGAAAAGATGTTGAGAATAGAAAAAAAAATATTGAATATCTTTCTCAAAGTTTCCTGATTTTAGAACTATTAAACTACATACAGAGTACACTTAATATACCTGGAAAAGATTATGGCTGGAATTCTCAGTAATCTAGAGCTAAAGACCATGGCCTGACTGAGCTCAGATGAAAAACAAAGAGACAAACAAACAAACCAGTCAACCAAACTAAGAATCACTGGATGCTGCAAAATAAAACTATTGAAACTTCAGCATCTTTAAAGCATAGATACTGTTCAGATCCTGTGGGCTAGCAAAAGAACACATTGCAAAGTTCAGATGATGTTATACAGGTAACATATCATATAACCAGAGCACTTTTTCTGCTCCAGTTCATAAAATCTGACAGTGCCCTTTGAAAACTTGTCTGTTTTTCAGATGTACAGGATGAGACAGAATTTTATTACACCAGTTCTTCAGAGAATCCTTCTGAACTTTCCTCTGGTTGGATGTGGTAGTTCTGGGGTTCTCTCAGGCAAAGACTAACTGGAAAATAAATCTAAAACCACAAAAACTGGGGGTTTTTTCACTTTTTTCTCAGTAGATGTGACTCTAAATACAACTACTCACATTATTTGAATAACATCATTCTGAGTGCAATGTTTTTGCTGTGACTGAATTTTTTGGAGAGCAGTTTGAATTGCTTGTCATATTTCTTTGTGATAAGTGTAATATATGCTAGAGAAGAGGATTTTCACAACATCACTAGTTGAATTAAAATGATATGGCCTGCAAATAGTTTAGAAAGTTTTATTTATATGATTTAAAGATTATGGAATAGTATTTAACTTCTCAAGTTGGCAAAAGATTGAAGTCAAAGTGGAATTTTAATGTCCGGTGATTCCTAATGGATATTAAAACAATTTTTTCTTCCTTTGTCTAGAGCAAATCATAGTATTTGCCTACTCTAACCAAAAAACAAAATAGAAAATTAATTTGATATTTGAAAGAAAACTTGAAAAATCTGACGAAATTTCAGTAATTTTGAGAGGAAATCAAGATGGCATGCAGATGAGAATAACACTGAAGCTTCAACATAACCATGCAGTAAACCATGAACAGAGGAAGAGTAGTTTGGGGGTTGGCATTTTTTGGCTGTTTGAGCTGTAGTAGATAGGTTTGAAGAGGAAATCATTTTGTTTTTCCAAAAAAGATGGAAATTATCCACTCCTTGCAATTTTAAGGCATTATCTGTGATAGTGAGATACTTTTCAGGAGCTGGCGATAACTGATGGTGGATTAATAACAATCCTTAAACTATTATGGCCTATTAAGTATAAAACCTTCAGAAGGGTAATAAAATATTCACAACTTCAGAATTTTTATTTATGCCTTGAAGGTACAAAATGAATTACTATTTTAAACTTAAACTTGAACCATTTCACATAGATCTGAAATGGACATTTTGCATTCATTTGTCTTAAACATCCGTATCATCAGTTATAGTCTAGCATATGATAGGGTTTGCTTTTGCATCAGTAGTACATTCATGAGAGGTTTTATTTTCTTTTGTGACCTTGACTTTCATCAAACTTTCCAACAAAGTCTCTCTTGAAGCAATATGCTGTGGGAGGGGTGCTACTAAAATGTAAGAAAGGAGGAATAAAACTTGAATAATATACAATAAAGGAAGTAGGGGGAAGAAGAAAAAATACCTGTAGGAGTGTAAGTACAGTGGGTGAATATATGACATGACTGATTCATTGAGTATGTTAGTGAGAGTTACAGTACAATAAGAACAGAAAATGTAATATGTTAATGTAGTTGTCTAAGATCTTTGTTTTTTGGAATACAGAAATGGGATCTACTTTGTCAGTTCAGCTGTCCCTGTGATAGTAACATAAAATTAGTACCCTATGTGTGCAGACAGAAATTTATAAAAAGCATAAAAACAAAAATTATAGGTCCTCCTTCCTTGTTTCCTTACTGCACATCAAACACATCAAAAATAATTTCTATTGATTGTTCAACTACCTGTCAAAAAGACATGCATAAAATATGAAGAATTTTCCCCTTTTTGCAAGTCTCTGGTTTCATTCCTACAGTTATTCATCCCTCCCCTCCCCTCCCCTCCCCTTTATTATGATGTAATAAAGCTTTGCAATATTTTTCTTCTAAATTTTTTTCTTCCTATGTCATTCTGTATTCCTACTTCCCCATAATGTGTTGTTATATAACCAATTGCAACATTCAGGGTTTTTTCAGTAACTGAAGAAATGAAATTCAAATTAAAATAGAAACATTTTCTCTATTCCACTCCTACTAGTGATATTGAACTACCTTCAGGTGCAACAATTGCCTAATCTTAATATCCACATAAACAATACCTTAATACAGTAAGATATTTTGGTAACTCAGAGCTGTACAGTAATCTGCCTAAATGTAACATCAAATGTGGCCAATTTTATTAACAAATAATTTTTTTCCAGATAACAAAACACTAATTTTTTTCAAGTGAATATACTGTCATATCTGCTAAATTTTTTTCTAAGAATTAGTAGATTTCTCTTCAGCAGGTAGTGAATCCTATTTTCAGTCAAGCTATATGACAACTGGCCACAGAAACCTTACAAACATGCTAGACATCTATAATTCATGACAACTGAAGACTAGTGCTCAGGAATACTACTCTCCCTTTTGAATAATAGCCAATTTTAGTTGTATAGTATTCTTTTCAATAACAACATCTAATTAAGACATTTGTTACCAAAGTTGTGTAATGTTAAGCTGAGGGAGAGCCTGATGGAATTCTATTGGAATTTTTCATTAAATTAACATTATGGACTTTTAATGGATGTCTTAATTAGATATTGTTGTTATTAACAGGGATGATGCACAAATAAAAATCTGGCCCTGTGTGTCCAGAATGCCTCATTAGAACTCGCTGTGGGCTATAGATAAAAATGCCTCAGTCTACCTAACAAAATCAGAAAAAAATCTTTGCTAAGCAAGCACATACAGGCAATCACAGGGTAAAACAACATGGGTGTGATCCTTTTATTTTTAAAGTGAATTTACAATATTGGTTCAAATTTGCCTCTTATTTACACTGGTATAACTTTGCTGAATTTACTTAGATGAGTTTACTTCATATTAGTCAGTTGAGGCATTATGTCTTAAGAAACACGGCAGGGCAATTTTTGCACAATTCTGCCCTTACCTTTTCTTTCCCTTCCTAAATTTAGGTCCAGCAAGGTGGGTAGGGTAGTGATGAATCTAAACCAGTGCTACATTAATGTGTTCATTGTGTTTTCCCTTTACATCTTAAGTGCATGTAATACCACAGGTGAAAACTGTGATTGTATGAACAGCAAGTAATTAGTCACAGAATCATAAAACCATACAACAGCTTGGGTTGTAAGGCATCTTCAAAGATCACGCAGTCCAACCTTCTTAATGGAGGCAGGGACACCTTTTACTAGCTAGATTGCTAAAGGTCCATTTGATTTGAGCTAGAAAACTGCCAGTGATGAGGCATCTATAACTTCTCTGGGCAAACGGTTCCATCATCTCACTATCATCATTGTAAAACACTTCTTCCTTATAGCCAGTCTAAACCCACCCTAATTCAGTTTGAAACCAATGCCCATTGTCCTGTCTCATTTTTCCTTATAAGTTCTTTTTATATATTCAAAACCTGCATTAAGGACTCCACAGAGCATTCCCTGCGTGCTGAACACAAACTTCTTCTATTTAGCAGTAAAAATATTATGGGTGACAGTACCAAGGTCCTTACAGAAGTACAGTTAGAAGAATTTGGTAGTTCTTTCCTTTTCCACTAATGGAATTAATAATTAATCTATACTGCCAGTGAAACAGCCCTTCTGGTAATATTTATGTGAAAGACTCATTCATTCTTTCATTAAACATTTCTCACCTCTCATACATGTAGCTTCTCACCAATAGTGTAAATAAAAGTAAACAGAAACCTAACAAACAAAGAAAAAGAAAATTAAAAAAGGAGATACCAAGCATATCTATAGCTTCTCTCCATATGACTTTTATTATTGTAATAAAAAAATACTTGCAAATTATATTTTTAATATAGGGTGGCAACAACAAAACAATACTTCAAGCTCAATTCAGTAAAGTATAGAGAAAGCTGATTCTTGGTAATAGACATATGATCAATCCAAATAAAAGCCAGTAGCTTCACCAGTTCTTTTCAGTGTAATGATCTTTGCAATGTAAAAGCCGTATTGTGGGACACAGTCCCTTGTTTTATTCTGTACTTATTTCCTTCTCTGCATTTTCCTACATTGTTATTTCTAAAAGATCTACTTCTTCTAATCCTCTACTACATTATGTAAAAGGGGGTCATAAAAACCCCTCACCACTTGCTTTAAAAAAGGAATTGACTTCCATTGTAGTGTATTTTTTTTGCATAATAATTCAATTTTAATATAAATAAGAGTGAATACAATGAAAATTTTCTGTTTCCCAAAATAGAAGGCTGTGGATTGTCACTCTTTAAGTTGTTCGTTTTGTTTTCAGGGCCTTCCACTGAGATCAAGATGGGATGTCGGCCAAAAGGAATTTAAGTTTGTGTTTTCCATTAGGGAATAGGCCTGAGTTTTGATCTCTTTCATAATCACTTGAATATGTAAACCAATGATTTCCCTCTTTAACGGTTTGGCAAGAAAGATTAGGCAGACTCATTTAAGGACTATTATCCTTTGAAGCATGCACAGTAATTCCAAATCATTAAATTTCCAAGCTGATTATGTTCTTCCAAAGTAATACTTTGTTTCTTCTTTTTATAATTAAACATTTCAAACATGATAGACAATTGTAAAACAATATAAAGAAAAATAAGATGGTAACACTTCTTTTCTTGAGGTTTCAACTAATACTGTTTAAGTGGATGTTATACGGATGGTAGTTGAAGAATGTTAAAAAAATATAGCTCATCTTATATTTGCCATATGAAATATTATTACTACTTCCACCACTAATAAAAAAATATGCATTATGTGATCATCCTGATTAATACTAATATTAATTATAAAGAAGATACAATAAAGAAAAATTAGTTACTTTAAAAGCACAGTTTCAAAAGTATACACATGATCTTTTGCAGGAATTCACTTCAAAAAAACTAAACTATATGTTTAAAACAGATATTGGATCATTTCTTACACTCATTTAATTTAATGGCAAAATTCAGAACTAAAGTGAGCACATTCTGCATAAGTATACTACCTAGAATCCTACTCTGTCAGATTGTTTTCAAAAATAATTTTGCAAACCCACGAAACAAATGTTGAATTTATTTTTATTTTTTTTAATAATAATACTTCCCAGTTGTGTTGGTTTTACAGCAGAGTTTTGGTAGCAGCGGAGTTTGCAGGGGTGGCTTCTGTGAAAAGACATTGGTAGCTGTCCCCGAGTCATACAGAGTCAGTTCCAGACAACTTCTAAATGGTCCCAGTGCTGCCCAAAGCTGAGCCCATCAGTGACAACGGTGGTGTCTCTGTGATAATGTATTTAACAAAGGGTAAAAAATGCTGCACAGCAGCTGTGAGATAGGAGAGAGAAAAATGTGAAACAACCCCTTAGACATCAAGGTCAGAAAAGTAAGAGAGGAAAGAAGTGTTCCAGGTGCCAGAGTAGAGATTCAATGGAGAAGACCATGATGGAGAAGTTGTCCCCACGCAGTTTGTGGAGGGCGGTACTAGAGCAGATCTAGAGCACTGAGTCTGGCTAAAATGGAGTTAATTTTACCCACAGCAGCCCCTACAATGCTGTGCTATGTGTCGGCAACTAGAAAGGTGTTGGTAACACACACCAGTGTTTCGGCTACTGCTGAGTATTCAGCATCAGCACCATCACTCCTACATTTCCCCTCACCAGTAGGCTGGGCGTAGGCAAGACCTTGGGAGATGATGCAAACAGGACAGCTGACCCAAAATGACCACAGGGATATTTCATATCATGTGATGGCATCTCAACAATAAAAGCCAAGGGAAAGAGGGGGGATGGAGCCATTACTTTTGCTTTATTTAACTACCTTTACCTTGACACACAATGTTTCTTTCCATCTTATTTTCTGCTCCTGTCCTTCTGAGGAGTGGAGGGATAGAGCAGACTTGTGGATACCCAGCGTACCGTCAAGGTCAACTCACCTCATATCCGTACTGCAGCCCATTCAGGACCCCACACCAAAGCAGAGGACTGTACCTTAAAGGAAACTGCAGCTCATGGGCCGCCTATTTCCAAACAGGCTTCTGTAAAGGGCTGTAGACCATGGAGTGGTGCCCCTGCAGGAGCAGCATTCCTGGTAGGAGCTGTGGCCCCATGGGGAATCATGCTGGAGCAATTTGTTCCTGAAGGTTTGGATAGCATGAAAAACACCCACAACTGGAACAATTCTTAAGAGCTGCAGCCCGTGGAAAGGAGTCACAGTGGAGAAATTTTAGAAGGTCTGTATCATGTGAGAGGCCACCCCTGCTGGGGCAAGGAAGGCTGTTAGGAGGAAGGAGTGTCAGAGAGAATGACGTATCACAATCTTCATTTCCCATTTCTCTGCATTGCTTGGTGGGAAAGAGGTAGAAGAGTCAGGAGTGCAGCTATACATGGGAAGAAGGGAAAGGTAGCGGAAAAGTATTTTTACTTTTGTATTTTATTTCTCACTATTCTACAATATTTTTAATTGGCAATAAATTAAGGTAATCTTCCCCAATTTGAATCTGTTTTGCCTGTGACAGTAATTATGAGTAATCTTCCTGTCCTTATATAATAGCACACATGACTCACCATATTTTCTCCCCCCATCATGCCGAAGACGATAAGTGAGGGAGCAGCTTAGGGAGTACCAGCAGCAGGACAAAGTTAACCCCCCCACACTGATTCAAATGGAAAAAAACCCATCTTGCCATAACCACCATAAATGGCCCTCAAAAACACTTGCTTATCTCCCACTGCAATTAAACTGCAATAATCTAGACAATTAAGAACAATTTTAAGACCAAAAATTGTCCTATTTTCACTACTAAATGCCTGTCCACTGGAGATTTTTCAGTTCCTCTCTCAGCAGACTATGGGACTCTGCTCAAGGTGTCCACAAACTGCACTGCTGTTAGTAATCCCTGAGCTACCAGAGAACTCTTATTCTTCAACTCTTCACTGCGGGTGAGGACTGCTTTTCTAGAATTCCTTATTTCTTCCTACCAATGATACAAGGATTTAACATGTTTTGTCTGAGGAATTTCTAGGTTCCTATAGCCTTACAAATGGTGCTTCACACCATCTAACAGAAGAATAAACTCTGCTTCTTTATCTTTACGCAGTAAGACACTTAGATGAGTACTAAAGCCTAGTCTTTTATGCTTAAACCTAAGGACACACAGTTTGTTAGGCATGAGGGATTGTTTCTTGAGTGATGCCCACCTCTTCCAGGCAAGAGCAATAGAAGAAAACTATTTTGATAGCAGAATCTCAACGATTAACACATTATTATAGTGTACATGTGTGTATGCATATACGCACACCTAATAAACTTCATTGAAAACTATACTTTTGAGGCTATCTTTTTCTCTTTATACAGTATGGCAGTACATACAGATTTTTCCATTTAGGTCCAAGTAAGTAGTAGCACCCACTGAATCGTGGAAACAAGGAAATGTAAAAACCTGCACATCAGAAGACATTTGCAGAGCACAATAATGTATAGTTTTATTGGTCCTGCATTACAAGCTTGCAAATCCTTGCACTGTGACCTTGCACGTATGCAAGCCATCTCCTTCTGACAAAGTACTGCTGCAGCCAAAAGAACCTGTGTGCTGTTCCATCAGGGCTCTGCACACACAGGTTTGTTTGCCAGCACCCTACCCAGGAACTCAAATTCACTTCAGGAACCTCTTGCCCTTGATTCTGTTTTCCACATGTTATTGCAGCTATTTGAAACAGAGTTTCAAACCTAGAATGGCAGCTAATAAAATGAATGTGTTTTGCTGTATTTATCAGCCCTGACACCATATGTATGATCTGAGAACCTCACCCAGTAAGATTTAATGCATTAAAAAATGACTTCATTAGATTTCATGGTTGTTCCATGGGAATGTATAAAGTATTGCCTGTTTTTACCTAGATCCGAGTAGAAAAGACAATGCCCCGTAAATCTTTTAGGAGGTTCAAAAGTCTTTGCAGGAAAAGATCAGAAAGGTTTTTAGAAGCTCTCATACATGATACCACAGGATTGATAATTCTCTAGGAATAACATATTTGCTTCATTGTTTTAGTCCAGAGACTTGATTCTGTGAATGTACCATATCCAGTATCTACCTTGCCCCTATGAACCTGGCAGAATGTCACCTTTATTTTCAGATGATTTTGTTTTTTCTTTTGGAGCTATTCCTCTTAAAAGATAATTAAACTATGTTACCTGATTAAAGTGTTGCAACTCTAACAGAAAGAAAACAATGATTTTGTAGCTCCTGTCAAGGGAACTGAGCTGCATATAAACAAACCCCAGATCTTCAATTTCTCTCACATCTGTTGGACTGGCTACTGGCTACTTTGGGGTAGCTTTCTACCACTTAAGTTTTACCCAAAATTCTACATTGAAAAAACTTTCCTGTCAAAAATGATACATTATTGTTATTCAACTGAAAAATATCTTAGCTGTCTTCCAATATAGTTCTGGTAAAACAAACTTTCTGGAATCCTATGGTAATTATTTTAAAATAGAAGGGTTTTCATGATCTCCTGTTCCACATGCAATAACAAACAATAACAAAAAGACTATTATTTCACTTACACATGCATTAATAACTTTCTGTATTGAACTTATACCTGTTGTTCATTTACAAAGAAAACTGAGCAAGATGTCAGTTTCAAAGCAAATATAATATGGGCAAGCTAGCATCAATTTATAACCAAGAAAATGACCACATAATGAATATGTATAACATAATAGTTCAAAATAACCTCTCATAATATATGTGTCATTTATTCCTCAAATGAGGCAAAAAGCTGTGGTTCAGACCAAAGAAGATTTTTCCTTTGGGTCTTTATTTAAGTCATTATGCTCATTCAGTTCAAATATAGAGCAGAAAGTTGCACATATATATGTCTGGATAGTTTCAACTATTATGGTCTCAGTGTTCTAGAAACACAGTTGTTTATCAGACAATATAAAGTATAGCTAATCTCTCTGTGTAGTCACTTTTTGTGCCTCCTTTATTTTATTTATACATTATAAGTAAATATACTTATATATAAAAACATATTTTTAACTTGTCAAAAATCAGGAAAAAAGACAGACATTTCAGCCTCCCTTTGAAAATATTTACTTTACACCTACAGGAAAAGGAAGTAATTACTCATGTTTTCTCCCAGTATGCCAGTATTTCTAAACCTGTAAGTCTGCCTTTAGTGGCTACCATATTTCATTTATAGACAGTAATCTACAAATTAAAGTTTCTTTTCTGCAAACAAAAATTGCTTTGCTACTGCTTCTTGCAATAAGGTTATCAAGATGGGTGAACAGCATAGATAAGAAAACAAGATTTTTCAAATCTCTGGGTATTTGGTGTTTTGGTCTAGTGTGAGCTCTCAAAGTTTCTCTTCCTCCAATTTAAATTCTCGTAATTTCAAAGATGATTGAACCAGTAAAACAGCATGTTCTTACAAGATAAGAAAAATACTCTTTTCTTAATTAAGGCTGCAATATTACTAAAAAAAGAGCTGGAAATTATAACTAAATATGCTGCTAAATAAATATGATCCATATTTAAAATTCACTGTATTTTTTTTTTAAATTACTGTATTGCTTTTCATTTGTCTCCTTTCCATTTTAATAACAGATTCTGCACCTTCATTGCTTTTACACTTCGAACATTTCCTAGTATCTCTTTTTCTTTGCCTATGGAAGTGAAAACTTCTATTCTACTCCTCAGTGGCATGTGGTCAAGATGGCACTTGTCATGGAACTAAACCTTCCTAACTTCAGTAGACTTCTGCATTCCAACGTTTAAATTGCTTATTTTCTCCTCTAGTTATTGAAGCTGACAGTCTGCTGATATAGGAAAAAAAAATTGTAGATTTGGGACAGATTTTAGAGATTTTTCTATAGTTGAGCAACCAGATTCCCTCTGATTTGTGCTGAAATTCCCTCCAATATGGCTGAAATTTTTGCATTAAGGAGATTGCCATTCCAATGTCCCTTGCACAGTACAGGCTACTTGAAATTCTTCTTGCTTTGTAGAGGAATCTAATTCTTTCAAATAATATTAGAAAGGAGATATGGTGGTTACACTCGCTAACACTTCAGTTACATAATCTAAAGTTAAATGAGGTATATCCAAGTTCAGGTCCACTACATTGTATCTCAATGTGGACAAAAAAGTACTTGCAACATTTCTTGGAGAAAATTTTGTTGCCCATTTGACTTACAGGTAATCAGTTTCATTCCCACTTATATTTTCCATTATGGAAATTATTCCTGATATTTATGTAAGAATAAAAGACATTTTATCCAATGGATTTATATTTTCCACTCTTACATTGTCCTAGAGAAGTAATATAATGTTTAATATATGAGTTGCAGGGACTCTGTGTTGGCTGGTCTTCACATTTTTAATTCTATTCATCATATTATTACCCTTATACAGTGCTTTTTAGAGAATCATGAGACCCTGGATTATTTTCTTAATGATATATTATGCTATACAGTTCATTCTTACTGCCCACCTAAGTGGATCCATCTGTAAATCAGAACATACTGAAAATATAAAGTGGCACTTTTCAAGCTTAAGAAAGTATAATATATGCTGCCAAACTGAAATCTAACAGGGAATGAAAGATAGTATTCAGATTCTTACATGGAAGTGTTATGAATTCTAATAGAAGAAGAATTATTCTGAAAAATTCAAAGGTGTTTTCCACATCCTTCAAAAATGTAAATATGACTGTTTCACATGCTTTCAGAAAGCCTTTGATATACATCAGTGCTGAAATAAAATAGCTACCTCAAAAGTAGGAGGTGTAAATCCAATGTTACAGAAGGATTTCCAGAACAGAGTATTCTTTGGGCCTGAGTTGGACAGAACTTTCCTATGCTAGTCTGTGTGAGATTTCCAAGTAACAAATGTTGGCCACAATCCCTAAATAAGAGAATTCACACTAATTTCTGAAATATGTTTTTCCAGAAGAAAAACAGGAGCAGCAGAAATTGTGCACAAACGTGGATTTAGTCTCACAAAAATTCTTTGAAGTTCAGTGTATTAAGAAAGTCAATAATGAAAATGTAAGGCAGAAGAGGAGGAGAAAGAATATCTAAGAATATCTTAAGTAGGAATAATCAAACTCATTCATACAGTACATTCAAGACACCCCACTTGCATTGTGTATATTTTTCTTTTTCATCTAAACTTTGCTAGAACGTCCTTCATTTAGTTTGAATTTATATACAGCACAAAAATTCTGGATATTAATGCTACCCTAAATCCATTTTGCCATCTAGATGTGAGATGATATTTTTTTCAGACTTAGACTAGCTATACAGGGGTTTTTTTTTTACATAAAGCTCTCTCTATTTAATTTAACATAGTGATTTTAAATATAATAGCAAAACTTAGATTTATCTGTACATTCAATTAATTTCTCATATCCTTGATAGATATAGTTTGAAAGGTCTCTAATAGCTGATGAATGCAAAAAACCCCAAACACTAAATGTATATAAGCAAAGGCCTGAAATTGCAAATAATAAATGGAAACAAATATATGAATTCTGTAAGATACAATGTTTGCCAAAAATCAGTTTTGAGTAATTGTTTCCGCATAGACCTGTAAAACTTATGCCTACTTCCCTACTGTCTTTTAAATTATTTTTATTTATTTTTTATTTATTTTCCCTGATATTGGAAATTTCATTATATTGCTCCTGGCAAGCTGTCTGTATGATTCTCTTATGACCTGATACTCCTGACAAGTGCATTTTCCTTGTGTCTTTATAAATCAGTGTAGTACCTCGTGTAGTATTTATCAGTCATCAACCACCAGTGCCATAATCAGAGATTCACAGTAACAAGATGTTCATCTCTTTTACACAAGTGTTACATCAGCTTCAAACCAGCATAGTCAGAAGTGAAGGAACTGGGCTCAGTGCAGAAGTCAGTTCTGGGATAGAGGGAAATAGCCAAAACCTGGAAACAATTGCCTCCTGATCCCCACTTGTCAGTTACATTTCTGTTATGTAAGGTATAAGCCATGCTTCTTTCCTCAAAGGTTTAGATAGACCATTAATTCATATTGCATTCAGCTGTTCAACGTTTCTGCAGTGCTCATTTTTCTTAACACATTAGAGAGGAAAGCAAAAATAATAAAAAATTGAAAACTAAAGGCTTGTAGGATGGGGAATCTCATCTCATGGTAAGCTATATACAATATTTTTTTTTCTGACTAACCTATTTACTCAAGGGAAATTAAAAAGTTCTTTTAACAGTATTTTAATTCTAATATTTTAATTTCATTTAACAGTATTTTAACAGCATTTTAAGTCCATTTCTTTTCAAATAAAAATCATGCCTAATCTACATTTTATCTCCTTGACATCTCCTGTTGCCTAAAGGCTGATTTCTTGAATTTTGCTTTTATATTGCATAGCTGCCTCTATCACTATAAGGAATATAAAATTTATACTATTAAGGATCATATTTCAGAAACAGGGAAACATCAGTTAGTGGTTTTGAGAAAAGATGCTAGTTTCATATGTTTCTCACGTATATATTGTTTATATATTGTTCTATTCCTAAATTTCTTTAAACTTATTTGCAGGTGAGAAAATTTTGTCTTCTTCCATTCATTAGCATTGAAAGTGCAATTCAGCTGGAAAGATCTCTAATTTTGGATGGCACAGAACCTACATTTAGAGTAGAGTTTCAAAGTTATACAAGTAGTTGTGTAAAATTACAGGAAAAGAAGTTTGTACAGAGCCTTCCTTCTTCTTCTTTCCTATCTCCTTCCACTGCTAAAGTTATGGGGTGTTGTGGGTTTGCAGAGGTCCCCCCTCCCTGGGGGGCTGTAAGTGGTTTGTCCAGGTGAATTCCCGGACCAAAGCAAATCAAAAGTTTAGGTGATGCCTTTGCCAATTACATCTTTAAGAAGACGGAAGAGAAGGTGGTGGCGCAGATGAAATTGGGAGCCATGTAGGAGAAAGGTATCAGGCCCCAGGTGGGGGCCAGGCCTCTCTCCTCACCCTGCCCTGGGCTAGGGGCAGGAGCAGCACTGAAACCTCCCTGACCAGACGTGTAACAGAGTGAAGAGAAAAAAACTTCAAAGAAGAACTTGGACAGGGCTGCTGCAGAAAGAATTCTAGCCGGAGAGATAGCGGAGCCTTCAAGGTCAGGGCTGGCAGCAGCAGGAGAGAGATGAGAAGCTGCAAAGGGGGGAAAAGGCTCCTTCTCCCCCCCGTCTCTCCCTTCAACAGGGAAAAGGCTGAAATCTAAAAATCCCTGCTACCTGTGGAAGATTGTTGGGGAGCAGAGACAATTCCATCTGCAGCTTGAGTAGCTCGTGCTGGAGCAGACCCAGAGCAGAGAAATACATGAGGAAACTGAGACTGCATGGAAGGCCTGAACTGAAACAAAGTCTTGCTGGACTTGTGGCCACGGAGAGAGGAACCTTACGCTAGAGCAAGATGGCCTAGGTAAGGTCTTGGGATCCCAGCGAAGGATCCATGCTAGTGCAGCTGAATTTGTGACACTACAAAACAGCAGAGAATAGAAGAACTGTTGTCCGAAGAGTAGACGCACGTCAGAAAGGTCTATCAAGGACTATTCCTCTGGGAAGTGACCCCACAGAAAACAGGGGTAGACTCAAAGCCATTATCCCCTGTGACCCTGTGGTGAAGACCATGGAAAAGCAAGTGTCCCCTTGCAGTCCATGGAAGACCTT
>JAWMRA010000090.1:14144426-14159690 GCA_035584735.1 Pseudotriccus pelzelni | reverse complement strand
GGGAGGTAGGCCCAGCCCTGAGGTCGACATAGAAGAGAAAGAGACAGAGAGAGAAACAGTTCCAGCTGCAACGAGTCAGAGTTGTTGTCTCAGAGAGAACAGAGAGGACTTACAAACTGCTGCAGAATTGCTTAGAAGACCTGGAGGTTTAAAAGTGGAAAAGACACTACTTCCCCTCCTAGAGTGATACAAAGGGTGGAGGAGTATTTCTGTAAATACATAGTGCTTTTGCTTAATTAAAATTGTTGTAGATGTAATTGCTTAGTTTTTATTTTGCTAGTAATAAATCCTAATATTATTTCTCCCCAATCAGATTCCTCTTGTCTGCATAAACCTCTCACCTTAGAGCAATTTGTGGGGAGTGTGATAAAAATCGTCCCTAAGCAAACCCACGACATGGGGATACCTGCTTAATCAGACAAAACCAAAATATTTTATCACTATTGACTTTTTTGTGCAGGTTTTATTCTCCCTGATGACAAAGACCCCATGCTCTCTAGTAGTCATGAAACCTACTTTGACAAAATTGAAAGTGATTATTCTGAATTTAGTGTGTTTTATATTTTTCTAAGCCCTGAAACAAGAAAACCGTTATTGTTTACTCCATTTGTTACCATCTCTCAACTTGTAGAGAAAAAAATATATTATGAAAAAGCCAAACTAACCAGAAAATGAGTCAAAACCTTATTTAACTAATTAATATCAGATCTTATTTAACCTTTTTAAGTGGGTTCTCTGGGCAGTGGTGCTTGAGATATCTGCTTTATGCATGCCATATAAGCATTTGTCATCTCAGCAAAACTGAGATTGAAAGATCTTTATAAATGGACTTTTTTTGTGAAGATCTGCCACCTGAATTAAGCCCCACTTCAGGGGCTAATAAATAGGATCTTCCCTTATTGTCAGACCCTCATTTCCTTGGGGAAAGCATATTATCCGATAAATATCCATGTGATTTTCTAAACATTTTGTCATTTTTGTGTGAAATAAATGAGCATCACAACCTTCTCCTGACAGAATTTCCAGATGCAGAAAACAGTGAGTTTCTGGACTAGTCAGATAGCAAAACCAGTGCTATAAGAGTGGGGAAATATTCATGTGTCTGAGTTGGTGAAGGGCCTTGAAACTTGTTCTTTCAAATCATGGCAGAAACTAGAGTAACTTGAATATTCTCTAGGACTTCTCATGTTTTTTTTTTGTGTCCACCAAAACTAAAACAAATTTGAAATCTGTTTCTGGTACAGTTTTCTTGGGTTGGTTCCTCTGTCTTTGATACTCAGAGGTGCTTTGTTGTTGACATTTGGGCATTTTTCCTCCAGGACTCACAAGACTACATTTTGGGTCTTGAACTTTTGTCTAATGAGCTTTCTTTTGAAAATTTCTTTCTCCTATATTTCCCCAGGGGATTCAATTGGACAAGCATTCCGTTCTTACCTGGAACATATAAAATACTAGAGTAACATTTGCTGGACAACTAATGCTTTCTTTGACTAATTTTTTTTCCATAACTGGTTTATTTCATCTACTTTGTGTAATTTAATTCACAGCATTCCAATAAAATACATGTAAAAACATGCAAATATTTATATAATTTATATATCTTTTTTTGTAATCCAACAATATATTTCTTTAGTGATGCATACATACTTTATAGTTTTTGCTTATTTGTTTGGTTTTGTTTAAATTACTTGTTCTTCTCCTTCAGCTAGTTTTATTTTTTTTTCCATATCTTGCACTGTGCAACTGAAGTGATCCCTATTGTCAACCTGTTTTTACACTAGTTTTTATAACCCTAAAATGACAAACAAGCAAAGAAGTTACTTTACATTTATGGTACCTATAAGGGTATGTGGAGGATACAGGGGACAAATTGTAGGCATGAAAAGAAACTGTTTTGCATAAAGTCCTATTATAAACAGAATAAATTATTTCTATGGCTAAGTCTAAGAAGTGTTTCGTAACTATTTAATAACGCTGCATTATGGCCTTTGGGTATTTCCCCTCAAAGACAAATAGCTTTTCAGTCACTTCATACACTTCAAATATTACAGCCCTGAGCCCATACCAATTACAAATAAAGCAGAATAACCTCCTCTTTCTCTTATGTGCTGCTTTTATTTAAAGAGTCCTTCTACATGGACTAATGCCAGCATTTCTACCCTGAGGACTTCTACAGCACATTCACAGATGTCTGGCAGAGAGTAAAATTTATCCAGTGACCTGCTCACCAGTTTGAGGCCATACTCTCCACACTGCCCAGACACTGAGTTTTCAATTACATTACCAGGGTCCCTTGTTAAGTTAGATGTCAAGGACTCCCTCCAAATGCTGGAAATACCAGTATTAATTGTGAGACTTGTGTTAAACTGCGTGAGAAAAAAAGAAAAAAAAAGTGAAAAATGCACACTCACTAATCCTTTGGTGAGAACACTTACATTTAGCTTCACTATATAGGATAAGATTTACACACCCTATCAGCAGCTACCCAAGCTGAAATATCCTTATCAGCTAGTAACAGGTGTGCCTCCAGCAAGCTGTCAACTGCTCAGGAAAGATGTGAGAGAAAAATTAGAGAAGCCCTTGACCCAGGGCTCTACTCTTCCACAGAACAGGAGATGTTTCTGTGAATCAGAAGGGAACTTCTCTCCTGACATTAACGGGAACGTAAACTAGAAGCTTGTCCTGGTCATATGTCTTTTAACAGTTGTCTCATGTTGTATGTGAGGCCTCACATAGGAACTACCATCTTCAAGGTGGATATTAGTTACCAGTGGGAAACCAAATCCCTCTTTTTCAAAAACCCAGAAACTCTTTTCCTGGCCTGCTTCCTTCCTGTTTGTCCCTGCCAGCAGAGAAAACTACACTGGGAGGATAGCTGGACATGAGCAAGTGACCACAAATGGCATGTCTCTGGTGAAAAATCGCTGCTGGATATGGCCAGCTGGCAAGTAATTACAAGGATCTCCCTTCAAGTTCTGCTGCTCCATTTTTATTTCCTTTAAATCCAGTTTACTATTTCTGTTAGCACTCCTGCCTGAGGTCAAGTACTACATCAATCTGCTAGGCTTAATGTCTCTTCAGAGAACAATCTGAGGAGTTGATAAAAGCTTCACTCAAACTATGTGAACTGCTCTGGAATAAGACGAAGATGACATAATGCTTCTAAGTGTGCTAAAACACATCCCAAGGAGTGGGGGGATGGGAGTGGGGATGAGCTAAAACTTAACATTCTTGAGACAGTTAAAACCCACATTCTTCTGTCAGAAATTTGCATTATGATCCCATTTGACTCTAACTGGATCCCACTGGTTAAATGAGAATTACACCATTAGCTTAGGATCAGGTCCATTGACTTCAGAGAATGAAACTCCCTGACATATGACTGCAAAAATAAGAAAAACTTACAGAACACCAACAAAAAGCAAACTAAATATAAATTAATATCTCCATATTCTTTTAAATATGTAAATTTCAATTGCACAAATATTTAAACTGTGCTCATTCTGTATATTAAATGGGCCTCGTGGTATAGGGTTGATTTGTATTTGAACTTTTGAGAGGGGAGCACACTAATTTGTAATAAAGGAACATATGTTCTGAAATAACTATGTGAGTCATATGATACCAAATACATAAATTGTAATTCATGAAACCAGCTTTTTAAATATCTCCAATTTACTGTGTGACATTATATGTATGATAATGGAATTGATTTGCATTCTAAAATTATATATTCAAAAGTGCTTGCATTTTCTTTATAATCTACACTGAACAAAACTTATTTAAGCTCATCAACCAACTCAGTAAAACCCACATCAGATCCTTTCTTTTTTAATGACTTACCTGTTTAATTAACGGTTTTCAAGTTCATGTACCTTGCCCATTCCACTGATTGGATTTGATATTTTTTTGGTATCCTCCACCATCACGTCAACTTCAAGGAAATTAAAACTTTGTGCTCTTGTACTTCAGGGTTTTTTCACATTGTTATTATACTCTTTAGAATATCATCCTTGTCAGCTCTGCTTTTCTGTTAACACCAACCTCTAAGCCAGTTTGCTACTTCTAAACCACAAGTCTTACTCAGTTTTACTCTGTGTGATTTATCCATAGAATTTTTTTTACTAGCTGATCTTCAGAGCTACTTTTAATTGTTTCACGAAATTACTGGTCCAGAGAGCCCAGGGAAAATTGACCAGGTAACAATGACTAGGCTGAATAAGGGTTATAGACCAAGAACTAACCAGATGTGAGTGATCAATCTGCAAGGACTACCAGTTTATACATTTAACTTACTCTTATCATTCTCCCCCTGTTATTCTATTGCTGTGCAGTACCTCTAATTGTTTTGAAAGAGTTTTTATGAAGGAAACATGAAGGAAAGGAAGTGCAAAGAGTCGAATCTATCTTAGTTGCAGTGAACTAAGCGAAAAATTTGGAAGGAGGTATAATTTTCTGTAAATTCTGTGTCCTCAAGAGCAATTGAAACATTTCTTTAAATCAACATAGCCAGACTCTTCTCTACTGTGAGGATAGGAAGACACTGGAACAGGTTGCCCATAGAAGTTTTGGATGACCCCCCCTCTCCCCTGGCAGTGTTCAAGGCCAGGCTGGATAGGGCTCTGAGCAGACTGGTCTAGTGAAAGGTTTCCTGCCCATGTCAAGGGGGTTGGAATGTCATGATCTTTAAGGCCCCTTCCAAGCCAAGCCATTCTAATGATTTTAATGAGGTATTAAGGGGACCCAATGTCTGATGCACATGCAATATTACTTTGAGTACTGCTACACACATTACAGTTCATTAAAGACAAAAGTAATTTGTATTGCAGAACATTCCAACATTTCTGGTATTTTTCTTTCCAATTTCTTTACCTTTTGAGAGTTAACGTATGAGTGCATACTATTTTTAAATAAGTTGGTTTTTTCTTTTATTTTTACTGAAACAGATAATGTAAAATTCATCAATACTGAATTTGCAGTCATTTATTTGGTACCAATAATTTTTTCGTTAAAAAACAACCCAAAACAGTTACTGTAATTTTGTTTTATAAAAAGTTCTCCTCATTTTCTGTGTTTCAAATTACATCTCTGATTTCCTACGTATGGAATCAGAGCAGCTGTGATTGGCTAAACACGCTCTTCTGCTTTGTTATCTTTCAAATTTATGTAATCATGCAATTATCTTAACAAGCCAATGCTTCCAATGAAAGTAGAATAGATGGGCAATTATCCACAAGAGATAGATTTATAATAGAATGCAATCCAAAATTATATATATATACACATATATACTTACTTGCATTCTATAGGAAAGCTATTACAATCTGTTAGACACATCTGAAGAATTCTATTCTTCATAATAAGTGTGTTTGAAATTTGCATAGAAGTAGAGTTCTGGCTTTAGAGTTCACTTTGAATATTACCTCAGAGACCACACTTGTTAGGGAACTATTGAAAAATAACTCAATAGTAGGTGAACTCTTCAATTTTCAAAGAATATTCTTGCAATTAATAGTGTCTTGGGATCTTTTATACTGATAAAAGCAGTCAATCACATATATTGGAAGGAATGGTGGGAGGTTCTTATATTGACTGTTTCATGACTAGTACAATAGATAAGTTAAAGTGTATGTATTAAATTACGTGAATTATTTTTTTAAATGAAATGTACAAACTTTTAGGTTTTAAAGTATATGTGTCCTCCACAGAGAAGGTCTAATTCAGAATTGAATCTAGAACGAATCATTACATGTATCTTCTTTCATGTTTAAACTGTGAAACTAATGTATTTAATTGAATAATAGTTATGAGATCAATATAAATAAAAACAGTGGAATAGTCTAGTTATTACCTGACACAGTTTTGTATTTTCAGTGTTCATGCACTATCTTAGGGACCACTGTTTATTTGTGTTAGTTATCATTCCAGCACATATGGGCTTTGTCCAAGACTTGGAAGAATCAAACTTTCTGTGAGCCCTGGAGAGTTTTGCACCTTTCACTTTGTACTTTCCTATGAGACAATTTTCTGAATACTCATCATTACTAATGTTACTTGGAATAAAATAGGTATAGCTTGTTGGAACTACTTCTAAGACAAATCATTAGTAAATGAACACCTTAAATACCTCGAAATTTGCACTCCTTCATGTTTGATTTATTATATTTTTAAGTGTGTACTCTTCAATTAGACCTCAGAAGATAAAAACTTCTCTTAAACTAAGCTATGTTAAAGAAAGAAAAAGAACAGATGCACCATGAATATTTTCAGCTTCACAGTGATCATCCACCAATTTAACAGACTTTCAATATGTAAGTAAATCAAGCTAATTGTCAGTAGTAGTCACTATTTTGTGTTTCCTTCGAAAAGACAGTTCTCCAAGGCTCACAGAAATCCATCTCTCCTACTGTGTGATTCTCTTAGGTAAAAGGAGTAAATTGTTTGAAGACCATTAATAATTTCAGCTTGATTGCAGTTCATTCTATCTATTGGTCTCTTAAACAGTCTCTTAAAGGAGAATCTCCTGTATCAGGATTTTGTTTGGTTTTTGTAAGCAATCAGACAAGAAAGAACAATAATATTTCATAAGGAAATGGAAATTTCTCAAACAATTGTGCCTTCTGGGTTTTTTTTTATGACTTCATCAAAGTAGCACTGTTGAAGTTAGTAGCTAGGCATTTTTCAGAAAGCTTTGATTTAGTATCAAAGCTTTAAAAATAAGAGATGGAACATAGTTTATATTATTTTGATAACTATTTTCTTTTATTCCAGTGCAATTTATTATTTCAATTGCAATTTTAAAAATAGTCACTAAATATAAGCATATACGTACATTATTTTCTTTAAATATAATTAGACAAATGAGAAAGAATGTGTATTTCTTAAGGTTGTCCTTTTGTATTCAGAGGTACTACTCAAAACAAAGAGCATTTCCTTGCAGAAGATTAACCAAATATAGTCTGAATGTTGAATCACGCACTATTTAAATACATTATTTTAAAACATAACCCTTTAAAAATGGTTAAAGACCTCTAAAGGTATATTTAATATCCATGTGAGCTTTACAGGAATTCACTGACATTAGGGTGAGGTCATAATGACCTCAATCTGATACATATATGAACCCACAACATTCCTGGAGAGACACTAAATTCAAAGTCTTTCAGTGAAAAATGATGTTGAGTTGTTCCCACGTCCTGTTGCTCAGATACCTCCTAAGCTGTTCTTGTAAGAGGCTGATCATCTTATTGCATTGTCGAAGCATCTTTTCACATAAGCAGAGCAAAATACTTCATGCTATGATCAGACTGAATTAACAGTATTTGGCATTTTGGAGGTTCTCACACACTCTATAGCAAATCAAACAATCAAAGATTAGCAAGGTAGGTCTGAAAGTCCGCATATTTAACGGCTTTTGTTCCATGAGTGTACAAACAGCATCATTTCATATCAAGCTTCATTAGGAATAGGTATCACTGGCTGGACAATTTCTTTCATTTCTGAATGAAATTTGGGAAACATATTGCCTACCATATGTGTGAAGCCTAGGAGCTTGTCTAACTAAACAGCCTGAGAAAAAACCTTTTAATACTAATTAAAAATATTATTAACAGATATTTTAAGCAGGAAGGAAGCTTAAAATAGGTATTTAAAAAATAGCATTCCTGTATACTAGATTTCTAAATCTCTCCAATAAAAAAAACAAAAATAATTCCACAGAAGCTTCCTTTACAATGAAAAATCTAGATCCAAAATATTGCCACATATCATATCTCTTGATGCATATAATTTAAAGTGGATACTAAATTAAATAATGTGTCATATAACCAAATAATATATTGACCTTAATGTGTGGTTTCTTAACAGCTAAAAAAATAGTTAAGTAAATAGAACAGTACTGAAAATATTTTTGCTGGAGAATAACAAAGAAAATACTTTTATAAAAAATAGTGCATTTATTTTTTAAATGGTTGGGCATTGGAACAAGCTTTCCAGGGAAGTGGTTCAGCACCAACACTGACAGAGTTCAAGAAGTATTTGGACAACACTGTCAGGCACATAATGTGATTCTTGGGGCTTTCCTGTACTGGGCCAGGAGTCGAACTCAATCGTCCTTTAAGGTGTGTTCCAACTCAGGGTATTCTATAATTCCAAGATTAGAACCAGGTACAGGTCAGTTTCTATTTCTTTCACCCTCTTCTATTGTCTTTTTTTTTTTTATGACTTCTATGGCTTTCTGTATGTTGTTCTATTCTTTCCTCTCTAATTTTGACTTTTCATTATCTCCAGGGAGTAAAATGGAATGTTCAGAAAATCATCATCCAGCCACACAACTGACACTCCAAAGAACTGTGAGGTAGTTCACACCTTACTGAATAAATCCATCTGCAAATTTCTGACTGAGTTTACATTCAGTTCACTTCACAATGTTTCATTTCACAACAGTAAGGACCTGGCCTATATTTGTTTTCTAAAAAAAAATAAAAAAAAATAAAAAAAAGATGAAACATCACATGAAGGAAATTATACTCTCCCAGTGAGAGGTTAAAAGGTTAAAAGTACTCTTTTTTTTTTTTTCCTGTGAGTTACAGATTTTTTTCTGTAGTTGTTGTGTGCTTCTCTTCTAGATAGTCTTTCTGTGAGTTTAGGGAGATGTTTTGCTTTCACTGCCACTAATGACTTTCTGAACTACTCCAGGTCTTTGTCTCTGTGCTCCATTCTCAGCCCACTGTTTCATGACAGTTATTTTTCCCCCTTTTCCTAGCAGTGTTTCCTTGTTTTCTGCACTGGTTATTTGCAACCAGTGCTGGTCTGTCCCCAGCACCATATGTGTTCTTCAGGGCCTTCATGTACTCCCCCAACCATTACTGCTTTGCCACTGGCTCAAAACACTTTCTGATACTGGCTGCAGCTACAACTCTTTCTGCATTGTGCTGGTATTTCCCTTCCTGCTATAAGAAAATATACAACATTCTTTTTTTTTTTTTTTTACAATAAATTACTTTTTTGGTAACGGATTACAAGAAAAAACATAATAGGTCAACTTCTCTCCTTCTGCTGTCAATGCTGTTGGATTCCCTTAAGATATAATTGCATAAAGGTCTTCCAGTTCTTTTGATGACAGGTTCTTATGAATTGCAACCTATACATCATTCATAATCTATTTAAAAATATCTCCAACCATGAGATTTCCAATCAGTTTCTTATCTGATTGCCCCATTTGCTTTTTACCTTTTGCATGGTCACTGGCATTGTTTTTATTCTTTGCTTCTGCCATGCTATGTACAGCTAGTTTGTCCGTAATTAGGATTTCAAAGTAAGCAACATTTTCATATTCAAATATAAGGAACAAGGGAGAAATGGACTCAGCATAAGGAAAATTTATTGTCTCCAATGGAATATTCAAAAAATCATCATCCAGCTTCACAACTGACACTCCTGTGAGGTAGCTCACACCTTACTGAATAAATCAATTTCCAAATTTCTGACTCAGTTCACATGCACTTTGTTTCACAATGTTTCATTTCACAACAATAACAACCTGGTCTGTACTTATTCTATCCAATGCCTGGGTTTAGAATGAAAAGAAATAATTATATTGTTTCAAGTAATCATAATGTATTTGTTTTAATTTATATGACATTCCAAATTTTTAGCACTAATTTGTTTAACTTATGTTGTTTTTATAAGTAATGAAAAGTAATGAAGATGTGTAAAACTAGAAGCTCTGTTTTAAAATTTCAAGAAGAACTACATCAACGTTTCCAAAATGGAAAACAATTCATTTACAAATGTTCAAATTGGATAGCCTAGTGTTTGAAATGGTCTGGTTTTTATTTTGCACAAATTATTTGGTAATCTTAAACTATCCCAAAAATTGTTTTTTATATATATGCCAAATTCACTGTCCATTAAGTTTTTCACAGATCTACTGGTGAACATTACAGAAAAATAGCAGTGGTAATCACATCTGTCACAAACCATATGCTGTTAAAAACTTTTGTTTATGATAGACCTAGAGATAAGGTGTATTTATATATATCAGGTATATTGACAATCCAGAATGCAACAAAGATTTAAAGGATTGGGGTATAAAAAATGCCCTACTTGAAACAATGCTAGTCCTTTATTTTTCATAAGCACTTAATATGTCTATATACAGTATGATTCTTCTCTGAAGTTAAAATTTCATGGGAATTTCTATATTTTAAATATATTTTATAATTTCTTGTTTGGGTTGGGTTTTTTTTCCTCACTGCTTTTTAAGGGATTTGCAACATCTTTCCACCACAGGAAAAGCTGTTATAGTATATGACACTTCTTTAACTTGAACAGTATTGGGAAGATTTTCCCATCTTTGTCAACTCGCTGCTCTTTTCAAGTGTTACTGTTTCTGGTGTATAAGTACATATCTAATCAACCTTCATTTTCCAGAAGCTTTTGATTTTAACATGTTGTCAGAAATGTTCTTGAATGCTTTAAATTCTGTGTATTGGGAGATGCCAACTATAGGTATTTGTATATATTTTTAATTGCCTAATGTCCACAAGCGAAAACAGCATTGATGTAACAATGAAAATATGGAAACAGTTTTACCAAGAGTCATCAAA
Source organism: Pseudotriccus pelzelni (assembly GCA_035584735.1). NCBI lineage: Eukaryota > Metazoa > Chordata > Aves > Passeriformes > Tyrannidae > Pseudotriccus > Pseudotriccus pelzelni. The sequence goes on along the minus strand of JAWMRA010000090.1, from coordinate 14,149,080 downwards.
TTCTTTGAACTTTACTTAGAATGATCATCCTTTGAATAACTCCCTATAGGTTTTCTGTTGTTTAAAAAAGGGAAGTTGAAAAGCTATTTTCAGTTTCCCATGATAATTCCTCATCATTTTTAAAATTATTTTAAAGAGATTCAAAATTAAATATAAATGCAAGGTGTCATGCAAAGAAAGTCTTAAGAAATGTAACTTCTTATTTCTTCCCTGTTAACTCATCGGTCCACTATTTTGATCCTTGTCTATTATCTTGAAAAAAAGAATTTTGATGTTTCCCCTCTCTGCCAGCTTAATGTATGATGGAGCAGCTTGCTTTTCTTCCTTGGGATTTTTAGATACAGAGTAAAATTAAACTTCTCTTTTTTCATTTTATTGCACTGGCACTGCAGATATGATCATCACCAAGGACAGGTAATTGCATATTCAGTTACTACCTGGGGTATTTTTATAGTGGGTTTGTTTGTTTAGGTTTTTGTTGTTGTTGTTGTTGTTCCTGAATAAAGCTAAAACTGCATATGAAACCTAAAAGCCAAGAAATAACTAATGGAAAACATGATAATAGATGTAATATGTCTGAGATCTGTTTCTAGGACAAGGCTTATGAAAGCGGATGTGCATGGAGTGGACATACGTAAGTAGCGCAAGCAACAGCAATACCTCTGTTTCAAACTTAAATATAGGTCAGAATTAAGAATTTCTATCTCATTGCAAGCCCAGCTGTCTATTCTGCTTCCACACAATTTTGCCAAAAATCAGAGACAGTATGAGAGCTTTATTATTTTTTATATATCCATATATTGTGGGAACTCAAAACAGAAGAAATAACATACTAAAATTATGTACTCTGCAAATTTTGCATACAATTGTTCATCTGGGAACTTAATTGTAAGTCTTACGCAATTCAGAAAGGAGAAGAGAATTTACTTTATACCTGCTAGGTACTACAGGAATATCAGCAAAACTCTGTAGTCTATAGAATAAAATACCGTTGGCAAAGCTGACAAAATCAGTGTGATTTCTTCATTCAGGTCCACAACTAGATGGAAATATAAAAGCAATCTTATTTTCTTGACCTAGGCTCTATCCTAAAACTAAATCAAGAAGTAAATGGACTTATTCCAACACTGCCTAACCAAAGTCACTGCAAAACAGTTGATACCGATGTAGCTACAGTTACAGCCACAATTTTGTTTGTCAACACATGGGCCTATATTTCCAGCTTGAGTAGGATAGATGTGTCATTTTGTGGTGCATCATGTCTTTATTTTTATCATAGGTATAATCAAATGTTCTTTAATTTATCTGAACAACAGTAGTACACACACACAAGGATGTATTTTCATACAACACATTATAGTTCTTCTAATAAAAATCCAGTATTTCGGAGGCAGAATATAAACCTCACAGGTATTGTGAAAAAAAATCAGTGGTAGATAACTAGTTCTATTAACTTGCAAAACTAAGAGATATTCAGTATCCACTGTTTGTCTCTTAAGCGTATTTGAAATTACTTATCAGAAGTCTGTTAGAATCTGCTTTAATTTCCTTTCAGAAATAGATCTGCATCTTCTGAAATAGTGCAAAAGTGGAATAAAAGAAAGAGAAATTCCCAGAAATTCACAATAATATCATGGAACTGACAAAACTCTGCAAAAAGAAAAATTAATTTTCTTAAAGCTAGTCATGTTCAGATAATTTGAATTAAACTTTCTTTCTCCATTCCAATCCAAAGTGGAATCATGCCCACAACAACTGAAATGGAAAAAAATACCTGCGAAGAGAATAAACCAGTTAAAATATTTTTCTTGTAGAGAAAGGTTTTCTTCTCTGCTTACTTTAATTAAGCAGACATTTTTTGTTTTTTCAGTGAATTCTCGCTTCTTGAATTTCCATAAGCCACATATACCTAACATATAAGAGTCAGGAAAAGTCACAGGCAAGCCCAAAGCCAAATTCACTTTTTGCTAAAAAGACTATTCAGTTTTGACTTACTGTCCATTGTGTGCTCTGTACGATTTGTACTTCACAACTTCAAGTTGGCTTACTGCATTTACTTTAATCAGTTTTATTTTCACAGGGCCAGAGGTGCTGCTTTTTAATTAGTATAATGAACAAACAGGAGTTATCTCACACCTTAGTTTGTCTCTGTAGAAGACATCATTAAAATGACCAGATTTATCTTGTTAAACAGGAATATTCATTCTATGCTAACAGTTCCTCTGCTACACACAGAATAGAGCTACAGATAAAACAATTTAGTTTATTTAATTGCTGTCCCCCAGTATAGTCAATATGTGAGGGCAGGTCTTCGCTTTAGGGAGTGTGGGCTGTTATCCTGCTCCTCAGCAGAAACACCTTGACTGGTCCTGCAGAATTTCTGCAGCTGGTGCCTATCCTGGTGGTACCTGTTACAAGAGTCCTCTCTCCATAACGAAGCACTAAGTGTTCGAGGCATCAGTTCGTTAATGGAAGCTGGGAAGTAGGTCCCACTCTTTGAACTTAAAGAACCATTAGAGCAAAAATGGTAACCTAGTTTTTACCTTAGGCTATTTGAATTTCAAAATACATTGATGGTTGCCCAAGCCCTTAGATAATAATGAACCTGCAGAAGTAAATTTAAGTTTTAATAGGACTGTTTTTGATGGGATTCCAATTAAATGTACTTACAGGAATATTATAACTCCTGAAGAGAAAAAGCAAGGTTCACTTTAAGTTTCTTTTGATAATTTTGATATAATTTCATATACCTGCATTCTTATCTCCTGCTGCAATATGTATCACAGACACATATATACATACACAGATTTCCTAAAAATGCATGTGCATCTTTAAAATGCCTCACATAGTAATTGCTGGTTTAGGTACAAATCACTTTGTGTCCCCACCTGTCATGGGTTTGCAAAAGTCCCTCCTCCCTGGGGGGCCATACGTAGTTTGTCCAGATAAATTTCTGGACTAAAGCAAATCAAAAGTTTCAGTAACACCTTTTGCCAATTACATCTTTAAGAAAATGGAAGAGAAGGTTGTGGCACAGATGAAATTGGGAGCCATGTGAGGCAGAACACATCAGGCCCCCAGAAGGGGGCCAGGCCTCTCTCTTCCCCCGGCCCTGGGCCAGGGGCAGGGGTAGCACTGAAGCCCCCTCTGACTGAGACATGTAATGGAGTGAAGAAAAAAACCAGAAAGACTTAGACAAGGCTGCTGCAAAAGGAATTCCAGCCAGAGAAATAGCCGCAGCCTCCAAGGTCAGAGCTGGCAGCAGCAGGAGAGAGATGAGAAGCCACAAAAGGGGTCCTCTCCCTCTCTCTCCCTTCAGCAGGGAAAAGATGGAAATGTAAAATCCCTGCTACCTGTGGAAGATTGTTGGAGAGCTGAGACAATTCCATCTGCAGCTTGAGGAGCCCAAGCCGGAGCAGAGAAGTAGATATGACTCCCTCTATAGCTCATGAAGAAGCCTGTGATGGAACAGATGAGTGCATGATGAAGATGTGACTCTTTGGGAATCTTACTGGACTGTGCTCCACAGAGAGAGAGTCCTACGCTGGAGCGAGATGGCCCAGGTAGGATCTTGGGATCTCAGAGAGGGATCCATACTGGTGCAGCTGAATTTGTGACCCTAAGGAATAGCAGAGAATGGAAGAACTGTTGTCAGAGGGGTGGACCCACGTTGGAAAGGTCTGTCAAGGACTAATCCCCATGGGAAGGGACCCCACAGGAAACAGGGGTGGACTCAAAAGCCATTATCCCCTGAGATCCTGTGGTGCAAATCCATGGAAGAACAAGTGTCCCCTTGCAGTCCATGGAAGACCTTACAGGATCTGGGTAACCCCAGCCTTATCCCAGGAGGGAGGTAGGCCCAGCCCTGAGGTCGACACACAGAAGAGAAAAAAGACACAGAGAAAGAAACAGTTCCAGCTGCAACGAGTTGGAGTTGTCATCCCAGAGATAACAGAGAAAAACTTGCAAGGTGCTGCAGAATTGCTTGAAGGACTTGAAGCTTTAAAAGTGGAAACAAATTACTTTTCCTCCTGGACTGATACAAAGAAAGAAAGAGTATTTCTGTAAATACATAGTACTTTTACTTAATTAGAATTGTTGTAAATGTAGTTGTTTAGTTTTTATTTTTCTAATAATAAATCCTAATATTATTTTCTCCCCAATCAGATCTCTCTGTCTACATAAACCTTCTCTCACCTTAGAACAATTTGTGAGAGGTATAGTAAAAAATTATCCCTAGACAAACCCACGACAAGATCTCTGGCACTGTATAAGAACAGTATCTAAATTTAACCACTCTAATGCTAAAGTTCCATCCATACAATTTATAACTTTTTGCCACTGTGCTCTCCAGCGTTGTAAAACCGTTCCACAAATACATGTGCTTTTGCCTTCTAGTTCTAAGTCCCCAGTGCCAATCCTGTCCCTATTTTCAGGTTAACATGCCGAAATTGCCAATACGTAATGCAGATTATGAATACGTGAGGTGAACAATTATTACAAGCTGAGCACAGATAAGGGTTAGCACTTTTGTTTGCTGTTAGCAGAGAGGTTGATAAGCCTGGAGTTTGTGGCATCTGTGATACCGAATTTGCCCCAAAAGGCACAGAAATTCTGCTCAGAGACAAAGTTTTTAGCCTTTAAGCAGGAGGTA
>JAWMRA010000090.1:14114757-14126057 GCA_035584735.1 Pseudotriccus pelzelni | reverse complement strand
GGAAGAGGCCAGCACACACAGAGTCTGGGTCAAATGCTGTGACTATATCTTCACATAACATAAGTTGATCTTTGCCTTTTCCCTGTTGGTCTTTAACCTCCAAAAATACATTTCTGATAGCACAAATATTTTGTGTCACTAAAATCTTTACAGATTTTTTTAAATAAGAAGTGGAGATAAATAACAGGTCTAAGTGGGAGACCTTGTGGAATCTACATCCTTAATTCCTTAATTCCATTAAATATTTAAACTTGATACAGTCCCATAAAATAATAGAAGTCAGATGCTAGATTTAATTGGTAATAAGAAGAGGGAAAATGATGCAACAAAGAAATAACAGCACACTATATGAAGTACCCTGTATACTTTGCCACTTAATTTCTAGACAAATCTGTATTCAATTAACATTCTTAAAATGTGGTCATTCACTATCCTCACAGTGTGAGCAGGAAGCAGCAGTTGCAACAACAAAAGGAACAGCAGAGAGGTTTAACATCTGGGAAGGAGTTCAGCAAGGCTGCGTTATGCCACTGCATCTGTTCAGGATTTGTATTGAAATGGTAATGCACATTTATCTTGAGGGTTACAATAGAGGAATTCAAATTAGAGGAAGCAAATGCTGTAATATCAGGTATGCTGCTGATGTTGTCTTTATCACCGAGTCTGAGGTATCACTTTGCAAGCCAGTAATGAGAGTGGCTGCAGCTAGTTCAGACTGAGACTACCTGGGAATGTAAAAAAGACAGAGGAGTGACATAGAGTACTGGAAAGCAAAATATTACAAAAATAACTAGAAAATAAGATAAGGAAGTCAGACAAATAAAGAGTCTTCACAAGATTTTCATTGTAGAAATGTGAAATTGAACTATGCCTAGAAAACTTTAGCATCCACTACAAAATAAATAAACAATATAAGTCAGGGAAGAAAATTAAACCATTTTTTATTCCTGATGATGTGTCTATTCTGATAGCAAGCAGTAAGTCATGGTTATAACCTTAATTTTTACTTTTATTTTACTCTCTTGATTTACATTGTTACAAAATATGAACAATCTTCCATTCTTTAACCATCCTTTTTCGTTTGTTTATTTGCTTGAATGCATTTGATGAAGAAAGTATTTTTGTGGGTTTTTAGTGAAAACTCAACTGATAGGAAAAAAACCATAGTAAATGTATTTGTACACTTTACAGACAATAATTTTATCTTTATATGGAAAGCAATCAGACATTATGCTAGCTGACAACACAACCAACTACTGCCATCTAATTAACACAGCTGGAGAACTTGCATCCAGTCAAAGTAAAATAGGCGAACATTTGTTACTGACAAATAAAACAGAGAGAAGAATCCACAACTGATACAAATCCATGAAATGCTGACTTCCATGGAATCGCGTCTTAACCTGACTTCAAACCTCTGGGTTGCATAACTGGAGGAAAACAAAGCAAAATTTTTACTTATTTGTTCAGACTAATAGAGTTTTATAAGTAAATAAATATTAAAAATAGTTATTTTAGAAGAATACTTTCATATTTTCACAAGCAGAATTTTGTGAAGATATGGTACTTACAGCAGAAGTGTAAAGAACAATAATCAAGACTGGAACTATAGTTTCTTTTCCCCACATTTTCCCCAATTGTTTCTCAAGTGGGATGTCTATATGTGGTGACCAAATAGATTGTGAAAACTTCATGAAAATCAGGTATTTAGAACAGACAGTTGTAAAAAAAATCACTTGAATTACTTGACTCGAGTTATTCAGAAAATTTTTTTTTAAATCAAAATGTATTTTATTTTTAAGGCACAGGTTATATACACTACTAGATTATAACCTGTGCTAATTACTTTTCCACACTGAAAAAAAAAAAAAAATTAAATATCCCAACATTACAACAGGCAACAAAATTCTAGAAGTGATTTTCTACAAATATTCAATACAGTACTCATTCCACAGTATTATTCAACATCATTTTATTTGACACAATAGCAATTAAATACATCATGCAATGTACTAAGTGCCAGTAATAATATTTGATTATAATTTAAGGGTAATTTGAACAAATAGCATAATTACATGATGCAACATAATTACAAAATAGTAGAATGGGATAATGTAAAATAAGAACTGACAGAGAATTTCACCTTCCTATAAATTAGCTCTTTTTTGAGTTCAAATTTAAAATTCCTTGTATTTAAATCCCAATTTGCATGCCTGCTTCAGATAGGGCCTGGAGGCTGCAGCAAAAACAGTGAAATCAATTTTCTCTCCGGACCTGCCTCAGGTACCCCACAAATCTTCTCTTAAAAACACACCATGCATTTTGTTCATATGTAATCACACATTCATGTATTGTCATGTAAAGATGAAGAAATACACACAACTATAGTTCTGCATAAAACTTTAGAAGTTGACTGCAGGCCTTGTTCTCACAAAAAACATTTCTATCCTTTTGTGTTCCCTTGTGTTTATTTAAATATTCATGTATTTATGTAATATTTTTATATATATAATTATTTTAATATATGTTATTTTAAATACATACTTTATATATACTATATATATTATATATATATGTATTATTTAAAAATATTTAGAGGATAATTGGATTACTGCATTAGTGAGCGTTCATCTTTCTCATCATATTTACAAGTATGTGTAGGTACATATATGCTTTGCGCATGTATAGTTCATGAATACTGAATATGCATGTGTGTAAATATATGCATCTATATGTATTTATGTTCATACAAAGGTAGAATCTAATAAACAAAATATTTGACCTTGCAAGCAATGGCATTAAAACAATTCTTATAAGGGATCATTTCAACAACATCAAAAGTGGGAAAGCATCCATATTTCAGTTTGTATTTCAGGTTTTTCTTTAGCGCAGAATTGTATGAGCTAGAATAAGTTGATCTACAACAACCTCCATCACTGTGAACTTTTATTCTGTCTCACCCTAACGGCAGGTCATTATTATCACTAGCACAAGTCCTGAAGCCGTCAAAGTACATCTGAAGTATTCCATTCACTCCGATGAGACAAATTCAAGATTTTGGATTGTGGGCAGTTTATTATCTCATGTTCTTTGCAGTCAAATATTTATGACATTTATGACATAGTTGAGAAGCTAAATCTGACTGGTCTGGACACAGAACTAAAAATAAGCAAACAGGTTACATTTCTATATGACCTATAACATATATAAGTACTCAACATGTCATTTGACAAGAGTTGGGCAAACCCAGTCAAAACTGTTTTCTCATTAATAGTGAAGAGATGGAAAAGGTGCATGTAATCTTTTCCCCAGTGTTGAACTTTTCTATTTTCCTCCTTTAGCTCAATTTGAAAGGCTTTGTGTTGAAAGAGTCTCCAAAGAAACTAGTAGGTTTTAATGGAAAATATCATCCTAAAGGAATAGACTCTAATTTTTCTCTTTTCTGAGGATAAAAATATTATTATCTTAACATGAAAGGTCTATCTCTTCTCTTGCCGAGGGAAAAAAAAAAGAACTTTAATATAGCCCAATTCATCAAACTGATTCTTTCTTGCTCGTTATTTCTCATTGATATTCTCCTTGCTTGCTATACATTTTTAAATTAGTGTTTCATATATCCATGTAGCACAAATTATTTAGCTATTACCTTAGATTTGTATTCATTACATGTTTGTATGATTTTATCATTGCTCAGCATTATTACACCCATAAGGGAATGACTTGTATTGCCATAGTTACAAAGGTAGGAGTATTTAATTTTGAAATCAGTATCTTCTCTGTTCATAATCAGGTGAAGAACCAAAGTGTCAGTTTAAATAAGTTGTTCTTATTTATCTAGGCATCTTTTTTCTAGAATAGTCTTATTCCTGTACATTAACAAAGTATAGTTTTGCCCTTTATTTTTTAAACCAAAACACGTCATTTTCAACCTGACCTAAAGGCATGTAATACTAATGCTGGAATAAGAAAAAAATGTAAGCCCCATGTTAGCAAGCACTGGAGCTTTACATCTTGCTTAAACAACAACAGACTTCAAACTACAAACACTAATGAACAGTTTTATTTCAGTGTGCATATTCGTTTTCTTTCTTATATTTTAGAAACCAAGGGAAAACTTCTCTGCAGCTCACTCCATAGAAATCATAAGACTCCTACTAATGGAAAGCACATCCTACTATTTATATTATCATCTGTTCAGCAGATGTCAGTGAAATATTTGTTTTAGGAGTCCTTATCATGAAAATATTTTGATTTAAGGCTACTAAGTTATTTCTCTCTTTGTTCTAGTACCAAGTGCAAGGTAGTACAGCTCTTTCTTATAAGCTTTATACTAAGCGGTTCTAAGTATATAAACGAATCCCTTCAGAACCTGAGTTTCTAAAAATCAGTGAGACTAAAATTCTGTATGTACAAACTTCTCATTTTCTCATACAAAATTGAGGTAGTAGTAATGCCTTGAAAATACTTGCATTAGTTTGAGCACATGGTTTGCTCTGCATGTCCTCAGAACACTTCAGAATAGAGTTCAAATGCCCTCAATGAGCATTTAAAGTGAGGTGTAGAGTGTATTTGGGGCATTGATATAGTGTACTAAATTGGTAGGAGATGGGGTACTAACACTACACTTAGTTTCAGTAGGTGACAAGACACACTGATTAGTGTTTTGTAACTTATTGAATAGATGTAGTGTAGGTGTCCTGTAGCTGACTATTAAAAGAAACAAAGAATAAACCTTAACCTGTCTGTATCACAAAATTCATTTCTAAACTGAGATACACCTCTTCAGTTCAATCAGTGTTGGAAACTGTATGTAAAATGCTTTGGACATGATGATAGCTTCAGGTTTCTAGTAGTATCTTACACTACTGCTATGTGACTAATTACTTTGTTGCTAAGATATGTGAAATACAAAGGATTTTTTAAAAACAGTAGTTTACTGTTTATATGCAGTATCTTTACACCAAAGTAACAGAAAACTTTTCAAAGTATGAAAATATGTATTTAAAGTAGTTTATTACAAAAAGAGGTACAAAATATGCATGGAAAAACAAATACTATCCAGTAATGCATTGCTTTATTCAAGCCATTTCTATATTTATTTTATTATATAACAGGAGTAAAAAGTTTGAAACAGGGTAAGCAAAAAGATTAAAAAAGGGTTGATTCTCTTCAGAGGTATTCTGTTCCATTTCAGCATAACAATAAACTGAAAAATCTTTGAATAAGTTCACAATTACTTAGCTTTCTTCTCATTATATACCTTTTAGAGAGAAGAAATTAAGATTTTCTTTGCCAGCGTAAAGGGTTAGCAAAATGCAAAGTTGCTTTGCTGTTTTGTTGATTTTTCACTCTTTCCGAATTATTCATATGGTTGCTCTTGAGAAAAAATTATGACTAGAGAGCACAAAGTCCCAGTAATTTTTTTTAAATGCATCATCATTACAAAAAAAATATTATTCCCTTGCATAATGCTAAATTATGAGACTAATTTAAGAGAAATTTGTACAATACGCACATTATTTAATGAGAAAATCCTTTCCTCAGAAAAAAAGAATAGCAGAAAAAAACAAGAAGTCCAACATTAGTGGAGGACATATTCCCAATATTTATCCCTGCTACTCAAAATACATATTCTAGAAAATCCCAGAGCTGGTGAAAGGCCAGATAGATGGCTCTTGGGACTGCTTCTAAACTTAAAATGGTTAAGAGTGATATTTGCAGTAAAACCTGATCAGGTCTGTGCTGACATCTGTTCAGTCCAGCAGAAATCAGAGCTGGTTCCTGAATTTGCAATTGAACAGAATTATCAAATTGCTAAACTTACTCCTTTGTCTTCAGCATCCCCATTTTTCCATTCCGGACAAATTTGAGGTTTTCCTGAGGTTTCCTTACACTCTCCTAGACACTCTTTATCCTTTGCATAGAGGAAGAACTTCTCCCCTCACTTCTCCTCTCAGAAATTGTTTTTTAATTAGTCACTACATCACATGGCAAATCACTCCCCTGGTGCTTCAACACCTTAAGGACACAGCACTAGGGAAAGCATACACCAAAAAACTGTCATTAGTTGTTTGTCCTCTCCACCAAGGAGAAGGGATACTTCAAAAATGGGTTGATGTTCTGTCTTGTAGCTGTTTCACAACCAGTTATATTTTTTTAATTTTTTTTATATTCTATACTTTATGCAAACTAGGATAGCTATAAGAGGATAACAGATGTTTAAAACTGGGACATGTTTTTCTATCTGATAGGAGAGCTGTAAGTACTAGCTTCTTGAAAGTGCTACAAAATACCTATTCAAAATATTTTTGAGGGGAAAAAATGGTGTAACTAATAGGCTTTGCATGGATATCTTTAAGGCATATATTTGCACAAAAGGCATCCTTTTAGAGAAAAGGTATGCATTAGAGAGATAGCAGTTTCTTTTATGATCAAAACAGTTCTCTGCAGCAGTCATGAATCATGTGTGGTACTGTTAGGTTTTTCTTATTGTTATTCTCAAACTTTTCTCTCTTTAATGATTAATTTGTTTTCTTTTAGGGTTGTTCTCTTTACTTCTGTAACTTCAGTTTGTCTATATCTCTATGTCTACTTCTGGCTCTTGTGTCGAATAACAAGAAATAGTTTCTGTTTTATTGGTTTGTTTTATTCCCCTTTCCAGCATTGAAAAGGACTTATGAGGGTTATTTTTCCTGTGATCTAAAATTCCTATGACTAAAATAAGCATATAGGTGTAGCTTTTGCTTTTCAATCATTAATAAAGGTATCTTTGTTATGACACAAGCTTACTGTTTTAAGTGTTGAAACTTTTCCTCAATGTACCTTTCTTTTTTTCTAGTCAGTATTCTAGGATATTGAATCAGGTTTTTTTTACTAAAAATAAACATATGAAAATAACACTAGTAGAGCCCTTCTCAACTTCCTCATTTCCTTATTTTTTTTAATTAATAGCTTATTACAGTGGTCAAACAAAACAAGCATTTGAATATATATGTAAGATTTTTTTAAGCCTACCTCCTTTCCTTATGACAGAAAGCTGTTACTGCAATTTAAATTTCATACATATGCTGAAGGTAGTTCTAAAGGTAACAGCTAGTTCTAAACTATCCAGTATAAATCTTTCAGTCTTTTCAAATGCCTATTATTCTTCATCAATTTATCCTGTGGCAGCATCCAAGGGCCCACTAAGGACACACATATACTTCAGTTTATTAGATGCTGGAAAATCTTAGAAAAACATTCTTCCTATCTTAAGATACACCTAGTCCTTCAACAACAAACTGAACCCAATTAAATCAGATGTTCATATGCTTATAGTTGTCATGACCAGGAGCTAATCTGATGGAAGAGAACAAAAAGTGCAGGACTATTAGCCAAGAGTGTGGAATAAGAGAAAAGGGTTACGAGATCTTACAGAAAAATTCACAACTTCATTGTAAGGCCACAGAGGAGTGCTGTGATCAATTACTCTGAATTTCATTGTAGTTCAAGACATAAGGGTCTCCAAAAAATATTTTTTTATATTCTAAAAGCACACAGTTTCTTTCCCAGGATAAAGCATCCACTGTTGTGTTTTTTTTTTTTCAACAGTTAGCCACATTCATTATTAGCTAATTATTACTTATGTTAACCTGTAGAAATGGAGACATTTGTCTAGCTTTCCTGAGTTCTCTCTATCAAAATTCATCAAAGCAAAATCTGTATCATAATTAGTTTCAACTTGTCAGTTTCCACTAATGGGTTCTTATTCGTTGCTAAACTGAAGATTCCATTTCAAAAAGTAGTACTTCTCATGAGTACCTTCTCAGGGACTGTGATCAAGTTACCCTTTGATGTCCTCTTTGATAAACTAAGTAAATAGACCTATTGGAATCTTTCATTATAAGATATGCCTTCCAATGCTTTAATCATGCACAAAACTCTTCTTTGAACTTCCTCAAAACTATCAGCATCTGTTCTGAGAGCAACAAAACCTTTTCAAACATTTTCATCTAAGACAAGTCAGCTACTATCAAAATCACTTAGCCATGATTCCAAGTTTATATATTTTGGCTATTGACAAAACACCCACCATTCACTTTTGAAGCAGAAAATCCTTTCACTGTTATTTCGAACTACTAAGAAGAGGGAAGAAAATGGAGGGGGGAAGTGTCAAAGAGCATTTTCTTTTTCTTTTCACATCCTGCTTGCAAGTCAGTGCTGCTGCCATAGGAGAGTAGCAGCAAATTGTATTACCTGAAAAGGCAGTTGCTTTGAAATTGTAATACAGAATTAAAAACCATGTTGTTACTTGAAGTACATTAATGTTGATTTACTACCCAATAAATACAAAAAGCTTCTACTGAGGCTTGCAGGCTAATGGAGAGAAACAGCACAAAGATACTTCTGTGATCAGTTGTTTGCCTAATTACAAGTTGTAGCTGATTAGAGCTGTTTAGTGTGACTTTCACGCCGTGGTTTTATTCCCTGTGCCTAAACCTCTGAGCCCAAAAAGCTGCAATCTAGGCTGCCTGCAGGATTCCACCAAAATTTGAAACATTTTAGCAAAGTCATCACACCCAGCTCTTTCTTACCCAAAATTTCCATGTAATGGCCTATAAAAATTCTGTTGTTGTAAAAATATTGATTAAATGGCTGGTAATATGCTGCCTTACATGACAGGTTCACCTACTATGGGATATTACATTAAGCAAATGCTTTCCACATGCTTCAATTGTGGCTGCCTTCTATCATCCATCTCAGTAGTACAGCACAGAGAAAGAGCAGTGTTAATGTCTTCTTCTTTTCTTAGGTATTCAGACTGTAGAGTCTTCTGCAGCACACGTTCTGAGAGATAATTCAAATGGAAAAGCAGGCTATATTTCCATCTTGACCAAAATAGGTCTGCACAGGTTTTCTGTCTAAAGTTGGATTAAGCTAACTGCTTCTGATGTCACTTACAGGAAAAGCTCTTATTTTGTGATTCATGTCTTGTGGGTAAATGGACAAGGAGTTCATTTAAGAGAGAAATGGAAAAATAGAAAAAATTATATTGAAGACAGCAGCAAGGAGGGAAGGAACAACACAAAATGTTTAAACAAAAAAGGATCTTCTAAGTATAAGTGTCCTTTGTGTCTTCCATCTTTCCTCCCCTTTTTCCTTCTTGAGCTCCTTCCTTTTTGTCTTTCATTTTGCTGGACTCTTTCTCCCTTTCTTTTTTTTCTCCTTTTCTCTTTCTTTTTGTCTTTTCTTCTCTGTCCTGTGCTATACAATTCAGTCAACCCAAGCAACACAGTTGTCCATTGACCAAAATGCAACTGGAAGTTGTACAATCTGGTTCTGTTACAGTTGTTAATGACAGCAAGATGACTTGGGCTCTACAAACCTGAAAGAAAATGCCTCTCTCACTTCCCAGGTCAGGCTGCTGCTTAAGCTTCTGTCAGAACTGCAGCTGGTAGGAGCACTTTGATCAGATAGCCAAAGGACAGACAAGGAGAAGGAAAAAAAGTAATTGGTGTAACCTGACAAACCTGAGACTCTGACTGTCATTGCAATGAGAGATAAAGACTAAGTGCTGGTGAGAAAGAGTGAAGATTTTCAGAGCTGAGTGGACTAGACCTCCTTCCTCCTTACTCAGCTCAGTTCAAAGCAGCGCAAATGCATACTAGAATCTTCCTTGCAGAAATACACAGTGATATCTGCACAACAATCATGCTTGAAATTTATCAGTCTAGAAATAAATTTATTTCTGGCCATTTAGTCTTACTTTTGTTTCTGCACAATTCTCTCTTGCCTGTGCGACTTTTGTTAGAGTCCAATGTCAAGGACAGTACTTTGATTCTGCAACTCTCTTGCTTTCTTTCAAAATTGTTTAAAATGAATAATTTTTTTAAGGCTTCTGTAGACTCCTCCCTCTGTAATCTTCCCAACATGCAGAAAATCATAGAGAAATTAGAAAGATTTCCCGCCTCCTATTGCCCCAATACATTGCCAAGGTTTTGGATGCACTTAGTTGCTGCCAAACTCCGTTACCAACAGTTGTTTCACATGAATTACATAGAAATACTGACCAGACGTAAAATTCCCTCTGGTCTCTTAGGTATCCATAGGTTTTGTTATTATAGGGTGCTTCAAAACTGACAATCTGGTGAATACTCTGTGTACGTGTGAAAAGTGTTCGTGGTAAAACACTGATGATATACTCAGAGAAATACTAGTCCTGCAAAGAATGTTACAGCATGTTGTGCCACTGACTGCACTATTAACCTTCACTCTGCATATGTTCCTAATATTAATCCAAATAATTCCAGTGATTTAGCTTATTAATAATATTTCGATCTATAAATATTTATTTTTATTCATTAACTTACAAAATGTGTTTTTCTTTCATCTGGACAAGTATTAGAGACAAGACTGATGTAAGAGATTAGAGAATGAAGACACATATTCCCACTCCTATGGGGATGTAGGTAATTAATAGCATAACTTTAGCAATAATTAGAACATTTTCCTGGGCAATTTTTTTCCTTTTCAGAGTCATTTATCTGGCCACCATTGTCTCAGTAGCTCAACTGCAATGTACAACATCAAGTGTAGAGAGAACGCTACTTGTTTGCACCTTTCTGGCACAGATGTGTTTGACACTGGAAGCTCATGGTCAATCTGGTGCACATCACTAAACTGGACTTCCCGTGCATCTGCAGGTCAGCCAGGCTGATATGCTGTCAAACCAAAATCATAGTGACTGGAAAAACCTGCCAAGTGCTTCACAGTGGCTTTAATGGAGTCTGAATTTCAGCCGCTTCATTTAGACATTAAAAGAAAGGGAAGAATACTGAGAAAGCTATGTATCTTATGCAACTGGTAGTCCTAGGGACAGCAACCAATAATCCAAATCATGTTTGCTGTTTATGGACATCTAGGACTCACACTTCATTCCTTTTGATCTGAGATAAACAAGTTAAATAAATGAATCTATAATGTAAAGTAATACACATGTGTGATGCTTTTAGGTGGATCTGCAACATAGTGCAAAAACCCTTAAGAGTTCGCAAGCCAAATAAGTAGAAAGCTACAGGTGTAGATAAACCTTATATATAACGTCACCATCTATTATCATGAAACCCCGTCTTGTCTGAATCCCTTAGTCACTGTAAAATAAATAAAAGAGTTTGGCAAAAAAAACACCTGAAGAAAAGCACAAAGATCTCTGTTTACAAAGCCATTGTACTGTCCACTCTTCTATATGGGTCTGAATCGTGGGTCATTTACCGCCACCACCTGCGTCTCTTAGAACGCTTCCATCAACGCTGCCTCCGTAC
>JAWMRA010000090.1:14102545-14114258 GCA_035584735.1 Pseudotriccus pelzelni | reverse complement strand
TGCGACCGGACTTGTCTGTCTCGCACTGGCCTTTTTAGCCATCAGCGCGCTTGTAGTAAGCATGGGTAGAGCCCTTCCCAAATCTTCGTTCGCAAAACCTAGCCATGATGATAACATAAATAAACTAAAATTATTACAATGAGTATAGAAAACAATTCAATCTAGTTTTTTAGATAATAAGAGTGATCATTTAATTAAGAAAAAATGTACCTTTTAAAGAAATTTACCACATCTGCTTGTATTCTTAGAACTACTTTATTTCCTTCTTTTATTTTGTGCACATATACTTCCACACACCAAAACAAGTTTCTCCCAGGCTGAGAATTCTTTTTGGAGTTTAGCCTAGAGCAAATGCCTATTACTGAGTTATGAAGAACTGGAAACAGACATATGTAAAGAAAATGTCAGTGACGCAATAATAACTTCCAAATATTGTTTCTACAAAGCATGCTGTAGTTCTTGCTGTATTTAGACAAATTCTGTTCTGTTTCCTTTATTCCTTAGGTTCTTAAACTGTCAGTTCTTGTAGGCTAACAAAATCTGCTGAAGTGCCCTAAATCTTTATGTCATGCTGTTCTCACATCACATTCAGTGTTCTATGGGTATATAATATGTAAAATATGAAAAGTAGTTTTCATCCCTCTTATTTCTAAAAGAGGCATGATGTATAGACATTACTCTCAAATTACATGTCATTTCTTTGTCTATTAGTCATTGCATTGCTGTTACCTCCTAAATTAAAATAAAATTACTCTTTCTATTTATTAACAGATACATTTTTTCTAAATTACAGTAATCTTTTCTATGAAATCAGCTATATAAATGTTCAAAGATACTCCAAAGCAGATCTTTTTTGAATTGTTGTGCTTGATCAATATAGCTATGTTTCTAACCTTTTCACTTTAAGTTTGCTGTTGCTAGCTTCTTCTGGTTCTTCTGAGTTTGGCATGAATGTTAAATGGCAACAGAGCTTGGTGTTACACCCCACTGCTCAGCCAGTTCAAATGCTGCTAGAAACCATGCTGCTCTCTTTCTACTCCTTAGGGAAGTTTGCAGCTAGTTAGTCCTGCAAATACTATTCCATTCCCTGGGAAAAAATATTTTCTAATTTTATTTGTTTATTTGTTTATGTTTTCTTATTGCTTCTGATATTCTGTCCTTGTTGAGGTTGCAGTGACTGGCTTTAAATTCTTGTGGTATTTCCTCAAGATTGTAAGGTTTTATGCTAGCTTTCCTCAAGGACTGACTGCTCTAGGACTGAGAAGTAATTTTCCTTAGCTAGAGATAGATATTGGTAAAGTCTTTCAAAATTTCATGATGAAGATGCATTCATAGAGTAACTTGTCATATGATTTAGGTATCTTTTTTATGCTATAGTCACATTAAAATTGTCATGTCATTCCTAAAAAGAGTGGAGTGGGCATGGTTGTGGCACAGAAGAGTTTTTAGTCAATTAAAACAATAGACAGAGTAGAATGAGAGAAGTGTGGTGAGAATCTGACTGCAAATGCATGGATGCACAGGATAAGCTTTTGAGGAGACCCCAGACAACAGACTTGACTCTACAGATTGGCTAAGAGAGTACTGTATTTGTTGTTGATCTGCTACAAAACATCATGGGGATCATATCAGTTAATTGGTACTATTAATACAGTTTTTTTAATTACTTAATAAAACTGTAGATCATATCTTAAGAGGTTGTGTGGCAGACTAAGAAAAGGGAATTGTGCTACCCAGTAGGAGCATCTTGTCTTGAGCTCTTTGACTTAGTTATCAAGCAAGCAAAGGTAACTGCAATGCAAATTTACTAGGGCCTTGTAATGAGTATTGAGATTTCCCCCAACACAGAATCTGTGATATTTAGGGCTTTGACATGGGCTTACCCCGCCCGCCTCAGTCTGCAGTGTTGGGCAGTAGAAAAAGCAGAACTTATTTTCTAAAATATCGTCTCCCTATAGATTTTATAGATCATGGATAATGCAACTTCCACTATGAACAGACAGGGCTTTTTCCTGAAATTCCAAGACAGACCATAGTTACATCAATCATAAAATTCTGTCATAGATTTTTTCTTCTTATGAAATAAATTTAGCTTCATAGAAGAAAAATAAAAGTGGAAAAGAAAAAGGAGAAATTTTTCAGATGATTGATTCCAACCTTTAGACATAAAGTAACATCTTCATAAGTATATGTTAGCTGCTTTCATATCCTTCTAACTGTGATTAGTTTTCAGCCTCCAACCACAAAATCGTTTCTGAAGTTTTTCTAGTCTGAAGTGTACATTTGACATAGCTTTTGTACTTATTGGAGGACTAGGATTTTAAACTTTCTGTGGCATGACATGCCTATAAATCAATAAACTAAAACTATTATTCCAACTATGCTAAGGAACCAGTAAATCTAGAAAGTAACTCAGGATGCCAATAAACAACTCACATTAAAAAAAAAAAAAAAAAAAAAGCTGTGCTGTAGACCCTTACTAATCAATATTTAAATTAATTTAATTTATTTAATTCCAAATCATAGTGTTCCATATCTGAGAGCAGTGTTACAAATATAAAAATACTGACAATTCTTTTGGGCAGATAAAATTGAAATTTCCCATTGCTGTCATCAAGTTCAGTGGAAAGTTTCAAAGAATGGAATCTCCATTTCAATATTTCAACATTTGTTTTCAATCCAAAAGACTTTTAAGATTTATGATACTGAAAATATTCATAAAACAAGGACGTTCAGAAAAAATATTATTTTCAAAATGTTAATATGTTGTTTTGACATTTCTAACTGATATTAAAAGTTTGCCTTTGAAAAGTCAGAATATTTTACATTACTGACTAATACCCAGGAAAACTGTGGTGTACTACTGACATATGTGATCCATCTTTGGATCCACTGAACAGACATCATGTTTGTGATACTGTCTTTATGTTATAAAATACCTCAATTTCTTTATATTCCCAGGGAGAGAAAAGAAAGCAAACAAGAGAGTTTCACAGCTCAGGTCTTACTTGGTATGAAAATTAGCTGGCATTTTCACCATGGTTTAACCACACAGCTATACTGTCACAACAGTGTTAGAGATGGTAATCTCCAAGGTTTATATAGCATATGTCAGGAATGTGAAATCTCATTTTGCTTCTTCAGTAAGACGGGCCTTCTTCCCTCCCACAGACATAGTTTGTGCCTCTGCTGTGCTGTGAGTACATCAAGATTTAGGGCACCTAGATTAGCATTAATCCTGAGCTTGAATTTTTTATCCTGGTACCAGGCCCACCAGACTGCGAGTGCAGCCTGTTTGTTGGGTTGGACAGACAGGATGAGGAAATATGCTGCCACTTTTAAGAAGCAACATTTTGAAACTGACTTATGAATTTTAGATGGGATTTTGTTTTAAGTCCGCTTTATAGCCTTGATGGCATGTCTGGAGAATGGTATGAATGTGAACATCTAAAATACCTACAGCCATTTGTGTTAGGAAGTATTGGCAAAAGCTTGATGATTTCCAGTCTAGTGAAGGAGTCATTGAGTTTTCCTGTTTTGCTCCTGCATTAGTCAGTTCCTTTCCCTTAATTTTTTTTCCACAGGTAAGAAGGAAGAACAGAGGGAAAAAGAGAAGCAAATAAAGTTGTCTTGGACATGATATACTATACATGCTAAACAAAATATGGCAAATTGCAGTAAATAAAAAATACGTCCTGGAAAACAGAAGACCATCAAAGATGTCTCCCTCTTATAAAATACACCATTTTCAGAGGGAGCCATGGGAAATGACAACATCATTGGTCTATTACTCTGTTACTATTGTGAGGACTCTTCTCATGCTTGTTCTGCTACACAGGACCAAAAAGAAACTTCTCTTACCTCTACAGGAAAAAAAATACATTTCTCAACTGGTGTATGTAATTGAGAGTGTTGTATTCAGAGAAGCTCTGCCAACCTCTATCATCTAAGAGTGTCTCATCCTAGCAGGAATAAGAGCTCTCTTTTTTTCCTGTCCCAGAAATTATACTGTAATGATCAAAATACTTTACTACAAATTATTTGTATTTTAACAAGATAGGTTTAATGAAGACTAAACTGGGTCATTGTACTGATGAAATCATTATAAACTTCTTGGATCACCCTCGGTACCCAAAGATTCTAATATGAAATTGGTAGAGTAACAGCATATAGCCGAGAAAGACATCTACTCATGATTTAACCCTCTGACTCTTAGAGTGTTGATCTGCAGTCTGTTCTAACAGACCAATTTTATTTTAAACTGATTTCAGTTTCTGGTCATTGATGTTTATTACATATCTTTGCATCCTAAGCTAGAACTCACATATCACACATCATCACTTCAGCTATTAAGGTTATGGCAAGTAAAAAGTCGTGAACAGGACTTTTTTTTCCTCCACTAAAATAATATTGGAGAGTCAGAGAAAAAAATTACGTTAGATTTTCTGACACAAAAAAGTCTATGATAAATAAGGGGGATGCATTGCTCAAGATTATAATTTTGAACTGAGTATCTAATACAATAAAGTGGTATCCTGAAGTAAGTGTTTATTATTTAATGTTGGGAATAATAAGCCTATTTGGTTACCTTTATTTCCATTTAACTCTAATGTGACCTGATCATGAAAAATAAGTAACTACATACTCTGTTTTAGCAGGCATTTTCAAATTTAAAATATTTTGAATTTCAAAATTATTAAAAGATGACCTGACTTTGCCATCCTTTTTAGGACTCTAAAATTGTGTGATTTCTAGGAATTGAGAAGGCAATATTCACTGTCTTTGAAAATACTTCCAAAGCACAAGTCACCTTACAGTTTGCTCTCCATGTCATATATGAAAGCTAACCATTTCACAGGAATGCTTGAAGATTAATAGTGAATCAAAATTATCAGTGCTGTACATGAAGAAAAAAGACTCATCAGTGATGTTTATCAACTTTCTATAGTCCTTGAAGAATGTGGGCAGTCATCTGGGTACAGTCATTTTAGTCGCTTTTTGTTTATACATAATCTTACTGTTTCCTCTTAATAACTGCTGAATGCATTTAGAGCCTTTTTACATTCAGGACAGGAAGTAATGTTTTTTAATGTTTCTTCCAGGCCTTAGAAGGAGATACTTTCTACTACCAAAACCAAATATCTACAATTATTCTATATTTTTATTGTATCACATTTTACAGAGCTGGCTTTGTTCCAGAAAAGGAAATTGTTGGAAGTTTCTATTGTATTATTAATGTCATATCAAATTCTTCAAAACTAAAGGCAGGCATTGATAGAAAATGGAATTTCTGTGGTAATATTAAAAAGCATGAAATTGCACGGAGTGGAAAAACGTGTAAAGCTTGAAAACAAATATTCACATGCAACAATTTTTAAATAAATGCCACCATTTTTAGACATTGAAATGCCTTCTCCTGTTCTTAGAATTTTTGTACGGATAATGAGATTACCATTAAACCCTGTCATTTATTTGAAAGGGCTTGCATTTTAAACAATATTGAGTATTTCAATCTTTCTTTTTTCTTTTTTGTTTCCAAGCCATGTGCAAGATTCATAAGTCTTTACCTCTATGAAGTAATTTTTCCTAATAAACATTTTTGTACTAGTGTTAGGCCCCATGTGGCTTTCAGTAGACCAATAGTAAGCCATGATTAATAGCAATAACTCTAGTAAGCCATTGATCTAGATGACATCATCACACTAAACCTTCAGCTTCTTGCATGGATTTAAGAAGTGAAGCCAGGTTCATAACAGATAGAAAAAACATATGGTGAATTTTATTAGCCTTCTAAGGGATCTTGAAAATCCCAGGACCTCCTGTGATTGCTTTTTTTTTCCTATTATATCCACAATGTTATAGAAATCATGCCTAGTACAGTAGAGTGATGAGGAAGATGTGGATTATCCTTGCATGCGGAAGGTATATTATGCAGTTAGACTGCAGTGCCACACTGAGATGAAAACTCAGACAATAAATGTCACAAAGCATGTCAGCAGCAGGGAGGCAGGAGTACAGTCCTGGTAAAGTGCTCCAAAGTGAAAATCAAAGTAAGCAGATAAAAGCAGACATTGGTCTGGGCTTTTTAATCAGGCGTCTGGAACAAAGCAGAGGCAGGAAAGATAAATCTGTGGCTCTTTTATAGCACAGAGGGAGCAATGCAGTCGATCAGGTCAATGTTTATGTTAACTCTGGTGGAAGTCATTGAACATTCACCTTTCACCCTTGCAAATGAATCAGCAGGTTAGAAACTGTTGTTAATTTATGAAATAGCATGCAAACTCACTAACTATGTAGACTGAAGAGTAGGCAATTTGAAGCAATCCCTGGTTTCGATGGGGTGTTGGTATGGTGAAATGTGTAATGTGATTGTGAGTTGGCATTTTGAAACATCCATTTATGACAAAGTAACAGGCAATTAGAAGAAATATGCACAAATCTTAACTGATATAAACAGCTTTGGATTTAGATAAGTAGCTGCATTTTGAGAAGCTGAGCTCCTGGTTCTGGTCATTGACCTTCAGATAGGCAAGGCAGCCCTTTTTTTGAAGGAATAATAAAAAAACCCCCAAAACACATGAACACTAACAAAAAAACCAACAAAACAACCACCACCACCACCAAAAAAAACCCAACAAACTTACTTACCTACTTTCAAATTTTCTTTGAAACACCACAGCAATTCTTTTCCTTAGTCACACCAAGTGCTCAGGGAGTGAACTAAAAGATAGAGCCATACTAATAACTGCGAGCAGAGGAGTCTTCAAATGTCTCAGATGCCCAAACTTGTAGACCATGCACTGTGAGAACCTAAATACAGAAGTTTTTGTTCACCCCAGTGATGAATTGTAAAGAGCATAAGAAAACAACACACAGGATTCCCTTCAGCCACACTCCCTAGAACTCTGGGAGTACTCTTATCTGGGTCCTTCCAGAGGACTTTCAGGGACATAACTCCAGTCAATCACTCAGCTTCCTAAAGTATTTTCATTTCCACAAGACAAACTAGCTTCCTCAAGGATGGAAACAAGCACTTTCAATTTATGTCAGATCTCTCTGGAAGTAACTCACTTCCTTGCAGATCTAGTGAAAGGCACACTGTTCACAGCACACTGTCCCTAAGGTAAGAAATATCTCCATTACAGACATTGGGAAATGCAACTATTCTTTTAACGTTTGCGGGTGGCATTGCAGTAATATTTTGAGTTGGTTTGATGGTTTCCGTCAGATTTTGTCTATTTCCTCCATCTAAAACTAGTCAGCTTTTGACAGTTCCCAAACTGGAAATGTTGATATTCCAAACTGCTGCACTGTCTGCTCTCAGCTGTGAAGATTTCCAGATTTTCTTAATTCCCTGCTGCATGTCATTTTAAAGGCCACCTGTCCACAGTGTTTAGATGATAGTCACTACCTACTGTGATGTAGTACCATGCCTGTGACAAACACAAATGGATTTGATGCCAAGCAGGAGGCAAAGAATAGAGATGGCATTATGCTTATACTGAGGGAATTTTCTAAGCTGGAAAAAAAATCCATAACTTTTCTTATGCATTATCTTATCTTCATTGTGCCATCACTGTTACAAACATAACATAGTATACAAGCAAAAAAGACCAACACAACAAATAATGCCCACAAAAGCAGCAGAGTGTGGTTTAAGTTGATAGACAGATTGTTTTGATTCATTATGGTACTTACATTTTCTTTCCTACTTGAACTAGGATTATAATTATTAATCATAAACTGATTATGTTGAAAAACATAGAAACTAATGGAGGGTAGAATAAACTGAATTCAGCTATTGTGGCTATACATAGGAACCATCTTCCAAGTTATAGGTAGTTATATACTTTTTAAAAAGTTTTATTGTTATATTTAAGTTTTCATTAAAAAAAAAACGAACAAAAACAGCACAAAATATCTTCAGGCATAAGTGCAATGAAATGTAGGGCAAAACACTGAGAGTAATTTGAAAAAAAAATTTGTTGAGTACATGAAAATAGGTTTTGATTCAATGAAGAGTTGTGTAAATAATTGTGTAATTAATAATTGTGTAAATACTGTAATTAATAGTTGTGTAAATAATAATTGTGTAAATAAAATAACATGATCCTGCCAGATACAACATAATGATCCACAGGTTATTAAAGACAAGAAATTCCCTGTCCTCACTTTATAGATACCATGGGATATACTGCAATGATTTATACAGCTTCAGGACAAAATATGAAAACCGAAACAATCTCTGCACAAGTTTCCACCCCCATGACCGGACAAATATTGTGACAGTTTATGGAATTCACCTTTCTAAGTCCTGCACTTACAAAGTGGCTAAATGCAATATCAGAGAAAAGACTTAGAATGTATGCTGATTAACATCTTCAGTTGTTAGTTGGGTCAGACAATTATTGGAGAAAAGTGGACCAAAGTTTTAATTTATTATGATTTCTGTAGGAAAACCAAGCCAAATCATAATAAATTAAATGTCTCCCCCTCCATGCCCCGATTTGTTATCTTCTTCTTTTTTTTTTTTTTTTTTTAAATATGACTGCAGACTTTAAATTTACCATTATTTTCATTCTTTGCAGTGATTAGGTGGCCCACAAAGCAGATACAGCTGATAAATGAGGAAGCCCTTTGTGCTTTAGCCATTGCCAACAATGAAACAGATGCTGATGGTCAGGAGAACGAGCTCCTGCACTGCAAAGGCATCCTGTCAAGTATTAGCCTCTGGCAATTACATTATGGGGTTACATGTTTTCTGTTAGCAATATTACAATAAAAGTGCCACACATTGTTAGTTGTAGAAACAATGCTAGGATTACAGAGTGTACCATGTAAGTAATGAACAGACAGGACAGAGAGCATGCTGAGTAGGTCACCTAGGTTGATATTGGCATCTCTTCAGTCTCAGGGAGCTTTATTTACTCATGGTTTTGAAATGAATTATATATCTTATTATTTTTATTTTCCTCTTATTGATAATTGTCTTTTTTCATTCCCTTTTCTTATTACAAATTTAATGAAAATAAGAGAGTAATGTTAATACAGAAAGTATTATGCATTTAAATTGGACAGCAGTCAGGAAATGACAATGTTAATATTTCTATGCAAAGTCTAATTCTATGTAATTGATACATGCTACGATCTGCATGAAAATACCTCTCAATATAGCCAGTAATCCAGAATACCACATACCATAAGTGCAGTGTGAACATTTTAGTGCTTCCATGGGAATTCTAACACTATAGTCTCTTGATCCATATGTATTTGATTTCTTACACAAAAACCACAGTAGATGGAATTCCTAACTGCTGTAAAATCTTATACTTGGACTGAAATTGTTGGATCTGTTTTATCCACAGGAATTGAAGCTCTACTTTAATGTAATTGGTAACTATTCTGTCTTTTCTTATGCACTAAAGCACCTCTGGACAAAGGGTACTACCTTTAGACTGTTGGATGAAACACATTCAAAAATTGACCCTACTGTTTGATTAATAACTGAAAAAGCTGATAGACTACATCCAAGATAGGACAATCAGTACTGATCATGGCACTCAGTTTCACTCCATGAATGAAAGTATAAAATACAGATTCTGACCCTAAAACTGTGTGGAAAACTTAATATCTGTCTTTGTGATTAAGAAGATTAAACAGTTTTTAAAATGTCACCACTCATTATGGGTATTGTGTGGAAAAGAAAAGGATATAAGCAGAGAAAATTAGATTTTTTTTTTTACTGGATATAAGCAGAGAAAATGAGATTCCTGTGGCAGACCAGTCTCAGGACAATAAAATGTTTAGCTAAATCTGGAGGTCTGAGAGAATCCACATTGAATTTGGAGTTTAACCTCCAATTTGACATATTCAAATTTTCCAGCTGAGGTGGCTTGATCTTTGAGACTCGATAAAAAATATTTTCTCCATTAAGTTGTTTTAGTTTGGGGGTTTGCTTTTTTAGATCAAAAAAGAATTCATATCACATAATATAGAAATTGGAAAGGAATCTATGGAAAGGAGTTAATATTATGTGCCACATCAGTCTATTTTTACTCATTAGATACAGACAAATGAAATCCTGTCCAGAGCTGGATACCAGTCAAGTGCTAGTCAGCCAGACCATTCATTAATTTGATACATGATCAGCTGAGAAATTTTTGATCTCTTACAGTGTTTTGGCATAAAATTCCTTCTCAGATTTGTTTTAATTCTAGTAGATTTGTGCTTTGAACCTGTTCAAGTAATAATGCAACGTTTATTACAATGTAAATAACATAAGAAGGACATCACACTCTTAGGGAGTGTCCAGAAAAGGATGGCCAAGATGCTGAAAGATCTCAAGACTTGCAAAGAGCAGCTGAGGTCACTGGATTTCTTCAGTCTGGGGGAGAGAAGGCTGAGGCTGACCACATCATGGTCTACAGCTTCCTCAGAGAGAGCAGTGTCTGGGGACATGTTGATCTCCTCACTTTGGTGACCAGCAGCAGGACATGAGCAATGAACTGTGTTAGGGGAAGTTCCGCTTGAACATTAGGAATAGTTTCTTTACTGAGAAAGTGGCTGGTCACTGGAACGCGTTCCCAAAGGAAGTGGGGACCTTTTTTGCCCCCCCCCAATAAAAAGGCAATTAATTTTAAATCTGCATTTAAGAAACTTTAAAGGTAAATAAAAAAAATAATGCTCAGGCAGCTTAAGTATAAAAATTATACAATCTGAAGTATAATAAATATTTAGGACCCACTCAAACAACCTGCTTAGGTTTTAGGTTTTTTTCAGAGACTCAATCCTTTGCTCAAAAAGAAATAAAAGACCCTTCAACAGCTAATGTCTGCTAAAGATGCTTGTTCATAATAGACAATATACATAGTGAAAAAATAGATCCTACCTTGTTCAGGGAGGAGCTAAATAAATTCATGAAATCCAGGCTGAAAATTAAGTGGAAGATCTAAGCATCAAATATGGGCTGAATTATTTGGTATTTATTAGCGTGTGTACTACTAGCTACATACTGACCTCTTCAAATTATATTTATTAAGGTAAGCAAAGAGGAGGAGGCTTTCTCATTGGAAAATATGTGTGTATTTGTGGACATCTGCATTCATATAGCCACAGATCATATCATAAATTTTATTTGGTCTCTCCTTTCTTGGCTGCCAAGATTCCTATGAAAGCATCTCACTTTCATGTGCTGGAAAGCTTTTATTTTATATATTAAACTCTATATTTATTACTCCATGGCTAAATATGCTCATTAAATTTTTCTACAAGATAATTAATTCACCATTCTTGCTTACCATATGTAATACACCAAACAAACAAATAAAAAATGCCAATACTTTCTTTTTGAGTGAAGAACAGGCAAATTGAGAGAATTTTCAACCCTTATTTAGAAGAATAAAATATTAATAATGATTATTATTAATTTTGGTTTGCATTTTTTAGGGGAGATTTTGCTCTTAGTATTAAAAGAGTGCATTATTCCATTAAACACCTCAGCATCCTGAGTTGTTGAAACCAGTTTCAATAACTCATCCAAGGTAGCAGTTTTAAGAATTCAAGATATATTAGGTATAATTATCTACTAGTTTAAGGTTAAATAGGTCTGCAATTTTTATCCTTTCAAAAATAATGTCAAATTTAACAACTGTTTGCAAAAGGTTTAATAATATTATCCAGAAGTGGGGTTGGAAAGAGCATAAGCCCCCCCCCC
>JAWMRA010000090.1:14088516-14101390 GCA_035584735.1 Pseudotriccus pelzelni | reverse complement strand
AGATCTCTTTGTCTGCATAAAGCTTCTCTCACCTTAGAGCAATTTGTGGAGGGTGTGGTAAATATTGTTCCCCTAGGCAAACCCATGACAGAAATTTTGAAGTAATTTTAACCTTTTAAGAAATTATAAATAGTAAAAAGTGTAACTACATATGTATTGCAAAACACCACCATAGGTCTGAGTAGTATTTTTCTGTAAATCCTACATGTATAAGCTATTCTGTAAGATGTCTATATTTGTAGAAAAGATTTCTACATTTTCCCTTGATAAATTAAATCTTATTCATAAGTTCAACATTATTATTACTCTTATATTTCTGGTATACTTGCCACACTTTTATTTAAGCCTTCAATATTTCCTGCTAGGAAATTCTACATCTACAGTTACAATTATTTAAGGTATGACAAACGAGTTATGTCATGCAATTTATATGCCACGAGCATAAATGTTCTTTATTCTAGTTGTATCAGTAGGTAGCAGCTAAGTGTATACAGAGGCATTTTGTTCTGCAGGCTAGATATTCTCCTGGTCAGTGTGCTGGTTCCAGAGATAGTCTTGTTATGCATCCCCAGCCACAGTTTGAGTTAACATTCAAGGGCCTTAGTTTCGAAACTGCCAGAGGCCGAACTCATTGGGGAGATAAATTATCCTGCCCCCCAGGGACAGAAACAAGCTACCTGTCACTTGTCAAAGAACCAGCACTAGTGCATTGGTACCTAATGTCCTACCATCCCACCTGTGGGCAAAATGGCTGTTATGAAAGCGTAGTCATGGATAAATGTGATGGAAAATAGGCTGGGATGAGAGCGATTTAGATAAATGAGACCCACTACAATTAGTAGGAAAGTGAGCTGGCAATGACTTTCTAGAGAAAGCTTTTAAAGCCAAAGTGACCTACATTTTTTTCTTACTGAACTATACTCAGAGAGACTTCTGTGTATCATATTTCTATAAAATCCATGTCTCACCTTTTGCTAGTCAACCCTCTGCTGTTTCTGTCAAGGCTGACACTTACAGTTTGTGTTTTTCTCTGGTTTGGGAAATGTGTTTCTCAGTCAACAGTGAGCAATGAATAAGGGTCACACTGCCCTGAAAGTAGACACTCATTATCAGTTTTTCCAATTAACCAGATCAAGAAGATTAGCAGCCACGGGAGCTACAACAACTGCACAATGTTCTATTGGTGTTATGAAAAGACAGTTTCAGTGAGCGCCTCTTCAAATTTAGCTCCATTTGTGCTCCACACTAATAATGACTCCAATTGACTGAAACCAGGAAAAAAATATCCAGTTGTCATTACATGACTGCAGCTAAATGCTTGCTTTGAAAAGTCTCTCAGAAGATATTAAGTTTCAGTGAGTTTACTGCAACATGCTGTGACTGAATATTTCATTCTAAAAGATGCACTGTCATTTTAAAGCAGCAGCCTGTGCAGCTACAGATTAATTACTAATTTTAAACGCTATGCTTTCTGTTTCCCTGAAAATTAAGAAACTTAGTGTGACAAAAATTGCCAGAGCACAAACAAAAAAAAATCTTGAAACCAGATTAATTACAGTGTAGTCTGCCTGTATCACATCTTCAGGGATATGATATATGAAACAAAGCATAAGCTTCATACATTAACTTAGACATAAGTCAGGCATTTTTGCCTTCACGTTGTGTAAACACAGGCTCCTAATGTAAAATAAGATGAGATAGTACATTCCAACATGACACATTTTTGTCTGAACAATAGTTAAATATTTGCTTGATCCTATATTCTACCACAGAAAAAGAAAAACTTGATTTTACAAAGGTGATAATTGTGTAATCACCCTAAATTGGTGAATGGCAGGGCATTTAAGCAAAATAAAAAAAGGAAAATAGCAATATAGAATAAAAATAGAAACTAGTGATCTAAAGCTGAGAAGCAACTACATTAAAAAGCAAGTTAGTTTTCAGTGTGTTTGTTATTGCACACTTTAGGATATCTGTCTAAAACCTTAAGAATTCTTGTGTTAGTTATGTAGTGACTAATCCATTTGACATCACAAATCTGTATTGAAATGTTGACAGGGCTTTAACTGGTTTAATTGATTTAATTGGTTTATATGGTTTAACAGGGTTTATAAAGCAAATCTCATTTGAATATGTTATCTGTTTCAATTTTATAAGCCTCCATTATATCCACTTCGCCAGTTCCCTCAGGACATGCGGATGCATCCCATTGGGTCCCACGGTCTTCCCTTAGATGTTCTTGAACCTGATCTTCTCTTATAGTGGTAATTCTTCAGTTTACCTGCCCCTGCCTTTTCCCCTTGTGACTTGGGCAGTGTGGCTGAAGCAGTTGCTGGTTAAGACTGAGGCAAAAAAGAAATTACCATAAAAGAAATTATTTCCACAAAAAAATAGAAATTACCATATGCTTGGTAACCATGTCTTCTGTTACCTTCAGGAGAGGGACCATATTTTCCCTGTTCTTCCTTTAGCACCAATGTACTTATAGAAGCATTTCTTGTGGCCCTTGACATCTCTGGAAAAATTTAATGCTGTCAGGGCTTTAAACTTTCGTAATGTGATCCTTTGTTGCTCAAAAAATGTCTCCGTATTCTCTGTCCTTGTTTCTATCCTTGTATTCTCTGTCCTTTCTTCTATGCTCTGTAGGCTTTCTTTTTGTGCTTGAGTTTGTCCACTCAGGCCTCCTGGTACTTTGGTCTGACTTTCTCTTTGTTGGGGTGCTATCACTCCTGAGGTTGGAGGTGGTGGCATTTGAATATCAACCATCTTTCTTGGACCTATCTTGCCTCCAGGACTTTATCCCGTTGTACTCTACCAAGTAGAACCCCAAAGAAGCCAAATCTGTTTTCAAAAAGTCCAGGGTAGTGAGCTTTCTGTGGGCTTTCTTGCAACCCTAAGGATCAAAAACTCCACTGCTTCATGGATACTGCAGCCCAAGATGCCCTAGAGCTCCACTTTCCTCTCTTTCTTGATGAGCACAACAACTAGCATAGCACCTGTCCTTCTTGGATCATCTATCACTCAGAGAAGGAAGTTGTCATCAACATATTCCAGTAACTTCCTGGATTGCTTATGCCTTGCTGCATTGCCTCTCAAAATTGGGGTGCTTGAAGACCCCCAGGGACTGTGAATGTGAGGCTGGTCCTATCTTTCTGTAGAGGCATTCATCTTCTTGGTCTTCCTGTTTCAGAGGCCTGTAGCAGACATCCCACCCCGCCCCCTGTAATGTCACCTGTCCCTGCCCTCCCTTTATTCCTGACCCATAAACTCTCAGTCAGCTACTCATCCATCCCAAGGCAGAGCTGCCTGCACTCCAGGTGGTCACTGACAGAGAGGGCAGCATTGACTCCTCATCTCCCTACCTGTCCTTCCTAAAGAGCCTGTATCCTGCTATTCCAGCACTCCAATCACAGAAGCCATCCCACCAGATCTTTATGATGCACAGTCCTGCAGGTGTGTCCACACCTCTGACTAATCTTGTTTGTTCCCCATGCTACCTGTGTTTGCATGGAGTTAAGCTGGACATGAAGACAACTGTTGCTGTAATGCCTGGAATTCCTCCGTGCTGCCCTTCAGGTGCTCTCCCGAGGACCTGCAATCCCTCTCCAGGCTCTCAACATCTCTTGCTGGCCTCTGGCATCAAACAGATAGGAGTGGGATGCACTGAGGTTCTCCTCCAGTGGCAACTATTCCTTCTCTATTGCTTTTCTATTTCACTTGAATAAAAAGATAAGACAAGCCTCAAGGAGCACTAAACCAAAGAACAGAAAAAAAGAAAAACAGAGGAATTTTTATATTTGTATGTTTAACATCAAGGCAACAGTCCTCATCTGTTCCTCAGCATATCCTTGAATTAATTTGAAAGATACAGTTGTTAAATTGGAGCTTAGTCTTTGCAGTCAAGTTTGATGGAAAACAATGAAAGCACCCTATTGTTTTGGGGAAGTAAATAAATAATAATTTTTTTAAAAAAGAATAAATATTCACGAGATGCTGACAGACAGACAACAAGGAATTGGTCATCAGACAAAAGAAAAGGGTCAGTTTTGAAAAAGCTTTAAAAAGAAGGCCAAATGTGCTTTGCAGTTTGTTCAGTTCTTGCTGAAGCACAATGAACCATAGAATTTTCCCTTGGAAATGAAATGTATTGTGTCATAATTTGCTAAAATATGCAATAAAACTTGATATGTTTAGAGGAGCAGATGGCTGTGCCTCCAAGTGTTCTCCCTTAGGTTTTCAAATAACAGAGGAAGCAGGAAGGAGAAATACAAAAGACTATCACTATGTACTCAGTACATCTTAAATTCTAAGCTCCACATGAAGAATGTTCTGCACAAGATAGAAATTTTCTGACTTTCTTCTATCTGTAAACAAAATGGTTAGAATATTTTCTTTAGGTACGTTTTCTTTATGGGTGTCAATCTTGGTCAGTTTCATCTTCCCTACATCATGATGCCAGAAGAGATCCTGGGATTTCTAAAAGGAAGCGATGTCTACAAAGGGAAGTAACAAGTATCGTTATTTCGTCTTTTTTTTTTTTCATTTTTAGTACATTTGAAGAGTTACACATTTTCTAAGGAGCTACATTAGTGAAAAAACATGTCTGTCTGCTTCCTTTGAAGTGCTTTTGTTAGGGAGATGTAACATCACTCCTTCATGGCTGTCCTGGCTTCCAACTGATTTCTTACTGACATTAAACGTGACCTTTAAAAGGTCAAATGGCTTGGTTCCTTGTTTCCCTAGAAAATGACATTTTCCCAGCATGATACCTCAGCAATTGCAATCAGATATCTGTTCTGTTTCACAGAAAAACAGACTCCTTAATTCCACAGCTCACCCTATTTTGCCTAAAAGAAGATAGCCTTGCAGACCACCTAGTCTGCTCCTTTTCTGAAGTAAATGTGGGCATGGCAACTGAGTTGGACTATCAGCCATTGAACAGACAGCAGAAAGGATTAATTCACTGACAGTTATGTTATTGCACTGTCAGATTTTTCTTCAGTAGTGAATCATTCCAGTCGCAGAGATACTCTCCAATTCATATTACTCAACAATTCTGTAATGTTACTTTCACTGAGAACTCCACTCCAGGCACATGCTTTTTTTTTCTCCCAGCAGAATAAGTACAAAGATTGCCTACATTTTGGTTTCCTAGGTCTTGGAAAATGTGAAATGCTATACTTTCATTAGTCCAGGAAGAGAGTGCTTTTAGTTTATAACATTTTGTTTTTGCAGTTCCATGTAACCTGCATAATAAATTCCAGAGCAATGGTCCTAAATGTTGCTTATGTGGTTGTCACTGGGCATCTGGTCACATGGAATCTGTAAAAGGAAGAGACATCTGGAAAGGGAAACAGCAAGGTGACCAGTTTGGGATAAGTCCTTCAGATGTGTATATTGGTTTGGCTTGTTTTATTACCTCCTGCAAATATAAACTCAGATTTGCAAAGGCAGATACATCTCCAATAGAGGCTTTTACTTATTGCAGTCTGATTGGATCTTCTACCAACAAAAGGAAAACAGAATTTTGGAATATTAGACCATCTGTACAGACATAAGTAGAAGGTATTAGGGCTGTGCTCAGTCTGTCCACTAAACTTCTTATGGGATTTAGGTCTTATTTTCTTGTTCCATTCCCATATGAGTTCACATATGCTGAAATTTACTACGAGTGTCTGGTTCTTGCTTCAAACGTAGCTACTGCAGAAGACATAAAGGTTTCGCAGAACAGCATGGCCTACTGACTCTTGACTCATTTCGGGAAAAGCTTTAATATTAGAATTCCCCCTCCTACAAACCCTTTAACAAAGCCAAACAGGAAAATAGACAGTGCCCGCTTTATGTTGTCCCCTGCATTAAGTCTTCAGCCAGCTACTCAGGACTGCACACCTTAGAGACTATGATATTTGGTCCCTGCCATCATTTTGATACTTCCTTGACCAGCAGCTAAACACAGGCTCCCAGTTCTGCTTGTTTAAACCATGCCTTGAACTGATAAGGTATGGTGCAAATGAGCAGAGCCAACCAAGCCATTGCGATTTATCCCAGGAGGATATATGAGAGGTTCAAGGATGCTACAAAAACCTAACAATGTGGAATCAGATCTGAAGAAGTGGAGAAGAAAAGATGTGCCTCTTGAAATAATTTCAGCTAGAATAATCAATCCCAAGGTTTACAGGATTTAATAAGGATTTAATAGGGCTTCTCTGTTGCTGCACCTCTGAAAGGTTAGTAAACCATTTAAAGAAGTTAAGCTGGACAAATCTTCCAAAGCTCTGAGTTTGCAGTGCATTAACCCTGGCATATTCCACCTGCTATCAGTGTGTATTGTAGTATCCTTGTACAACTCATCGTTTCTCCTACTAATGGGCATACTTCTGAGAACTATATGGACACACCGTATAATAGTTTATCTTAATTCAGTATATGTCTTAATTATGTTATACGAAATATTGAAAACAACTGGAAAACAAGATTGAGAAATAGATCACCAAATTTTTCTGGATGCAAGCTGATACGTGGTTATTTTCTCTCCCAACCCAAAGATACCTAACCTCACTGACTGGCTCAGATACAGTCATAATAGTCTCCTTCTTGTCAAAAAAAAAAATAAACAAAAAAAACAAGATAACAAATGCATTGATCTTCTTATAGATTTGAGTAAAGAAAGCATCCCTCTTCTGTATAATCCTTATATAGGAGATACGAGGTGTCTCTGCATTCAAGTTCTGTGTCATTCTCTGGAAGGCTTTGCCTGCAATAAAATACTAAAGTCGTGTGTTGCAGACTTATTTCCTCTGAGCCCCACTAGCATGAAAAGCATTTAAGATGTTAAAGCTGAAATTTCAGTTGTGGGTCCATTTTTTGTTCTTTTGGGTTGTTCGATTGGGTTTCTTTTTTTTTTTTTTGTCAGTAATTACTTTTTAATTCAGAGAAACATTAGTATTTTTATTTTCTCTTTTGTAACCAAGAAAAGTTAAGCAATTACAATTTATGAGTGTTAAACTTTTTTCCTCTAATGATCAGTTGCTTTTCCTTGAAAAAGTGGTTGCCTGTATGTTTTCTTCTTCTCTTTTTTTTGCTGAACTAACTTTTTTGCAAAAAACATTTACCTTAGAAAAGGTAATTATAAGCCTTCACATTTGTTTTGTTTCCCTCTGTATCTGTTAATACAAAGTTCAAACAGTCTTCCAGACCTGTCAAAAACACACACACTAAGAAAAAAAACCACCTCTGAAACCAACTCAAAACAAACAAACAAAAAAACCAAACAAACAAGAAGAAAAACCAAACAAAAACAAAACAAAAAAGTGTGTATTATTGAAAATTCAAAAGGTCAACTTGGTCACTGCAAGCCTGTCTTACAGAATAATTCCCCTGAAGAATACAGATAATCTAAAGTTACATTTTACACAGAGAACCAATAAAGCAAAGTACACAGGTGTAGTCAATGTGAGATTAGGACTGCAACAATGGAATAGAGGAACAAGAAGTATGGTCT
This sequence comes from Pseudotriccus pelzelni, assembly GCA_035584735.1. Classification (NCBI taxonomy): domain Eukaryota; kingdom Metazoa; phylum Chordata; class Aves; order Passeriformes; family Tyrannidae; genus Pseudotriccus; species Pseudotriccus pelzelni. The sequence continues at coordinate 14,093,889 of JAWMRA010000090.1, read as the reverse complement.
TACATCCCAGATGGAATTGTTCATGTAAGAATTTTTAATTTTTTGTCTTTTAAAGATAACACTTTGGTCTGCAATGTTGATACAAAAGTGATGAACTGGGGGATGTTGATAACATCAACATGGAATAAGCAAGTTTAATTTGCCAAAAGAAGCAATTGAACGAATTAGCTAGATATGTGTTTGTACCAATTACATTAGCAAAGGTTTACAAAATTATGTATTTTTTTCACTTGGCTCATTTGTAACCACAAACACACAATAAGAAATAGAATTATACCAATCTGGTAAAGCACATACATATAGGCAAAACTTGGTATAAGATATTTTGCTGTTTTACACTGATTTCTAACATCCCTGATTATTTTCTACATGCAATCCTAATTCAACTCTTCTTAATATGCCAGTGAACACATTCATACCCACTCTAAGAGAAAACGAGTTTTGAAAAACTTGCCCTTAAGTGAACCTGAACTAGATACAGATTTAGATTTTTCAGAAAATGTGTTGTAATATCAAGGCCTTGCAGGAAATTCCTTGCTTTTCATTGAGACATTCTCAAAGGATAAGATAAAATAATTTCCTACATCCAGCCCAGATGGATGATCAAGAGAAAGTTCTGCATCCACTGAGCTCAACAGCATGTCTGCCTACCTTTATTCAAGTAATATGGTCATAGCAAATCACTGATTCATTACAATTGAACAAAATAGAACTTTTATGTCAGACATTAAATTTAGATTCTAGTTTTGTGTGTTAAAAAATCCTCTAGTAAAAGGAAAAATGAGAAAGAACATGGGTTTTAAAGGGGCTCATAAAATGCAGATCAGAATTTGGACTCAAACTTCCAAAGACTTTTGAGTGCACACAAAAGAGACATGAAAATCTAGCAGTTCTTTTCATTTAAAAAAAAAACACCAAAACACCTCTCTGAATGAATTATATGTTATATAAATGATAGAAGTATAGAACATGTTACCTATGAAACACAGTCCATCGTGTGATTTATTAGACTTTTTTTCCTGCAATGTAATGCTTTTCCATTATAGCTGAATGGTGCACAAATCCAAGGATGGATAAAGTCATCTGGGGCAAAAAAGAGGAAAAAACACTCTTTCTTCACTTTAAAACACACAGTATGTCTATTTTGTGAAGCAAAATTCCAGAAAAGCAGCACATACAATTAATATATTATGTCTCTGTGGGAAACAATTACATATATATGCCTCAAAAAGTAACAAGGCAGTTATATACCTTTTTTAAGCAATCTAATAAAAAGTGTGAGCTCTTTCCAGGAGATCCCCAGTGTCTCATGTCTCATATGCCAATTCTAAGACCACAGACAATCTTTTTTTTACATGATCATTTTCTCACACCTGCATGGAAAAACCTTTTGAAAATTTTAATAATGTTTCAAGGGGAAACACTATTATATCAAATCAACATCTTTCCTCCAAGTGTTTTTTAATTTCTAGGTTTAAAACCAGTATTTTTCTACTTAGAGGAGATCTCTTTTTAGGAATAAGACACATACCAGAAAGTTTTAGATTCAGAAGTCCTTCATTTTAAACCAGGTAACTGTTTTTAACCTGGTTAATCACATCACTAATGAGTAAAGACATATACTGTGAGTTTTTACCTTTATTTTGAAATTAAACTCACATGAGCTGACCTGTAGGTCAATACAGACACCACATTAAAAAAAAAGCCCCCAGACACTTACTTGAGAGTTTTAATTACAGTAGATTCTGGTAAGACCAAGGTTTCCCTGCATACTTTTGTAAGTCCCTGTGTTCCCAAAAGGTGCAATGGAGAGGCTAGAAAATGTAGGATGTATTAAACATATTTTTCATAATTTCTCAAATCCTACATGTTGATAATGTAAAATATGCTTCTCTCATCAAGTATCTAAAAGATTTAGCCTATTTCTGTCCCCTGCTACAGACAAAAAGTCCAGTGCTTCTATCCCTACATATTAGACAAGGGTCTGTAAAGCTCACCTTGCTGTACTTCCAGACACTCATAGACAAATATGTAGGACAGAGATTCTTTGACCATCCAATTGTCATTACACACAATCTGAAAAACGAAGCCTGAGTGAACTAAGTGGTTTCTAATGTAATCTAAGGGGTTTCTCATGTAATCTAAATTACTCCTATTCATTCCATAAGCACACCTGTGTCTCCTACCTTCATCAAAGTCATCTTTGAATATCCACATTGTTCAGCAACCTTTCCAGAGCCAGTTTGCTAGTCAGATTTGTTGACTAATATAGAAAGAGAAACAGGAAACAGACACAATACAAAATCCATTCACTAAAAGAAACTGTGAAGACCTGAGGACTAAAAATGAAAATAAGTTTTTATCTCTATCTCTCACACTCAAAAGCCATGAGACTTATCAGAACTTCCTTAATCTTCACAGTAGCAGTACATCCAGTGTGAAAAGCATATACTAATATGACAAGAGAAAAAAAAAGATAAGGTGTCTATCAAATATAAATTGCCCATTGAAAAGCTTTAGGTTTTAATGTGGCACAGGCTGTTCGACAATCACTACACACCTGTTGACTTCATCAGTGAAAATATGTAAGATTTCATTTTCAACTGCTGAACTTATTTTTTTGTGGTCAGTAATCATAAACCATGGGCAGTATCTTCTACAACTGTTGGTTCAACAATTCTTGATGCAGAGCATTCACTCTAATAGAATAGGCAGCTGAGGGACAGCTTATTGGAGCTATCAGGGATCAATATTCCCTCAAAAATACAAAAAAAAATCCCAGAATTAGATACTAGTGGAACCCTTAGTCTCTGTTGCCATACTGAAAATAAACAAAAAAATCACATGACTTGCTGAGGGGTATTGTATGAGCATGGTTTACCTGCACCCAAGACAGTTTCAGAACAGAGCTCAGTATCCTATTACAATCCTTTGAGCCATGCAGCTCCAAAAATGTTTTCACCTGTGAAAAAGCTTCTGGTTTTTTCTCTCTTCTTTTTAAAATTATTGAGCTGTTGCTAACACTTGCACATAAGACTTTGTCTTTTGCAATGAGAGTTTTACAGGAGTTTAAGGTGTAGAGTAAGGGAATATTCATAACAGACAAGTGGCCTTTGGGTTTAAGAGCCTCTAAGTATTCTCAAACATGAATGGCTAAAGCACCTCCAACAAAATAATTGCAAACTATTGAATAATAAATCTCCCTTGAATATGTATAAAATTAAGGAAATTTGGGTGTGCTGAAATATAAAATAATATCTCTTTTAAAGCACCCTGGATTAAGAGGTTCACCTCAGATATGGAAAACATATAGACATTTTCAAGTTTTAAAAAAATGAAATTAAGCAAGAAAACAATTTATTATTCTTACTTCCTACAAGAGTTATATTTTCTGTAGTAAAAATATTGGGTTTTATCAGTTGTACAAAACTATTTTAAAGAAATTTGATCAATATTTTTATTATTTTATGAGCATACCTAATTTTTATTTTCTGTTTTCTTTTAGAAAGAAAATAGAGGAACCATAAAATAGACTTTTTAAAATTAAGCTAATGAAACTATATTACATCCAGTAGAAAATATTTGACTATTTTTTTCACTCTAAGTTTAAACTGGGTTTTGTCTTTTTCATACACCTCCATTCCGAAAATCAGAATTAAATATGTATTTACCTCAGCTCCTGAATATCAGTATGGATATATGTAGAGGATGTATTCTCTGTATTTCTGGCATGATCAGATATCAGAAACACAAGACCAGTAGAGAGCAGAAAGTCTTCTGGATCACATGATCTTCTGTACAGACAGGTGATGGAATGAGTTACATGCAGATTTCCATGATTAACTCAGAACACCTTGGCCTTTTAGCATTTAACCTAGACCATTGCCATTATTTTTAACAGAGGTCTTATGCGTGAATAATCTATACCATCTGTTTAGCGTAAAAGCATAGCAGAAAAAATATAGCCTGGACACTGAAGTATTAGTTTTATTGGTGTATTTTATGAACAGATGCTCAGAATAAAATTCAGTTCCTGGAATAAAACTTTTATTCAGACATAATCTGAAGATCAATAACCTTTGATTGTCCTCCCACATCCTCACCCTTCAAAAGGCTGAATATGAGAAAAATCCTTTCCAATTATTTTCTTTGAGTTTGCATAGGATATAATGTCTTTTTTTTTACTCTGGTAACTTTAAGAACTAGGTATGAATATTGAAATGCTAAAATGACAATGCCTAGAAAGAGAGCTGTTCGACATGGTCCAAGTGCAGTAGGTTACACATGCAATTAAATAAGAAGGGCAAAGAAAAAAAAAGCAACAAATTAAGTATCTAGACTCTGTATCTGTGTATTTACTGTTATTTGCACCATGGTTGACCAGCATGCTATTAATCTTACATAGACATGAAGATGCAGTGGTTTTCCTACAACAGTCAGGTGCTTCTGTGTGAAGAGTTTTGGTATTCAGTCATATGTGAGACTGTACATTGCAAACCAAAGAAAAACATGGCAGTTAGCCTATTGTGCACACTGGTTACACCCTTTCTGAATTTCATGACTCTTTCATTGTCTACCCTTTTTTCATGTTTAGTCTATAGACACCTGTGCACTACATATAGGATCTGACAAAGACACAGGAGGCTATAACCAACTTCTGTCATCAGTTTGTGATTGCAAATTTTAACTATAATCAGTCAGCAGAGTGTGTGTTGACCTTACCTGGTTGCCAGGTACCCACCAAAGCTGCTCTGTCACTCCCCTCTGCAAGTGGACAGGGAAAAAAATATAGTGAAAGGTTTATGAGCTGAGCTAAGGACAAGGAGAGTTAACTTACCAGTTACCATCATGGGCATAATGGACTTGACTAGGGGAAATTAACTGAATTTATTACCAATAAGAAACAGCACAGAATAATGAAAAGTAAAACAAATCTTGAAAATACATTTCCCTCACCCACCCCTCCTTTCCAGGCTCTACAGTGCCACAAGGAGATGGAGAGCGGGGGTTATGGTCAGTTCTTCACAGGTTGCTTCTGCCACTGCTCAGGGAAAGGAGTCCTCCTACTCCAGCACGGGCTTACTCCCATTGGAGATAGTTCTCCATGAACTTCTCCAGTGTGAGTCCTTCCCACAGGGTGCAGTCCTTCAGGCCAAGGCTGCTCCGGCATGGATCCTCCACAGGGTCACAAGTCCTACCAGGACTGCGCCAGTGTGGGCTTTTCTGCTCAGGGTCACAGGTCACAGACAGGAACCTGTTCCAACATGGGCTTCCCTTGTGGATCACAGCCTCCTTCAGACATCCACCTGCTCTGGCATGGGTTCCTCGCTGGGCTGCAGGTGGATCTCTGCACTCCCATGGACCTCCATGTGC
>JAWMRA010000090.1:14054673-14067845 GCA_035584735.1 Pseudotriccus pelzelni | reverse complement strand
TGGAGGTGTTTAAGATGAGGCTGGATGTGCACTGAGTGCCATGATCTAGTAATCACAGTGGGGTTGGATCAAGGGTTGGACTTGATGATCTTGGAGGTCACTTCCAATCCAGTTAATTCTATGATTTTATGAAAACACATCCTGGGTTTTAGTGTGAGAAACCATGAGACTGCAGTTTGTGCGATTCAGTTCAAAATAGTTAACTTCATTTTCAAATTTGATTGTTTTCACTCTGAACTAAGAGTCTTTAATGTGCCTTTTTTAACTGTCTAAGACTAGCTTTGATTTGAGGCAAACTAAGATGAAATCTCTATAGCCAAAGATACAGAGATTCCATCCTATTTTCATGATATGCAGTTATGCAACATGCAAACTGTTACCTTTGAGCATCACTATTCTAGAACTAGAAAATTAGTAGATATTCCTCAGAGTAAGCAAGGTAGTATTTTCTTATTTACTGAATTCAGTGGAATCTGACTTTTACCCACAGTTGACCTGTAATTTACAAGAGTATTTCCTGGTTTTGGCCAGACTCATATTTACAGTGTACCTCTCCTACTAGCACCTTCTAATAGGCAGTAATAAGACCTGTAGCAGTTAAGTGATAAATATATGGCTGTACAGCTCTCTCTCTGTTTCCTTCCTCCCCTTCTTCCTTTTTGACCTAATCAAATAAGGGCTACATCCATCCTGACTGTGTTCTTAACTGTAACTATCATAAATTACATGCATTAGAGAAAAATTTCCTTTCATTTATACTACTGATGAACCAGATATGGATAGGAGGATTTCCAGATCTCAAAAGCGATCCTAAAGAGTCCATTCCTGATGATCATTACACAACATTAAGAAATTCAAGAAATCTGGAAGTTCTTTTCTTTGGGACTATTTTTACTTAGCTGTTTGATTAAGGAATAAGATAAAATAAGGTCTATGTTTTAGACATAAAGAGCGAATTATAGTATTTGGAACACAGTGGCAAAATTAAGACCTGGAATCAAATGAGACAAAAATTTAGAAGGCACATCCCCTTTTGCTTCATAACATACTTGTTAGAAAAAATAGTCAAACAACATTATTCTATGAAGTTATTACTTTCTGGGAATATATTTTCACTTAGCTGAATTTACTTTCCTGAAAGTCAGTGACTAGAAAAACTATGACAGTAATGTGGGTACTGGAAAGACCAGCTGGAATTAGATAGAAAAAATGCTTTCAAGCAAATGAAGCTGTAAAGTTCATGAGATCCATTTATTTGCCAACGGAAACACATAGAGTTTGATTGTATTTACGTTTTTATGATATAAAATAATTATAGAGATTGGCTTCTCTTTGTGGTATTTCAGAGCTCTACCTGAGTTTGCAGAAATGAAATATATAATCTACATCATCTCCAAAAATCTGAGGGGAAAACAAAAAGAAATTTCCTTAGCTAACTGAGTTTTCAGTTGTCAAGTTCCCAGACCATTACTTCTTCAGATGTTAGACACCTGGCATCATCACTGTTCAGAAGTAGTGTTTAGGTAGAGATCACACCTTGATGTATCAGATATCCTGGCACTGTGTGTATGACTTCCTTCACAAAAGGAAAATATATGCCTGATTAGAAACTGATGATGCAAAACTAACATTAACATCTGGGAGATTTTCATGATGATGATCGCTCCTTCTTAACTCTGTTCCTGAAAGTCACCTCAAAGTTATATTCTAGTCTGCAGAGTACCTTATACACTATATGGATATGCTGAGTTAAGGGATTACTCAACATCTGCATATAATGCTACTTGTATTTTTTACTTACTTAATTTATGGCATTTTCTAGAAATACGGTGAGCAAAAGGCAGCTTCTGAGTCCCATAAGACAGTCAATCCCTGGGATATCATCACTCATGTTAAAGAGCCAATGTGTTTTTTTAATCACCTTCTGAATTATAAAACCATTATTCAAAGATGAAACATTTTATGCTTTGAACTGCCAGACATTTATTCACTGTATGAATTCTCACATTTTAAATTGACTCTAAAGGAATCATGTCTGAAAAGCATCTGTTGTTTACATTTGAAAAGAAATCTAACGTTGTGTTTACCCACAGATGGGAGGGATTGAACACTGTTTTCTACTGCAGCTCTGTCACTGCCACAAAATTCTTCCCAGGAAACTGAGCAAGAGGACGCATTGCATGAGAATCCCTGCTTCTGCTTTGCATGTTTTATATGCCTTGTAAGGCCCACCATGATAAGGATGCTGGAATATCTCCATACAGAAGTGAGTAATCTGAGATGGGAATGAGTCCAAAACAAAGCATTATGAAAACCACAGTTATTCATCAATCTAATTTTCTGAACAAAATTGAAACAACAACAGCAATAAGAAATGGAGGAGTGGAGGCAGTGTCTATGTTTCATTTTTGTTTTTCTTAGAAAATAGAGTACCTTAGCACTGTATTTGATGTACATTGCAAGACTGATACCCTGATTTCAACAACAGGTGATAGACAACATAATAAGCCTTTGGGTCGTGCTCAGGCAGAGGATTTTAAACTTTTTTCTTTTCAGATCAGTACAAATTTTGTCTTACAGTTCTTTTCAAATTCTTCATTTAGTTCTCTAAAACTGGGGTACTTGTTCAATTTCCAACATGAACTACAGAGGTGATATAAAGCACTTTTCCATGAACTTGTTTTCCCACACTGGCCAAATCTGAAGTTTGGAGCCAAAGTCAGATCTGGATCTCAGAAGAATAAACCAAGGGGTTTGCTGATTTGACTAGATTGCATCTGATTCATAAACAAGGTCATTTAAAAGCATCTTAGGCAGCTTTGCATAAAAAATCAGGAACTCTGATCTTCAGTCTGGCAATCCATTACTGCACATAGAGATGAAGAATTTTCTGCAGCTTTGCTGAGTTTCCAGAACACCACAATGCAGATGACTGCTTCAGACAGCAAAAGTACAAGTCAGTATTGCACTCATGCCAGTCAGAAACTGCTATGAACCTGGGGGATTCCTTAGTTGCAACCAGCTGTGCAAGTGGATCCAAATGAAAGTGAGAACCCAGTCAACTAAACTGTCATAAAATTGCCATTAAAGAATTATACAATTCTTCATTAAATCCCTGACTTCCTATTCATAATTAGAGATGTGTGGGTAAGTAAAATAATTTGAGCATTTGCAGCTAAGTTATCCCAGGTGTTATTGAACTAATATGATGTAACTGACATGTAGCATATTGCTTACTGTCCCTTAGGAACTGCATGGAGAAAATATGTATGTCTCCTGAGGCCAACAAGATAAAGAAAACATTTAATGAAAAAAAGGAACAATTTTAAGTAGCATTTTAACACCATAATCTAAACCATACTTCTGTACTTTATGAAAAATCACTTTCTTGGTGTGAAACAGAAAACATAATTAAGATATTTGAACTGTGGAGGTTTTGTCAAATAAAGAAATACAAAATGAAACAGATGAATGGGCATCTGAGTGGAAGGAATACAGGTCCAGAGAGAAGCAATCATAATAAGGGACAGGCTTGCATGCCTCCATAGATGCACTTCACTTATGAAGCAGAAGAACAGGTTTGAAACCAGGGGAAATGAACAGAACTACTGCATATTTTGTGCTTGCACTGAAGGGATGGTGACAACCTGAGAAAATACAAGCCCTGAAGGAAGCTCTAATGGCTGCAATACAGTGCTGCTTTTGTTCCATTCTTGAAGAGAATTACATTCTGACATCAAAGTGCAAGAATATTATTTAGTATATTTCATAGCAGTAGTATCTGACCCAAGGTTGGGTAAGGTTTGTTTAAGGACCTGTGGACAAGGTGTGGAATGGTAGGCAGTTGCAATAAGAAAAAATTAAAAACAATCTGAGGGATTGAACCTGAAAAATCTTCTGCCACAACTCATTGTAATTACCCCATATACATTTCCCAGAGCATCATTATATTAACGTACTTCTCAACTTCCCAGTATTTTGGATTTTCATTATTAAAATCAACTGGAATATCACCATACCACTTTGTAAGCCTAAGAAACTACCCTAGTTCTTTGAACAGTATCCTACATTCATATGCCTGCTGTACATTCCAAAGAGAACAATAGTGACTTGGCGGTGACAAATATATGCTGCCCACTCCTTCAGAGCCACACACATACATGATTTTTCTTAGAAAAAAGACGGAAGAAATTTCATGAATCAACAAAGTTCTGAAAGAAAGTTTCCTGTCATTCTATTTGAGCAGTTGTGCTAGCAAAAGACAGACAAGAGAAGTTGCACAAGTCTCACATAGATGCTGGAAGATATTTCAGACTTCCGGCCAGTGCTTCACCTTTCCTGCACTGAGCAAGTTTCTCCTGAGAGCCTGATGTCAACAACAAAGTGAATACCTGACAAACTTCTACTTCCATGGTCTGAGATCTGTATTTCAAACCAAAAAATATAAAATAAAAAATATCTTTTACTTCTTTGAATTTAAGAATCACATAGTCAGAACAAAGCCAGTACAAATTATATCCTCTGTGCATTTAGCATAGAGAATTAGTCACAGGATGGATTAAACACTGCCATGATCTTCCATGATTAAGATATCATCAATTCTGCTCATGCATTGTTAAATGATTACGTGCCAACCTACTTGGAAGGATTTTAGTGTAAAATAGACTGCTTAGCAACACACCCAGATTTTCTTTATTCCTTTTACAGAATATATAAAGAAATGAAAATATCTGCTGTAAAGCTGGTCAGAACAGTTATGGATGAAAAATGTAACTCTGAAACAGGGAAATTTGGAGGAATGTGTCAGTTTCTATTAAAATGTCAGTGGGAAGCCTGGGAATTCAGAGAAGAAAAAAACAAAACAAAACCAAATCAGCAAGATTTCTATAGGCATCCTTTATACACATGAGAAATAAACAACATAAAATCTATGCCTCTGCTTTCAGTCAATTGGAATAAGAACTAATTCATTCTCTGAGTCCCACATAAGTAACATCAGCAGCCTATTTGTTATTCAAGGAGTTGCTTCTCTCTTCTTTAAAGAATAGCAAATGCATGTTGTGTAATCTCAATTTTTTAAACAATGAAATTTGCAGAGCAAAATATACTCATCTTTCACCTCCTGTCACCAAGCCTGCACAACATAACTGCACAAGACAGGTAAAAAAGGGGTGAAAGTTGACAGCTAGCAGCTTCTAAGTAGAGCCATTATACTACTTAGTCCAGTATGCATTCCTACAGGGCACACATTACTATGTGATCTTTGTTATGACTTCTTGTTACTTGTATTCAAATCTCTACATTCTGCTTTTCAGCTCTTTTCTTTACCTTTGGTCATTGTGGTGGGTTGCTCTTGGCTGGATTCCAGGTGCTCATTAAACCAGTCATCTTCCTGCCTCAACATGGCAGTGAGGGGAGAAAATAAAGATCAAGATAAAGACAGTTTAGTAAAGTAAAAGTAAAGGTCATGCCTGCACAAACAAAAACAATAGACTTTATTCTCCACTTCTCATCAGCTGATTATGTCCCCTGTTCCTTCCTACACCTTTTCCTTGGCTTTTACTGCTGAGCAGATGTCATATAGTATGGAATATCCCTTTCGTCAGTTTGAGTCAGCTGTCCTCACTATGTCTTCTCCCAAGATCTTGCTCACCTGCAGCCTACTGGTCCGTGAGGGAACATGGGAGGCACAGCCTTGATGCTTTGCCAGCTCTGCTCAGCAGCTGCCAAAACACTGGTGTGTTATCGACACCTTTCAAGCTACCCATACAAGGCCCTAAAAATTACTTTTTCCGCTTCTTTTTTTGTTGCTTCCTTTGTTATACTTGTTCTCAGTGGTTCCCAGTCAAAGAGCAAGGAATCCTCTGTGTGGTTCAAGCTTTCCACAGGTGAGGCACAGCATTGAGCTTATGATGATAGATGCTGAGGTATCTGCACTTGGTTTGTGAAATCTATCGAAGTATGGAGCATTGCCAGCTGCACCTGGCAAGGCTAAGTCACGAAAAGGTTGTGAACATATGAACTGCATCAGTTTCCAAGTGCAAAGTCTTTCTTTCTTTACCAAAAGGTCATCTTTCCTACTCTCCGTACTTTTAATTTTGCTGTCTGAATTTTACCGCCTAGGAGTGAGATCTCCTTCAGGAACAGAGTGGTAAGATTTTATTTTCATTATGACAGAAGGATGACTCTCTAGTTCCATTTGCAACACACCATCTCCATTTTATTGTTATCAAGTAATTATGTATTTCTAATGGAGAAAAAAAAAGGTGTATAGTAATATTTTGATTCAAAACATGTAAACTATTCTGTAGCCAAGACATTACTGTGAACCTCAACAGAGAATCAATCTGTTCATTCTTCTTTGTTTTTATTACAGTTTAATTTGCCAAAGTATTTTTTATACTATCATTCTGGTGCCTTTCCAAATATAATCCACAATATCTAAAATATTTGCCCTTATATTAAATTGAAATAATAGGTTTTTGCACATGTAAAATTAAACCTCTTTTTGAAATTGTTCACCTTAAAATTTCTCACCTTGAAATTTCTGTGCCATCAGTGTTTCAGGAAAGTCTATTTTCTTTCAGTGATGAATTCAAAATATGTGCTCAGACATCAAATTCTGCATTACTTAGTATTCAATAGGTTTCTAAACACGTACAAAAATAAAACTTATAGTCCTTATACTCCTTGCTCCAGAATAGTTCCAGTATGTCAACTTCAAGTAGTATCAATTTTATAGAATGGGTTTAATAGAGGATTTGATTCCATAAATTATTCACTTGCAACTCAAGCGTTTAATTCCAACTGCGATTTTGAAGATTTCTGGTCACACTTATGGTAGGTAAAAACCTACCAGATTTGGCATATACTTGACATGCTTGATTTCAGTATGATGAGGAGATCCAATGAATTGGTCAGGTTTTGTAGTAAAACATTCTTTGCAAAGAAAAGCCTCGATCTTTACAACTTATAAGCACAAGCAAATTCTGCCTTCTATAAACGACCTCCACCTGTGAAAATATCCTTCCCTAAAGTGACTCACAGAGCCCAGACCACAGTAAATGAGCCTAAAATAAGGTCCTTAAAGAGTAAAGTTCTTACCCTCTGTAAGTGGGATCCATTTAAGATCCATATGAGCTTTTTACATGAAAAGTAAATCACTCCAATGTTTTAGCCAGAGAATAGAAAGATGCCAGCTATAACGTTTCCTAAGACTGGTATCATCATACTGGCAATACAGGAGAGATAATGAAATATAGTGGCTACAGGATGTTAGAACAGCTGATGTTCCTGGCTGATTCTCTTTATCTTCAGAGTTTAATTCTTTTTCCTATTACATCATACATGTGTTTATTAATTTTCTTCCAGAACAACAGGGAGCCAAAAATCTTTTCTTTCAAATTTTGGCCACATTTCTGAGTATATTATGATCCATTATGTGCAAAGACCACCTGAAATATCATCTTTCACTGTGATAAATACATTCCTGAGGCAGTAAATACTGCAACTGTTGGTAAATTAGCTACACTCTTAACCACCTATTTTATGAGGTACACTATTTTGTGATTATGTACTCACCTTGGTCATTTAAACGATTATTCCTCTTTTGTTGTCAGTGGAATGCTGTGAAACTAAGAGAGAAAAGAGGGAAATCCAGATTCGTAATTAAATCCTATGTTAGGACTAAATGTCTGATCTTAATGATCTTATGATAGAAGAAGAAATTAATTATCATTTATATTAAAATTAGGGCTTGAGATAATGTTAAAAGCTCGTATACATTTATATACACACAAATTCATGTATTTTATATACTTTTTATCATATACACACAGTGAGGAGGAGCATAAAAATATTGCATTTTTTCAGTTCTATAGAGTCCTTCTGCAGTAGGTTGTTGTTACATTGTCAACTTCAAATGTAGGAGATGGTCAAAGAGATGTTTATTTCTTGAGAGCCTTTTTTCACAGGAAATAGATTATCAGAGTGGAGGTATAGAATGAGTTATAACTGTTCCTTCGCACAGCTATATTATCTATACATAGGTAGGAAGGGTATTAACGTACTTCAAAAAATACACAATTTTATCTCCTTTTCTTTCCCTCTCCTTCCTCTTTTCTTCCCATTTATTTTCTTTCCTTCATGTCTGTGTCTGTAGGAGAATTTTCTGTGTGGGTATTGTATCTCACTATCTCTTCCACATGGACTCAGTACCACATTTTTCGAGACATCAGTATCTCGACAAAATATGATTCATTCTGCTAAGATTTCCCAACTGAATTCAGTAGAGTTATATAAACACCAATGTTTGAATACAAACCTTAGCAAGTGATAAAAGGGCTGAATAGCTATCAGATAATATGATTGGTTTCATTTATTTGTTAAGTTAAAGGAAGCAAAAAAATGGTAAACAAGCCTGCCACATAACTGGAGGTCCTTATCTTTTGAACATTTTGCTTCTTCCCATAATTTTCTTTTCTTATCTGTTCATTGTTACTCCTTTTTGGTTTTTAGAAAGTGTGCTACCCACAAAATCCCAATTTGTTGAATCTCAGGGACTGTCACTTAATGCTTGGGCCAGTTACCAGCAAGTCTACAGTCCACCCTGTCAGCTGTTTATCAACAGTGAATTGCCATGCTCCCCTATTTGGCCATTTTGTGACTCTGAAGCTGTGTGGGGCTCAGGTTCATGAGCCATCCAACTGTTACCCTTATGACAGGGCTTTATCACATGAGGAACATTTATCTGCTGAAAAATCCAAAGCTGCCACTATGAAGAAGTAGTAGATGCTGGGAAGGGGTGTGTGGCAGGGTGCATGGGCATGTGTGTGTCTGCGAAAATAAATAGATGTTTTTAATGTCAATACCACAAAATTTACCTGAATCTTGAATGAATGTCTAGCCCACTCCTATCCCATTTTGGACCATGATCCACCAAAGAGCTGTTTTCGTCTCTGTCCCAGTGCTGTCCAATTCTTCACCATGGACAGCATGGTGTTGGGCCACTCCTGATTACTTGTCCCATGTATTTTCTGTGGTGTCCCTCAGAAGTCCAGTGCAACCAGTGTTATTTAATGCCTTCATTAATGACATAGATGAAGGGATAGAGTGCATGCTCAGCAAATTTGGTGAGGTGACACCAAGCTGAAGTGAAGTTGACATACCTGAAGGACAGGATTCCATGTGGAGGAACCAGGACAAGCTTGAGAAGTGAACCCAGGGGAATTTCATGAGTGTTAATAAGGCCAAGTCCAAGGAGCTGCACCTGGGTTGCAGCAATCCCTGGTATTAGCACAGGCTGGGAGATGAACACACCAGGAGCAGCCCTGCTGAGAAGGACCTGGGGGAGCTGGTGGGTGAGAGGCTGGACATGAGCCATCAATGTGCACTCACAGCCCGGAAAGCCAAGTGCGTCCTGGGCTGCATCCAAAGCAGTGTGGGCAGCACGTGAGGGAAGAGATTCTGTCCCTCTGCTCTGCTCTGGTGAGACCCACCTGCAGTGCTGCATCCAGCTTTGGGGTCCCAGCACAGGAAGGACATGGACCTGTTGGAGCCAGAGGAGGCCACCAAGATTATTAGAGGGATGGAGCACCTCTTCTCTTAGGAAAGGCTGAGAGAATTGGGATTGTTTAGCCTGGAGAAACGAAGCCTTCAAGATGATCTAATTTCTGCTTTCCAGTACCTGAAGGGGGCCTATAATAAAGATGAACAGGGGCTTTTCGCAAGAGCATGTAGTGATGGGTCAAAGGGAAATGGCCTCAAACTGACAGAGAGTAGGTTTAGAATAGATATGGGGAGGAAATTCACCACTGTGAGGGTGGTGAAGCACCAAAACAGGGTGCTCAGAGAAGTTGTGGATGCCCCATCCCTGGGAGTGTTCAAGGCAGGTGGATGTGGCTTTGGCAAACAAACTGGTGTAGTGAAAAGTGCCCCTGCCCATGACAGGGAGGTTGGAACTAGATGATATGTAATGTCCTTCCAATCTCAGCCATTCTATGATTCTTTGATTCTGTGATAGGGAAGAATAAGATAGCTTTTGCTTATAGATTGCACTATTTAAGATCAAAAATATCCTAAACCCTAGGCTTAAATCCATATCCTGAATAGAAATGTGCCTAAACAGCAGGTGCACTTCTGTCCTTTGGCTTACAGCTCCCCTGCTTATGATGTCCCTCTGTCTCCTGTGCCAATCTGCTTGCTACCCTAATCTTCTTTCTCTGCCAGCTCATCTCATATTTTTTCATCATGCCTCTATTTAGCCACACAAATTCTGTCCTCCCTTGCTCCACCCAGCAAGTACCTCACTGACCAGCAAGGCAGCCAGCCTCCTGCAGAGGAGTCACTGGACAAAGCAACCCCGATCAAATTCCAATTTAAGTTTCCCTGCTCTCAGTATTATACTGCACAGCATCTCCTGGCAACCCAGAGAGAAAATTACAGCAAAAGCCTTGCTTTTCTCCTGAACAGAAAATGCTTGCTTCACTCAGCCCGTGACAGCTCTGTGAAAATTCAACAAGCTCACAACAATCAGCATTGTAAAATAACCTAGCAGTCAGTCTCTGATAAGTTTTTATGGTGTTACCTAAGCTGCAATTTGAGACAATTATACTTTTGTTAAATCTGGACAACGTTTCTTCTAATCCCAAAGGACATTTCGTCTGTATTCAGTAGCTTGAATGCAAGCAAATGCCAACTATTTTAGTAAACTAACATCTATAATGTTGTAACTACATGGAGTTTAGCTATTCTTTTATGTCCTTTATACAAAGGTTCAGAACCAACATGAACATTCTGTCCAAAATGGTTAAAACTTGGCAAGCTTAAGCTGAGGTCAAGGGTCTCATAGTAGAGATCATTACCTAATTAACATTAGGTATCATTGTCAGTACCATCTGATGCTTAAGGCATTTACAGGAAGAAAAATTTGTACAACGCTTATGAAACATTATGTTTTAAACCATGATAGAAATGAAAAGTAAAAAAATTTTTTTTTTGAGGTATTTTGTGGGGCTTTTCGCCTTACTCTATGGAAGCATCAGACTTTCCTTGTATAAGTGTATGTCTGCCTCAGGAACTTAACCATGAAATTCTCTGTCTGCCACTGCACCCTTGCAGAACCCTAATAGTCTACTCCTCTACTAGAGATACTAGAGATAGAAGGTCAAGCATTCTGGCCTCTGGGACTTCAATTTCACAAGGACATCAGTTTTACCTATGAGCTACAAGCTCTAAACAGAGTGTGCCACTTCAGTGTTGTCTAGTGCTAGACTCTTCATGAGCCAGGCTGAATTACTTTAGTTCTTTTTGTCTGTCTGGAAAGTCAAAGGCTTAGAAACCTGAAGGGAGAAGAAAACTTGTACTTATTTATCCATTTTCTTACCAATTCGTACTTTTGCTTGCCATTTCAATCTATTTTCACTGCCATTAGAAAGTAGTTGCTAGACTTGATAGATCTACTACATACACAAAATAAAAATTGACTGAAAATATTCCATTAATGGAAGGAGATGATGGTTAGCAGAGTGACTACCTAATATGTGTTAGGACTACTATCACTAGAATGTATAGGGCCATTTCTGCTTTTTCCCGGAAACATAAATGATCCTATAAAGAACAAACAGTTACAAACATCATGGAAACAAATGGCCCAGTTGCTTCTGCCTAACATCCTTATTAAACACAGGAATCTACTCAAACACTGAAGACTCTTGTAAATAAACTAGCACAGACTAACCTGGGATCTTGTTTTAATATTGCATTTCTGTTGTGAAAATTAAGGTTTTATCTTTTTGTAGCTAATCAAACACAGGTGGAGAGGAGCTGAAGAGGGAAAAATGAAAACAAAAGACTTGCTATAGTTCTAGTGTTTATTGGAAACATAAGTCAGTATCATAAAACAACAGACACTAAATCATTGTTTTTCATAAACTGTTGCGCTGTCAAATTAAAAAATATTAAGGTTTTATCTTACGTCTAAATGTCTTCTAAAATATTCCCATATACAAGGATGTTGCTAAGGTCATATACCTTCAGGAAGACTGTTTTAGTGAAATAGCTTAGGTTACTCTGTTAATTTCTGAATGACACACTATATTTAAAAAAAAAATAAATTAAAAATAAGGGAATTTTTTTTTCTGGAAAAACAGAGCCCTTTTTTAAATTAGAACCAAACATACTTCAACACATTTTTTAAAAATCATAAGAAATTTTACATAGTATGTACATTTAAGTAACAAAACCAAGAGTTAACAAAATCTTCTATTGAAGAATCACTCTAAATCTTCCCTATTTCATATTGATTGTCTTTGACATGCAAAAATGAATATTTGTTTTATTGCAGTGAAAAACCTGCCAGTTTCCTTATATTTTACTGAAGTTTCAGACAGATAGGTTTTGCAGTGATAGATATTCAGATGCCTATTTTGTGTTTAATTTACAAAAAGTGAATTCTTCCCACATCTTTTATACACATATATGTTCTGTTTGAGTGCAAACTTTATATTACTACAAAATCCAAACATAAAAATCCTACTTAGCCAGACTTGCTTATTAGGATGGAAGAAAAAGTGGGAACACAGATTAGAAAAAAGCAATGCTTACTCGTATCAGTGGATGAGAGAATGGAGACAACCGGCAAGATGTCTTACAGGTGACACATCTACTGCAGTTCCACTCCATTAACCTCTGATTAAGTGTAGGTAGTCACTGTTTTGTTCAGTCTAGATTCTAAATATCCTTCTATCATTCAAAATTCCCACTCCTGGACTAGACACACTGGCTCCGATCTAAACAGAAGCTTCCAAGATAACTACATGGTGGACTTTAATGCCTTAAAACACTGGCACAGGAAGTTAAATATCTAGCATATAGGAGACAGTAATAATTTTCAAAAAATATTTAAATTCTTATTGATATGTTTTCACCTAATTACTGTGACAGAAAATACTATAGCAGAAAAAAAATTGTCTTGCCAGACAGTGCTTCAAAGTTCCCTATTTTTTATAATTACTCATGTAGGAGACTTATATGTCCAGTGATATGCACTCACAGTAGATGAGGTTATGCTTCATCTCTGGATTGCAACAAAGTTTAAAGTAAGTAATGGCCAGTCTTCGCGAACAAAGATCCGGGGAAGGTCTTTACACCTTCCAGCCTGCGCATTGGATTTT
>JAWMRA010000090.1:14030679-14054573 GCA_035584735.1 Pseudotriccus pelzelni | reverse complement strand
GTTTTTATTTTTGCTAGTAATAAATCCTAATATTATTTTCTCCCCAATCAGATCTCTTTGTCTGCATAAACCTTCTCCCACCTTAGAGCAATTTGTGGGGGGTGTGGTAAAAATTGTCCCCTAGTCAAACCCATGACACTGCATTCAGCTTCTTCAGAAGTGCTATAAAGAAGGCAATCAGATGCTTCTCAAGCATTCACAGAGGAAGAAAGGCATCAGTAACAACTCACAACATGTAAAATTTCAACTAGATGGAAGAAAAAAAACATTTCACAATGTGAAATGTATGTCAAGCCTATATCTCCCCAAAAGAGTGTACAGTATCTATCTTCAAAGGTCTTTAAAAATAGATGTACTGTGTCCTAAGCAACTGACCAGTCTCTGAAGCTACTTCTGCTTGGAGCAGAACTAGGACTACATGTTCTCCGGAGGTCCTCTTCTAACTGGTTTATTCTATGATTTTCGGTTTTGTCTGGAAGGAAAATCATTATTAGGGAGGAAAATTTATGGAAAAATAAGTTCAGTGTTACTATATAGTCTGTATTGAAGATCTTTATTTGATTTACTAGTCAAAACAGAAGAAACGCATTCTTTTTATTTCTTGTTTCTTTTTAGTTTTAAATAAGTTAAGCGGATACGAAGAGTGCACTATCTAAAAGCAGTTATCATCCAAATTTGAAGCAAAGACAGATATAATTTGATAATCTTAGGGAAGGATAGAGCCATTTCTCAATTAATCGAACATAAGTTTTATACTACTATGTATCCAAAATAAGCTTCAGAACCAATGGTAACAGCTGGCTTTCCAAGACTACCCCCTCAAAGGTTGCAAATGGTTTGCTAAAGGGTATTGCAGTTCTTTTCCTCTGGTATGTCACTTTCTGTACCTTGAAGAATGGAAGGAGGGCTCTTGTCATTGTCTCAGAAGGTAGAATGTCACCAGCCAGTCCTATCTCCCTGTGTTTGAAAGAATTAACTACTCCCAACTCTCCAATTCTCCTGGGAAGACAAGCTGTCCTATAGTGTCATTTGCAAGGCAGAACAACATATATTTAGCAGTGAAAGAATGAATTTGTTATAACAGATGAATGCAGTGTTTTAGAAAGGTGGTTTGATAACACATAAGGTAATATAATTGTGGTGTGAAGAATTTTCACATACTGTTATTGAACATGTCTTAACACGCTTCAGTTGAAACTCATTTCAGTGAAAGCTCATTAGAGAAATTGTAACAAGACAAAACTCCGGATGTATACATGTACATGACCTCAAAATCAGCACATCTTTATATTAATAAGTGCAAGGAAAAATGAGCAAAATATGTTGCATGTCATCAGTAAAATACTTGTGGGAATTGTGAGTTCAGAGCTGAGAAAAAAAGGAATTTAAAAACTTTGTCAGAGAATAACTCTCACTGCTTCTCTTCTTTGTTTCCATTCCATCTTTTCCATTTGCCAGCGGTAATTTGCATGAAAGAACTACTATATGTGATTAAGGAATGTGAAAAAAACTTAGATGGAAAGTTGTCTACAATATAAAGGCTCAACAGGTAATTTAATCCACTGCAGAATGAGATATTTATATCTCAATTTTACCATTCTTATTTGAACATTTAAACATGCCTAAAAAAAATCCTTAAACCCTTCTATAGTTCTTCCCTTTTCATGCAGCCTTTATTTCAGATGCTCATAGAAATGTACTGAGTTTAAAAAAAAAAGTGTTATTTTTCAAGCTGTTCAGCATTTGCTGTGTTAGAGACTGATTATCATGTGGGTTTCTCTCCAAGAAGGATAAATATTACTGTGACATAAAAATTTTATTGGCTGCCCTTTGCTGAATAATTAGTCAGAATTTTGCGTTTTCTATACTTGAACTACCTTGTATTTAACAAGCTCAAAATCTTTTTCTTTATGAAGGCAAAGATAATTTATTCAGTTAATATGAAAAATTCATAACTAGAAATTATAATAAAGATTTTATTTTTCAGAATTCTAAAGGAAGACAAGAAATGACAACTTATAGCAAGATCTGAAAAACAATCATAAAAATGCTAACTGTCGGAGGTTAAGATCTGTATTTCAGGTCCTTTTTCATTTTTTAGTGTTCATTTGGAAGTTGAGATACTTCAGTGAAATTATGTCCTTGTTTTATTATCTTTACACATGTTCAGACTGGAAATAATTCACAAACTCATCTATATTTCAGAAAAAGAAAAAGCAGTAGATTTTTCAGCAAGCGTGAACTGGTAGAGCTTCTGTGAACTGTGGCAACTTACACCAACTCGAGGTCTGATAAAGGCAGTAAAATTATAAACAATTTCAAAACTGTGTATGTGACATAAAATTCAAGACACTTTTGTCCTCTACTAGGAAAAAAATGGTACAAAGTTTGGGCAGATTAGTAGCCACACATATTGGAAAACATTTTACCTGTTTCATGCAAGGAATTTTCAATGGCAGTCAAAGCAGGAAAAAAATTACATTTGCTAACCAAATCTGAATACTTTCCCTATTATTGGCATAAAAGTTTAGAAAGTAAGTAATGAAATCATAAATCTGTACAGCAGTTTAGAGTCACTGAATTATTGATGTTAACATTCTAAATTGGATAATAAATTGGCTTAGTGGTGTTGCTGATGGTAAGAGAAAAGTGGTAAATGGATCCAGATGGAGGAGGAGGGTGACAAGCGGATTGTCAGTGGGATCTGTGCTATGCCTATTCTTGTTCATACAGTACTGTATATCACTAATCTTCAAAGCAATTTTTCATCAGCTTAGTGGTTGCCAGATAGCTTGAGTCCATATTGCCATTTTCATAACTCAGGGGTAGTATCTATTAAAATCTGAAATTTGAATTATTTAATAAGCCCCTTTTTTTTTATTTTCTGCCACTGTGGAGCTAAAAAATATTATGGAAATAAACAGTAGAGAGAATTATTGAATTAAAAGTTTCCAATTAATGTGAAAATATTTAGTAATTTCAGGAGTATGTGATAACATACTACAAAAACATTTTCTCTGTGTACTGTCTTAAATATAAAAAGACCGAAAAGCATGAAGCCAAATTTGACATTTATATCACAGCTCTTACCTGATGTTAATGTAGAAGTAAACTGGTATATTAGCCCATTTCGTGTGATCTGTCATACTCATCTAAACCAATAGGAAGACAAAGCTAGTACAAGCCAATATATTACCTGAACACTGAATGGTCTGAAGTGAAGGCAGCATCTCTCTCCTCTCTGTATGGAATCTTTTCTGTGCCATTGACCTCAAACATTCAAGTTTGTATATCTCAGCTCCTTACTTGAATCAGATCCTGAGATAGTATTCAGTTGGTAGTTAAATGTTTAGAGGTATGCTAATTATACCAGATAAGAATCAACCAGAAAAGAGTTCTGCAATCACCAAAGTGCAGTAAAAAGAGAGTCGTATGTTCAGGTTACAGGGTCCAGCCCTGGGAGATGATAAGCACACTGGAGCATGGATAGTCGTCTAGGAACTGCATCAGAGGCAGTCACAGGAGAACACTTAAATATGAACAATCAGGAAAGCTACAGGAAGTCCACCTATGGCCAGAGAAGTACTGCAATAAAGCTTTTGTCATGCAATCCTTATACTAAACTTATTTGGACAGACAGAGGCAATCTTGAAAGTATGAAGCTAACATCTGATGGGATTATTTAATCCAGGTCTTCCATAGCTGAACCTCCAGGAACAGTAGGTTATTAAACATGCAGTCTCTGGAGAGTCAATGCATCAAGAATCTGTAGTCTTTGGCAGTTAATTATCTGCATAATTTGCGTTTGTATAATTGTCCATATATTGCCAGCTGATACCATCTTATTTGTACTGTCCTATATCTAATGACATATCAGGTGATTCTGTTTGACCAGTCATTTGCCTTATGCAAGAACAACAGCTATTAGATAGATATCCATAAGAGAAAAATAAGACAGCAAAAGACAGTGGCGGAGTTAAACTTCCCGAATATTAGAGATTCCTACTTTGGCAGATACAGCCCAAAAGTTTAAGGCAGCTAGATGGGCAGATCAATAAGAATTACATTTTTCTGTAGTTTTCAGTGGTTGAAGAAAGTAAGTTCTTCCTCTCCAGATGTTTTCTCTTCTTCCTTCTCTGCTTAAGGATTAAGGCTTAATCACGTATTTAATAATAGCAGGTTCTGCTGTTAAACCAGCCACGTTGTTGCATTTTGCTTTTTCTTTATTTATTAAAAAAAGCAATAAAAAGGTATGTGTACAGCAACCCACAGGGTCCTTGTTTCACCCAAACAAAACTTCCACTGCTTTCATGATTACCACCACCATGAAAACTACAATCCATTACAAATATAGTGAACGTTAGTTTACTTTTCTTAGGAGACCACTACAACCTCATTCACTATCTATCACAAGTTCAGTTTCATATGAACTATATGGAAGCATATTTTTAAGGCTACAGGAAAACTCTAAATACATTTTAAAGAGTAGTGTTATTACTTACTTAGAATGAAATTTTGTCCTTCTCTGTAAACAGTTGCTAGTTCTGCATCTACAAGATCTCTGATGGTCAATACATTTTTAATGATTACAGCCATCCCTCAGAATAGCTATTTCCTGCACAGTTTTGCAGTCGTTTTTCTGGTGCTAGACCTCTTAAATAAATTGATGACAATTTGTTTAGTTTTAAAAGAGAATTGGGCAGTGGTGCCGATTTTGTACTGACATAAAACTTTAGTATACCTGGCCCTAAGGTTATCCCATATGGAAGAGAAGTCTCCTATCTTTAGTCTTTTATTATTTCATTCATCCGTAGTTTATGTACAGATGGAAGATTCATTCCTTGGCTCACTCATTCTATATTAATAAATAACTAATTCTAGTACACCCCTAGAGTTGTATAGCACTTCAGGGTTAATGTCAGAGGCAAAATAGCCCAGTTGCCAAGTAATTCTGTGAAAAAGATAACTGCTGTGTATCATTTGTGTGGTTATTGCTACTGTGATTCTTACTTACAACAAAGTTGCAGAAATGTAATCTGTTCTTGAATAATTCTGTAAAACAAGAACACAAATGGTAAAGACTAAGAAACACAGAAGCAACTCCTTGATGATAAGTCTTTATCACAGAGTCTGAAAATTAATTTCTCTTAACAGGATTCATAACTGAAATCTATACTCTGATTAAAAATAAAATATCTCTGGTATTGAAGACTATGTCCACAACTTTGTAAGGCTGATACTGTTTATCAATTTTTCTGCAATGTAAAAGTGACCAAAATTCACCATTGCATCACACTGATTAGAGGGATTAGATTCTGAAAGCCACAGATAGCTTACTCCTATCGTTAATCAATTTGTTCGTGAGAAAACCAGCAGAAATTTTACTAAATATATCTACCTTCAAATACCATGCTAGCTCTCAAAGCCTTGAGAGGCCTAAGCATCAGCCAAAAAACCCTAACAGTTCATATTCTGTCAGAATTAAATGTAATCATATTCTAAAACCAGGAAACATGATCATCACAATAAAGAATTTGTAATTAAATTGAAGAGAAAATCAAAGAAGAGTTTTCTACTCTGTAGAAACTACTACTGTGTGTATCTTTTTACATTTTCACATTATACCATGTCAGATTTCAAACTGAAGGGTTGATAAAACCCAGAATCCTGCAGAGTTTAGTTTACTATTGTTTAAGTCTAGTTTACTATTAAATGTGTTACTTGGTAGTACCTTGGTCAACAACTCAAAACTATTAATTTCTTTCTCCCATTTTCATTAGGGTCTTTTTGAGGGACGGAGAGGAGGGACTTGGATTCTGTATCCATCTGGACAATTCTCTGTGAATTATTTAAACAAAAATCTGAAAAATAACTGCATGCCTTGATTATTTTCATACTCCTTGGAAAAGTACAGTATCTGCTTTAAAATAATAATTATTAAAAATCATTGTATCTTGGAGAAGTGTAGAGATAGAAGGAACTTCCATAGATCACCTAAACCATTAGCTGAAACTGACTTGGAATCAAGTGCACAAGGACCACCACAGTCGTAGTTTGCCTAATCTGCTCCTCAAAGACCCTAGAGAAGAGGATTCCATATTTTAATCTACAAGGGCAGTCTGTTCCAGGGATTTACTGCAAGGACTGTTTTTTTGGGTTTTTTTTATTTGTGGATTTTTCCCTAATACCTAAGGTAAATCTCCTGTGGTGTAAATTAAGCCCATTTGTTCTTATCCTTCTACAAGCAAAGCTGATGTACCTTTTTATTAGCATGTCCTCCTGTAGTCTCTTTTTTTTTTTTTAACTAAAAAAACCCTATTTTTTTCAGTGCTTCATTATAAGTCATATTTTCAAAATCTGTGGCTGGTTTTTTATTTCCTCTGACCTGATGCTCTCAAATTTTTCATAAAAGGTATTTCTAACTAGCCAGAGTACAGAAAGCCACAATCTCACAAAAGGTCACATGAAGGGAATAATAATCACCTCCAGGCCTTTCATGGACTTTGCTGTTAATACATTCCAGAATCACATTTGTGTTGTTTTAAAAAGCAGTGTTAGAGCTGAGGATTCCTCAGATCCTTTTTTTCTGAAGTTCTGTTGCACTCACTTATTTTTCCCTATTCTAAAATGTGCTTTTGTTTTCTACTTTGTGTATGCCTTTACAAAATTCTTTGTTGATTTTAGATGTTCTCTTCAAATTACAAAGATAATTTAAATCTTATTCTCTGACTCTGGCATCACAGTTAGGTTTTATAAACATGCCCTGCACTCCGTCAAGAAAACCATTAATGAAAATAACAATTTTCATTATCTATTGCCCACATATTTTCTTCTCACCTGAAGCTTTGTTACACTATGATTTCTACAGCAACCAGTTTTGGTGTCAGAAATAAAATTATAGTCTCATAGAAGTACAGCTGGAACTAATGAGCTCTTAGGAGCCAGATTTCATGCATATGTGCATAGTTAAGCAGTGAAGTGTCAGGGATAAATATAGCATTTATACAATATATAAACAGCAGCCAATAATTTTTACTCATACAGAATTCCTGCTTGAGCAACAGCAGCATAATTAGCCTATACAGTTAAAGAGTCTGTTTTAGAAAGACTGTTTTAAATGAAACTTCTTCTTTATGTGTTAAAATTCCCAGTAATTAGAAGTTGTAAAATTTTACCATATGGGATCAAAAGCAAAAACATTAAATTAACACTGATGTGAAAGTGCATTTTATGCACCACCGACATTTCACTATAACTTCATTTGAAGGTGTAGAAGACACATGCTAATCTCTTGGCACAATATTTAGCTTTAGAAGATAGGAAGCAGTAGGATATCCAGTCAAACAAAGAAAATCCTCATGAGCATAGGTAGAAGAAGCTTTCCTTACATAGCTTCAAAAATATTAACAGAGTGCACAGAGCCAAAGCAATTAACACTGACTATAAATATTCAGGTGAAACACCACTCTACAGAAAAACACAGATTTTACAGAATTTAAATATTATACTTGTAAACTAGAAGCAGAAAGAAGAAAGGCTGTGAGGGTCCTGGAACTGAGGCTATATCCTTGAGAAGCGGTCTGACCATGCTGCCCAAATCTCCAGCACTGGAGATTGCTTGAGAAAGCAGACTTCCCAGGATTTCAACACTCCAAAGTCAAAACAAAACCAAACCAACCAACCAAACGAACAAACAAATCAGTTGCATATCTTTTCTTCACATATGCACATGCACACACACAGAGATTTTTGAGGCCATTTCTTTGCACTGAAAAGGTGACATTTCCTTAATGAAGTGAATTTCCTTTTTAGCCACAGCTCCTAAAACCCACCAGCATTTAACAGAGCTGGTCTGTACACTGCCTCTGGTCTATCAGACCAGAAGGAATATACTTCTACGAACCATGTTGTTCACTCCTTTCAGACACAGATGCTCTTATGAAACATCATTATTCATCTGTTAGCTTTCATGTTATATAATTCTCTCAGAGGTCTTACACAGAAATATTATAAGCGTTCAAAAGGAAGGGAGTTGTCCAGACTATTAAAATACCTGGTAAAGCGTTGGTTTGTGTTGCTGATTTGTAGACCTGATTTCAGTTATGCAGCCACCTTTTAACTGTGCTTTTTTGTCAGAATTGGTGCCTAGATTATGACCCATTTCTTCCACACTCTAGCGTACCTGAGCAAAAAATTAGACAATGACCTTAACAGGTCAGCTACTGTTCCCAGGAACATTCCTGAGTTATAAGACTGTTTTAATCTGCTCTTCTATATAACAGAATATTACCTAAAGATAAAAGAAGAAATTATGCATGATGATCCACACTTTCTTGTAACACTGTCTCTCTCATGACTAAAGACTTATTGCCCTTCATCATTTTAGTGTTCTTATCCAGCATTGCAAAGTTTGTGGTATAATTGCTTTTATCATTGTGACCATTTATTAAACCTCTCAATGTATGTGACAAATGATGTATTTACTATCCACGAGTTATTTTAATGAAGCTTTGTGGAGGTAATAATGAGGAGTACTTTGAATGTTCTTGTAGTTCTTTTTTCTTCACTTGCTTTTTTCTTACAATTAAAATTGTAGTAAACAGTCTTAGGGTCATCTACTGACATAGGTTTTCCTTTCTTGCTGAATAAAAACAACTCCAGATAACTTTATAAAACAGCTTCTCCTTCTTTGTCTATGTATCCTTTTGGAACTACAAGAAAGTAAAGAGAGTTTTTGGGATCAACCACTGTGACTCTATACAATCCCTTGGTGTTAAGTAGCCTATTTCCTGGCAAATGAACAGAAGTCTGTGTTGTTTTCCCCTCTTGCCCTCCAGCTAACTTTTTACTATAAATATCTCACTAACATGAAGCAAAGATTGTATTATGAACCTTGAAATTTGGACAACTCTATGCTTATAAAAGTATCCTTATGCATGAAGGCTGCAGACACTTCTTTTATGCCTACAGATTTTTTCTGTAAATCAATAATAAAAGTATTTCAGGAATATCTCAAACATAAGTGACTAGGCTTATGAAGTATAGAAAACCTGGAAGCTGAACAAGCATTACTGGAAAATGCAGGAAAAATCAGTCCAGCAAATACTTACCATAAGTATTTCTCTTTACACATATAAGTAACTCCATGGAAATAAAAAAGATTGCTTAGTGATGTTTTAAATTTACTTTGAGGCATATATATTAAAAAGTATATATTTTATTTTCTTTGAAATATTTAAATTTATATCTGTACTATTTTTTTAAGAGTTTTAGTGCTACGAAGAAAATTTCATAAGCATCTTCAAATAAATACCTACAAATTCTAATTGCATGTCCTAATTATTTAATTAAAGTTAGTACTGCACATGAAATCACATAATTAAAACGTGTCACTAAGTAAAAATTGCAATTTGTATTTAAGTAACAGAATGTGCAGTAAGTGGGTTTAATTTACAAGCTATATGAAGGTTGATTAACTATATATTGCACTATCTCATTAAATCAGATTTAAAATCATGCTTAGGCATTTCAAAACAACATCTTTGTCAAAATTTCAAATGGTTTCTTGCCCTTTTTTTAAATTTTTTTTGAAAGATCTCATTTGTTTTCTTTGGACATTTTCAACTCAGAGAAAAGCTGTTTCTCATTTTTTTTAGGTATAGATCAGAACAAATCAAGCAAGTAAACTTTTAGGGTATCTGTAAGGTAATGAACTCTGAAGTAAGAGAAAGCTTACCAAACTAACTTACTAAATTTTGCAAATTCTTTAGGCATTACATTAAATATCCATGTAACAAAGCAATCATCATATACTTTTAGGTTAGTCCACATGTAGGTAGCCTTGTCAAAATTTTAAATGAAACTGAAAAATATACTGGAGGCTAATTCACTATCAAATATCTCCTTCTTTACAAATTTCTTAATCTCAAGGACAATATGGATTCCTTTAATTAATAGATTTAATTTATGGATGTCTTCTCTGTTCTTTTCAATACCACAAGTTTATTACATTGGTGGTCCTAAACTCGAGAAAATCTACTAAAACAAAAAGTGAAGTATTGAAGGGATTGCTTCTGTCAGGTTTGTCCTATTTCTCATAAGGTGAAAAGTTATGAAAATATATGGAGACACAACAAATTTAGATTTTTACATAAAATAACTAACTTACAGTCTGTATGTACAATATTTCTAACCTCCTTCTAATTAGTTAATTTTCTGAACATTTTGTTATACATTTCTTAGAATGTAAGAGGTTTTAATATTTGGAAAATAGAAAAATATGTAAGAAGCTATGCTGATCTGGGACTACTGAATTTAGAAAGCCCTCATGTAAAGAGAGGAATGGATTGGATTTTTCTTTGTCAGCAGCACTAAGTTTGGCTACTTTTTCTTCGTGAATAGGTATTAGCTAACAGTTATTGCTGACTATGAGTTCATTTTCATTCCTATAACTGTTCCATAAAAAAACAGATAAATTATTAATGCAAAGAATTTAGTGTAAAAATCTGGGATCCAGATTTTCTGTGTTAAAATGTTTAATTGAAGTTTTATTTCTAACTATTAACATTGAAATCTTAGAAAACATGGTATTTAAGATGACTTATTGAATGTTACTTTGCAGCACTTAATCTTAGCTTAAATTTTTATTTGACCTTAAGACACTGTGGTTTCTATAATTTTTTTTCAAAGATCAGTCTTTTCTTGTGTCCATTGGCAGTTAACTCCTCTTATCTGAAACTTAGTCACAGTTTTTACACATGTTATTGGCTTAGAAGTACCATATTAGTGAGTCCAGACTATGATAGTTTTCACTGATGTAATCTACAACAGTCACGCTTTTTCATATGTGTAAAATTGAAGGTAAATTTAACCCTTGCCTAAGATTTGAAATTCAGAAAATGCAGTTGTATATACCCAACACTGTGACAATATTGCCCAAACCAAACTAACTATATGTAAGAAACAAAAAAAATAAAATAAGACCAAAATAAACAAAACAAAAGAAAACCCTCTTTTCCATCTTATGAAAGATACAGGAATATTTTTTTACCTGTCAGTAAAAAATTGGTTCAAGACATGTTCCAGCTATGTGCAGTAGGTATTTTATTCTAAATCCACATTTTTAAAAACTGCTGACTAGTGGTTATATCAGCAAGGTTTTAACAGAAAGGCTGTTTTCTGAAAATTAGTTGAGGAATCCTTATGGCTGGTAGATCTTCTGCTTATGCAGCTGTATTTTTCTACAGCCTACTGCATAGGAACCTCAAAAAAACTCATTTTGAGATGCTAAAGAGTCTTTATCCATTTATTTGTATTAATCTAGTCATTTCAGAAGAGAACACATCAGACTAACAGGTCATGCCTGAGAAATGCTTTTTTAACCTTTGCCAGTATTTAGTTAAACCTATCCTCACTAAATTTCACCATCATTGCAATGCCCAGAATACAGCATAATCAGAGAGAGATGGTCAGCCACACTTTTATTTTTAGCTGAGAAACAGCCACATGAAGCATATGGAATCTATAAAATGGCCTACCTTCCTGGTTCCCAGCTGGTTTCATGCGAGAAAAGTAATGCCCTCTTGGTCTTTCTGGCAGTGGGCTTGGAAGGACCTTCTGATTCCATTACCTGAAACTGGGAAAATATAAACTCCCCTCAGTGTGTAAAGTATTTTACAATTCCTGTCAAATCTCTAAGAAAACCTTGCCAAGACAATGTTAAAACATGGCACTTCCATATTAAATAATTTTAGATTTCTTCTACTTCCTGCATATTTTAAAGAGTTTTCCTGGTGGTCCTTGAAAATGTCCATTCCGACATCCTATGTGTACCAATGTGAGACTACTTTTGTCTGGTAAAGTTCAGAATCAAACTCAATGTAAGGAATAATACATTTGTACAAGGTTTTGCTAGTAATATATGTAGATCATACATTTTATAAAAAAATTACAATTAACGGTATCATTATTCTATAGTTCAACCAAATTTCTATTGCATATGTGAAACATTAACACATTTAGTACATGGCAGTTGAAAATATCTCAACTGCTTCAAAAACTGCAGTGGCTTTTTACTACATTGCTAGTCAGCTGAAGAATACCCAATGCCAAAGAAAATCATTATCCCATTACAGGTTTCTAAGATCTGCTGGTTTAAGGTGTTGATATGAGTATGACAACCATGAATTGAATGTTTCAGTTTTCTGAAACAACCCTTTGTAGATATCAATAGCCTGTACTGCAGAACCACAGCTAACTTAAGCCTGTTAGAACAATTTTACTTTGCAATAATGACTAATTTTTATGCATGATCTCACATAAGCTCACAGCTGAGCTACCCAAAATTGTAGGCAGAAGTATCTCTTTCACATTACCATATGGGTTTCTTGGAGTGAAGTTCGCCTCCATGGTTTCACTTTTTTTTCCACAAAAAATTGAGCAGTTTTGAGAAGAAGTCATCAATAGTAACTGTAAATATGGTGAAAATTATTCTTCTCTTTATTTTCTTCTGTGTATTTTTGATCTTCAAGTGTCTATGAATTGGATATGTCCTTTATTTATTCATTCATTCATTTCTTAATTACTAATCAACTGAGTACCACAATTGCTAAAAAAACAGTTAAGACTTCTTCAGTGCAATCATTTTCAATCACACATATCCATAAACAAGTCCCTCTACAGTGAATGATAAAATCTGTATTGGCTTAAGTAAAAAGGGGTAGTCATCCAACAAGTGCAAAAAGGACTTGCAGTCAGTATTTGCAGTTCAGTATTTGTCAGTATTTGCAGTTCATTTCCCCAAAGCAGTCCAGCCTGGTCCTCTGTTTAGGCTGTAGGACATGAAAAAAATTGTCCGCACCATCTCTACATAGACTGTAGTGCTACTGCAGAACTCCTCCCACCTCAGGCTGCCATTATAATATTTAAGCATCTCTCTGTATTGTAGAGATTACCACAGTGTTTCCAAAGTAAAACACCAAAATAATATTCCCAAATATTTTCCTAAGAACACTTCTTTCTAATCTGGTGGGTAAGAATTGCAGATACTAATAGAAAAATATAATTTTGTCTCATCATAATGGCACTTAGTAGTAAAAAGAAGATAAGAAATAATGCAAATTAGTTTTCCTCATATCAGAAATGTCTTCATCCAAAATCATCTGCTTCCCTAAGTGCTCAGTATCTGAAAATTGGTCTTTAATATACTTCTTTTTTTTATTCAGATCTTGTGTTGTACAATATCAACCTGATTGGTTTATAGTATAAATATACATATATATAAAATATATATAATATATTTTTTATAAATTAACTATTGGTGTACCTAACACATACAAAAAACCCCAACTTCAGTACACATGATTACTCTGCATCCCGTCAGCAAGATATCACAATAGGAAATTAGTAATCCTAACTGCTAAATATTAAAAGAAGGCCATTTTTTTCCTAACCCATAAGGTGAATGAATCACAATGTTTGAGCAGGATGTCAGCTTTTTTTTTTTTAAAAAAAAAAAAGATGTAAATTAAGTGAGCAGTAATCTCAACATTGACTCAGGATTAAGTAGATGGTGAGAAAATGGAGATTCCCTTGTAACCAGCAGTCCTTATAACTGTTAATTTACTACATGAAGCTAATTAAATGAGGCTGGCTTCATAATGGAAATATATGGTGCCTGAGTAGAAAAGCTGTTAACATAATTATATCTGTTACACAAGGGGTGTAGCAGATTGCAATTATTAGAAAACTGAGTTTAAGGCTACCTTGTGTACTCTGATGTTAGGACTGGCTTTTATACTCCTTCACTTCCCAAATAACACTCCAATTTGGATTAAACTTCTTTTTTCTTTTTTTTTTTCAATTTCAAACACATGATTTATAAAAATTAACTTACTCCCTTAAGTACTCAGTTTCCAAATTCAGTTCATTTTTTACCAGTTAAGGCAATTGTGGGTATCCCTGGGCATCTTGTCAAAATATTGGCACAGCCCTCCTTTGAAGGATGGGTTATGTAAAAGCCCCATCTCAAGACACGCACACAAAGTGGGCCTGAGAGAATAAAAAAAAATCCAGCTCTTACCTGTACCAGTTTCTCATCAGTTTCTCAGGGTTTCATGGCACAGCATCTGTAGAATTTTCTTAGAGTCAAATATTTTCTAAAGCAATTCTACATTACCTGACATTATTAGGGGTTTACATTATATTAGGGGCTTATATTACATTTGTCTTCAACACAGATGATGGACCAAGAGGGTCTCAGTGCTCTGCACTGGAAGCCCATGACTGTGAGAATGATCCTGACCCTGAACTTGCACAGGATCTGCTGTTCCAGCTGGATCCCTACAGATCTAAGGGGCCCGATGGGATTCATCTGAGAATCCTCAAATTGCTGGATGATGTCATCACACAACCTCTCTCGGTGATTTTTGAGTGGCCTTGGGAGCTTGGGGTCTTGGAGAGGTCCCAGCTGCCTGGAAGCTGGGGAATGTTTTCCCGTTTTCAAGAATGACAAGAAGGAAGACACTGAAAACTACAGGCCTGTCAGTCTCACTTCAGTGCCTAGTAAAATCATGGAAATGATTATTCTAGGAGGTGTTAAAAAATACCTGGAGAACAGGGCAGTCGTTCACAGTCAGCAAGGCTTCATAAAGGGAAAGTCCTGCTTGTCAAACATGATTTCCTTCTGCAACAGGGTAACCCATCAAGCTGATCTAGGAGAGCCAGTAGATGTAATCTTTTTGGACTTTGTCAAAGTCTCTCACAGGATCCCTCTGAACAAAGTGTCCAGCACACAGCTGAATAACTGTGTTATGTGATGGGTGAGCAACTGGCTCAAGGGTTGAGCACAAAGAGTTATAGTGAATGGGGTGACACCAGGCTGGCGACCAGTCACTACTGTGGTTCTGCAGGACTCCTTGTGCTCTTCAACATCTTCATTAATGACTTGGATGCAGAACTTGAAGGTATGCTAAATTTGCCAACTAAATTGGGAGGACCTATCAACTCCCTCGAAGGTAGAGAGACCTCAACAAATTAGAGAGATGTGCAATCACCAACTGTATGGAGTTTAAGAAGCACAAGTGCCAGTTGCTACATCTGGGATGGGGCAACCCTGGTTGTGTGTATAGACTGAGGTATAAGACAATGGAGAGCAGTGTCATGGAAAGGGACCTGGGGGTCCTGGTCAGTGGCAAGCTGAATATGAGTCAGCAATGCCCTGGCAGATAGAAGGGTCAACCATGTCATGGGGGCATCAGGCACGGCATCTCCAGCCAGCTGAGGGAGGGAGTTTTCCCACTCTGCTCTTCACTGGGGAGGCCTCATCTTGAATATTGTGGCAGTTTTGGGCACCACAATATAAAAAGACATTAAGCCATTTGAGACTGTCCAAAGAAGGGCACGAGGATGGTGAATGGTCTGGAGGGGAAGCCATATGAGGAGCATCTGAGAGCACTTGGTCTGTTCACCCTGGGCAAGAAAAGGCTGAGGACAGACCTCATTGCAGTATTCAACAACTTCATGAGGGAAAATGAAGGGGGGCAGGTCCTGACCTCTTCAGTCTCATGACCAATGATTCAAGGGAACAGCATGAATGTGTGTCATGGGAGGTTTAGGTTAGATATCAGGAATAGGTTTTTTACCTGGATGGTGGTTGGGCACTGGAGCAGGCTCACTAGAAAAGTGGTCACAGCCCCAAGCCTGAGTTTCCAAAGCATTTGAACAATGTTTTCAGGCACACGGTGGGATTCTTGGGGTGTCCCATGCAGGACCTTGATGATACCTAAGGGTCCCTCCCAGCTCAGCATATTCTATGATTCTGCGTTTTCCCAAAATCCTCATTTTCACAAGCTATAAAATATTCCATATTCCATGGGAATCTCAAAAACACGTTTTGAAATAGCAACACATTATTTTAAAAGCAGCCGTATGAGTATTTCCAATTCAATTCATCACCTCAACATACAATAATTCAAGAATAATGTTCAGCGCGGAGTAGTATTCAGGCTTTTAAAATCTTTTGGGATGATTAAAAAAGTGAAGGATTCCAAGGCGTTTAACAACCATGAAAGCTGTTTATTGTGTGCATTCTCCAGTATCATGAGTGCCATGTCTATTAGACAAAGAAAAAAAAGCCAAAAAACATAGCAACCCACAAAGTCAATATACAGAAACATATCAATGGCTAACCCTGTTTTTCTCAACTTCTGAACAGTTAAAACTTCTCTGCTGTCTGCTGCCTACAAATTCATTGTGAAGGGTAACGACTCCTAACCTTCCATTAGGAAACATGCATTTGAAAACCTCTTTTTCTGTCACTAATATCAGAACCATATTTACTTTTAGCCAGCCGTGTTTCCACTCCCAGAAGCAGAGATTCAGGAAAGTCACAGAAAATTCACCAAAAGATGGTGGAAGGAAGAAAAGTATGAATGAACATTAAGTAGTTTCACAGCAGTATACCTTTCTGTTTCATTTCGTCTTAAACCATAAACACAGTATCTGAATGCTTTATGAAATTTTCAACATAATATAAAGACTTCTTTCTTCAGTACTTTTTTTCTTAATTTCTTCTCATTTGCTTGATATATTTTCTTGTGCTTTTCTTCTCTTGAATTTCAGATTCTTGATGGTTCCTTTTACATTCATCTTGTTTCCTCTTTAGTCTGTTGTCTTACTCTCCCTGTTGCCTTACCACTTCCCCTGTCCCTGTTCTTTTCTCACAGTCTTTGCCACTCATTTTCTTTGCTCAGATCATTATTTCAGTCTCCTGAACTCCCACATAGATCTTGCATGCTGAAAATGTTTTTGACACAGGTCTGATAAGCAAAGCAATGTCTGCCACCTACCTATACATTTTCTCTCCCTAGTATACATACATTTTTTCCTATTGGAATGGGAGGGAATAAGATATAAGAGCAGTGGAATGAAAGTCCAAGCAACTCAGAAAAAGCAAGAGGGAATCTGGAGCCTGCAACTTCTCCTAAACTGGAAGAAATCATTGCTTGACCAAGAACAATTTACCAAGACTTGTTCTGAGTTGTTCCTTTCTAAGTCCTCAAAGGCTGTCAGACTGAGGTTGCTTGAGATCTATCCAACTAAAACAGACCCATGAGGTACGGTCTTAAAATATTATAAGAAAAAATGCTAAAAGTTCAAAGAAACAGTACATGTGTAACTTTGTGCAATCAAAGTATCAGATTTACTTTGCAGCCAGTCCAGTTTGTCGAAGTGGCTAATCTGTTTAGCCATACTATATTGGTGGTGTGTCGCCCAGATTCGGTGAAGCAAGCATTGATCCTGAGATTGATCATGCCCTGATCAAAGTCTAAGCCTTAAATAAAGCCTACCAGTGCCTCTGGATATCAATTCTTAAGCCAGTTTTGGACTACATTTCTAATTTTTCAGTAATGAAGTGATAAAGATTAAAGAGAACTCTTTCTCTATGAGAAGAAAACAAAACAAAACAAACAAACAAAAACTACAACAACAAAATAGTGTGTTTCACTGTTTGTCCAAGAGCTGGAAAAGCTTGAAATTGAAGATTACTGAAAGACAGTGCTGTAGAAATCAAATCCTCAGATGATGAGATGCTGAGAAATGTGTAAACATTAAAAAAATGGGCTAATACATGTGTATTTGGTGTACATGGGCAGGTTTTGGTAGTGGAGTGGGTACAGAATTCACAGGGGTTAATTTTGTAAGAAGCTGTCAGAAGCTTCCTCCATGTCCAATAGAGCCAATGTCAGATGGCTTCGAGTGGACCCACTGCTGGCCAGGGCCAAGCCCATCAGAATTGGTGGCAACATCTCTGTGATAACATATTTAAAAAGAAAAAAAAGTTAATGTGCAAGATTAATTGTGCCCAGAGAAGACAGGAGTGAGAATACATGAGAGGAAGAGCTCTGCAGACATCAAGATCAGTGGAGAAGGAGGTGGAGGAGGTGCTCCAGGAGCTGGAGCTGAGGTTCCCCTGCAGCCCATGGTGCAGACCATGGTGAAGCAGCTGCACCCCTGTAGCCCACTGAGGTCCACAAGGGTGCAGACATCCACCTGCAGCCCACAGAGGAGATCCACACCTGAGCAGGTGGATGCCTCAAAAGATGGCTCTAAGCCTATGGGAAGCCCATGCTGGAGCAGGTTCCTGGCAGGGATGTGAGGACCTATGGGAAACCACTCTGGAGCAAGTTTCCTGGTAGGAGTTGTGACCCTGTGGGGACCCACACTGGATCAGACTGATTGTTGAAGTACTGCACTTCACAGAAAAGTGACCCATATTGCAGCAGTTCATTGAGAACTGTTAACCGTGGAATGTACTGGCATCAGAGAAGTTCATGGAAGACTGTCTCCCATGGGAGGGACCTCACACTGGAGTAGGGGAAGGACTCCTCTCCCTGAGCAGTGGCAGAAACAACATGTGAACTGATCATAAGCCCCATTCCCTTCTCCCTGCACCTCTCTGGGGAAGGAGGTAGAGTTTGGGTGGGAGAGGGGAAGATGTTTTTAATATTTATTTTACTTCTCATTATCCTGCTCTGACTGTGCTAGTTATAAATTCAATTAATATCACGGTATTCAGTGAGTGATCTCTCCCTGTCTCTACCTCAACTCATGAAACTTTCACTATATTTTCTCTCTCCTGTCTACTTGTGGAGGGAAATGATGGAGAAGCTTTGGTGGGTGGCTGGCATCCAGCCAGGGTTAACCCACTACAGCATATCTCAGTCATCAGTATTGTGACCAGTTTGTGACGGTTCCTCTTGTCTGACATGAGCATGAACAACTGTTTTCTCACCATTAAATGGCGTAACATAAAAGCCACGGAGACAAAGGAAGTTCAAACCATAGTTCTACTTCGTTCCGTTAACAAAAAAGTGGAAACTGCAATACCAATGAAGTAATGGAAAAACCAAAGAGGAATTTATTAAATTTGTAGGATTTTCCATATGACAATTAACTTAAATGTGCCCAATGGATTCTTCTGTTATACAGGCTCTCATGCTATGTCAGTCTCTGAGCAAAAATAATCACTATATCATTAGAATAAATTATTAGGAATTGTAGTAATTGTGTCATGACCTCCTGGAGATTGGACTATGGCCATCTAATTGCCTGTCAGTGTTCAGGGGCCCAGATCTGCAGATGTGACTAAACATTATGGCTCAGGGAAAGGGCTGTGCAAGCTTATTCATCCACAAGACTGTTCAGTTTCATGCAATATAATTTAGAATAAATTTTAGGTAGCTATGATTTCTAGGGGGTGTAGAAAAAATGAAGCTGCAATACAGCATGTGGCAAGGAGCAAAAGTATTCCCTGTATTGCCCTAACTTCTGCCATCTAACCCTTCTCAGATTCAGAACCAAAATTTACACCAAGTAGGACCCATAACACTGAAAATCTTCATTGATTTTCCTGCAGCAGGGAAACATTTTCTTCAGTTTAGTACAACAATGAGCACTCCAAGGGCACTCAATAATTCATCAACCACTTCCAATAGCTAAAGAGAGAGAATACAAAGTTTACAACAGCTACAATTATAAAAACAATATGAAAATTCTTAGAAATTTTTAGAATCCTTCCTTCTTGTAAGTATGACGTTTTGGCTTTTTTTTAACGCCTACAGTGATTTTTTAAATAGTTACACAATCTTCCTAATGTGAAATCTGCACATTTTAGAAGAAGTTATTAGGATATTTAAGTCCTCTAAGATGTTACTGTTTTCAGATATATTCCTACGCTGAACAAAACAATCTTATACAACAAATGCAATAAAAAAGGATTTTCTCATAAGCAAACAGGATCAAGTCTTTACAAATAGTCTGTTACTGGTAGAGATAAGAAATGCCTCAGAGGCCTTAGAGATGAACAGGTTTCCTAAAAAGAGGAAAAAATTGTCCAGATCACTGACCACAAAAGTAACTCAGCAGCACTTCTAGACAAGAGAAACTTTTCCCTCTAA
Source organism: Pseudotriccus pelzelni (assembly GCA_035584735.1). Lineage (NCBI taxonomy): Eukaryota > Metazoa > Chordata > Aves > Passeriformes > Tyrannidae > Pseudotriccus > Pseudotriccus pelzelni. Next base: position 14,034,615 of record JAWMRA010000090.1, on the reverse strand, counting down.
GACACGCAAAGGGACTATCAGACCCATGGGGAGAGTCGTGGGGTATCTGAAATATCATCAGCTCACAAAATATCCTGGTATTAACACCATCAGGCCTGCTCACTCATCCTACCCCAAACTGCTATACCGGTATATAAAAGCAGCAACCTTCTAAAAGCATATTAACAGGATGATATGCCTCACTCACAACAATGGCAGTGCTAGTAAAATTTATGAGAAGCCTGAATTTTTCTGCTTTCTACCAGTACACAGCTAGAATACTGATTGCCTTTTCCCTAACCCTCAGCAGATTTACCTGTTCCCTGCTATCTTTCTCAAGGATCCTGACACCATCAGGCAATGTTGTTTATCTAGATGATTTGTTCCTTCAGTGAGTGGAACAGGGAGAAACCAGCAGAACTTTCAGTCTGAAGGGATTTTGAGTGTCCAAGGGGATCACGTTATGGAGTTCTGCAGATGGTATTTGATAAACAGATTGTAGATGATTTTAACAAGGAACTCATTTTTCTTACAGTAAACAGAGGATCAGGCTCACCTTGTTCACTGTACAGTACAAATGTTCAATGCAAATCCCAAAAGAGTCAAGAGATGATGTTTCTAAGACACTTTTCCACTCCACTGATCCTGTCTGACTAGTTTCCAAAGGGAAGGCAAGCTCTAAGTTATGTCTCACATGTGTTACAATGATAACAGTGGTCCCCCAACATCATCTGCACACCCTAAAGAGACTGACCTCTTAAAAATCATGCCTGTTCATCTCAGTTTTCTCTCTCCAGTGGTGGAAAAACCATAACATAAAATCAGTTTCAGACAATATGTAGAAGAAAAAGAGCTGTTATATCTGTTCTTAATTTGTACTGGTAGAAGAAGTCAGATGTAGCAGGTGAAGGTCAACCTAGAAACTAATAATTTTTTTATTAAATCTCTCTTTGGATGTTACTTTTATTTTCAGTCACCATAACTGACAATGAATGCATGCCACACTCCCTTGTTAACTTAATAACCGAATCTTTTTTTCTTATTACAAATACATATTTTACAATTATTGGAGTACTTTTTCAAGCAACATCTTGGTATTCTTAAAAATGCCACAAACCTTTTGGTCTTCTATTCCTGTGTAATAATTTTCAAAATTATCTCGTTCAGAAATTACATGAATGGGGACAATAAACTGTGAAGAACAAAAACAGCTAATCAATACCAAGATAATAATAGATTGTTCCATTGCATTTGGAGCTTTCTAAGAGAAAGTATTGGTTGGAGTTTCAGTATTTCAGCTGGACATCTAAGCCTAGATTACCCAAATCAGTTCTATTCTGTACTGCTTACACTTACATCATTCCAGTTGTCTCAGACAAGGAATGTTTACCAAAAGTTTCTCACAACAGGAAATCAGCCTCTAGTCTGATTTTCAAGGTCTGTTATTTTCTTCCATCCTATTACCAGTACAAACCTTTAACACTTATTGGGTCAAGAAGAATAAAACACAAACCTTACCTATTCTCCACTCGGTGGCTGAAGATAAAAGAAAAGAACTGATATTTAGTAATACCAGCTTGCCTGTGGGAGATACAAAGGGACTGTAAAATACCGTTTGGTGCTTGCTCCTGATTTTTGCATTCTGAAAAATCACAAACAAAACAATATACATTGGCAAATTCTACATTTTTTGTGTTCTAAATAGGATTTTATATATCTTGTGCACATATAACAGATACAAAAACTTACACCTGTACACAGAGTCGATCTCCTGTCTCTTAAGTTGTTGATAGATGCCTTTGAAAAAAAACAAAACAAAACAAAAACATACAAACCCATAAAAAACAACCAACCAAGCAACCAACCAAAAAATCAACAAAAAACCAAACCATAACAAACAGAACAAGAAAATAAACAAAAAAAACAACCAAACAAACAAAACCCAACAAAACTTCTACCTCTGCATCAGATGCTCTCTTGGTGTGTAATGTTAACACTACATTTCATATGAAAACTTCTATTTCTTCTATTAAAAAATTCTTAGGGATTTTTTCTCAGGGGAATGAGTAATAGGTACTAAACACAAGTACACTAAGGGCCAAATTGTCAGCGTTTCAAAATCCTACCCAAGGACCGTATACACACTATTCTGTGTTTTTAGAACCAAGGTTTGGATAAGAAAGCTGGATATTAAAGCATGATCTACCAATATTTGCACAAAAGTGCCCATCTGTGCTTGCAAAGCTAGTCTGGGGTCCATCTGTGTGCAGGGGTATTCACCTGAACCCAAATATTCTTTTGTAATATATTTCAATTTTTGAAATCTTACGCTTTGCTACAGAGCCACAGGGAGGCTGCTTCACTTTGTCAGAGCCAATCGAACTTGCCATCCTGCACCACGTATTTGAAGTGACATTATTTGTATCAGTAAGGATTTGGATTGTGTAAATACTGCAAAAAGTAACTTTTTTCTCCTAAATATACCACATTTTAGTATCATCCTCTGTTCCTACACATCAAAAGGTCTGAGACAATGAGAGATTTCAAATTAATGAAGGTACTACATGTTCATATCATGAATATACTGCTCTTAAAACATTATTTGTTTTCTTCAGTTTCACCTGGGAGATATTCTAATTCTGTAAGGCTAAAAAAAAAGAAAAACAAACCTGCAGAAGGATTTTTGCTGCTGCAAAAGTAGACAAGAACATTTGCCTTTGTGTGGAGTATTTAGCTGAGCAAAGACACATTGTGGACAATCCATACAATGTGCTGTAATGAAAATAGGCCTCAGGCCTCAGCTAGGTTTTAATCTTGACATAACTTAGACATAACAAGATAAAAGTATTACTTCTATGTTAGAAATCATGGTTCTTCCACAGTGCAGGAATTTCTGTATCAGTGACTATTTCAATGCACCTCACATTATACCACTGGCAGGTACTGAACGCATCCCTGTTTGAAGCCACAGACCGTCTTAATTACATCACACACTCTAATGTTTCATGCTTCTTTGCAGACACTGTTACTGGGGCTGTAATTGAACTTCAGGCACACAGCTAAAACCCAATAAAGAATCATCTTTGGGTGCTGCCTAAGATGTTCTGCTACTCGTTTTCATAGTCTGTTTGTCATAGGATTTTCTGAACAAGTAAGTGTAGAGGAAACAAATCTTTGGCTTAGATTTCAATCTCAGATGAACTCAGTGCAAATTTTCACAAATGCAAGCATATTAGATGGTTATGTACTTTTGTTTCTTTTGTATTTTTTTGTCAAAAGTCTATCAAGTGAATTGTGCATGCATTAAAAGGTTCCAAAAACACCTGTCTCATATATAAGTGCAGGGTGCTAGGTGTGCGTGTACACTTACAAAAGGTGCTTTAGGCATTTTTTTTTTCAAATGTACTGGAGTTTGTTCTTTTAATTTCTTTAGTATTATATTATATGTGCCATATTTTCCTACAGTTGCTATAGAAACTGTATATTACTGAGTATCAGGTGACATCTGGTAAACACGAGATAAAAAATATAAATTGATACTCTCTTCAGCTAGGTATTGGATACTATCTCAATTTAAATGAGACACAAGTGTTTTGCTGAGAATAAATTATGAGGAAGACTCAAAACTCCTCCCTCTAAGCAATTACTAATCTGAAATTAAGAGACTCTGATTGAGGAACAGTGTGGGAAAGGGAAAATTAGATTATAGCAAGGTAGGAATAACAGCCCTTTATTAAAAGGTGTATATGTATTGGCAGAAACAATGAAAGAAACACAAGTAAAACACCCAAAATAATCCTGCATTCAGAAACAATCCCCTTCAAGACAAACAAATAAACCCAACAGTGAAAACAGTTCATTTTGCACCCTTTGGGGCAGGTATAGCCACAGTCAGTAGGAGGCGCTGTTGAACCACTGGAGATGTGGAGCCTGCAGTTGTTTGAGTCAGTCGGCAGG
>JAWMRA010000090.1:14017228-14030167 GCA_035584735.1 Pseudotriccus pelzelni | reverse complement strand
GATGCATGGTGATGTGGTTTTTCATCCCTCTCAGATGGAAATCCAAGCAAAAAGCTCCAAACTGCAGCACAGCCGCAAAGAGTGGCAGTCCCAAGAGCTCCAGCAGCTCCGGCCTCTCCAACAGCTCCGGTTACCTCCAACTCCCTCCTGGCTTCCAACTCTGCCCCCCCCAGACTCCTCCCCATTTCCCTGGAGACAAGGTGAGGCAATGAACATGTGAATGCAGCCTTACTAGCTCTTTTCTTCTGTGACACTTCGTTGCCTGGATACCTCCGCCAATTCCCCCTTCCCCCTAACACAGTGGGCAGGGGAAAAGGGAAATTCCAGCATAGCTCCAAGAACAAACAAAACCATGACAGATACATTTGCACTTTCGCAAAGTATCCTTTGTAAACAACAAATCTATTCCTATTGTTTTCTGTGTGAAAGCTCCTGCTTATCTTTTTCCTTCACAAGCTCCCTTGCTGTCAACTATATAACACTGTCCTCTAGAAGAGAAGTTAATGAACCAAATAAGAATGCATATTACTTGGAAGCATGCTGCACAGGACACTCACAGAAGTGGATTAACTACAGGAGAAGAGAACCCACACTTGTGAGTATTCTTATAAATCAAGCCTAGCAGGCATGGCATAATATCGAAATTACTTTATCTCTTTCTCACTCCCTCTTTCAACTATTAAGCTATCCTCTCTCATTCTCATCCTTCCCATAGCTCATTTTCAAGAAAATATAAATTCATAAAGAAATTATGGCAAGCTACATGCATTTAATTTGTAAAACTGGCAGGACTGCATCACAAATAGCATAAGTATTTTCTTGTCCATGAAGCTTCCTACTTAGGTGAAAAATACCTTAAATAACCATCTCAACACCCTTGTCATGTACTCTCTTGTCATGAGATTAAATGTAGCTTTTGTAAATGTAAATGTTCTTGACTAAATAATGTACAATAAGAGGCTGAAGTCAACAATACCTACAACAGTACCAGCATGTTGTGTTCCCTACATAATCAGTAATCAATGTGGTATATTACTAAAGGAGAAAAATTTTGTTTACAAACTAGGAAGGTTTCAAAAATACAGCTTATGTAATTTTCAACACTGCAGTCACTATGATGAAACACTTCTAGTTCTGTGGTGCCATAAATTCGATACATCTGACTGAAAGACCTCTTGTGTTGGCATGTTTCATCCTCCTTAACGTTTCTGATCTCTGTTCTTTCATCTTTTCTCCAATCCCATCATCAGCTAGGCCCACTGCAGACAAATTTAAGATTGTTCTGCCTGTTCTTCTTCATGACATGGAATGAGCTGGCTCTAATTCAAATGTTTCTATGCTGGTCCCCGAAGGCAAGAGGTTTGCCAGTGGGAAAGAAGTGAAGTTTAATGTATTTTATGTTAATTCAGGGCAGCTTTGATTCCTTAAGCTTAGGGTAGCCTCAATCCTATGTCAACTTGTATGAAAGTCTCCATAAGCTCCCAGGTACTTAAAGAATGCATCAAATAAAAAGTCCCCTTGAAATGGACTATACTATTCCACATCTCTTCCTGCATATGAAGGTGGAAGAGAAGAACTGAGAAGGAGCTTTGCTTAGGAATGCAGGTATTTTCCTCTTCTCTGCATATTGCTTTGTTCTTGTGAATGTACATGGACAATACAATAGTAAGTCCTTTGTATTTTTTCTGTTATTAAGTAAAGCTGATCAAAATAAAGCAAAATTAAACCCTACTTATTGACACTGCCTGTAAGTGAGTGACAAAATGGATATCTCAAAGCATGAGATTTCATTGTTGTTAGTCTTTTATTGCTTTTTCTTCCCAATCTTCCTGTTTTGGATACAGCAGAAAAAAAGCATTATCTGTTGTCTTCCACTAATGAAGGAGAAAGGGACTTATCCAAATGTCTTTATATAATGTTTACGGTACTCAATCAGTAGGATTTTCTTTCATTTTATTAGATTTAGCTGTAAACCTCTTGTTTTGAAGAGGCATTATCATTCTCTGTTAGGCCCAAAATGTTCTTTTTACATATGGTTAACAAGGAGTTCAGTTTTGTTTTTCATATCCCACGTATTTTTATGTTTCAGTATATTACGTATCTATCTAATTTTCACTTTTCGTTTGTAAAAATAATAGTTTGTAAATAAACATAAGATGACTGAAGACCATAAAAGTAAGTAAAAAGTGGTGGGAGAAATTACCTCCAACTTGCAATCTTCACAAAAGAACAATTTTGTCATGGAATGATGATATCCAAATTCAAAATAAAAGAGCCAGAAGGAGAAAAGAAGGAAGGAAACAGTGTATGAAGAGCACTTTCAGTAATAAACTAGCACTTTGTGGGGTTCAAATACAGAAACTATCATGTATAAATAGTAAGGATGCCAATGGCCCCATGTGTTACTTGTGAACAATAAGAAAAGAAACAATAGCAAGTCGAGAAGACATATTGTCTTAGCATGGCATACATGCATTTAAAACATTGGCTTTCATCTCTTATGAATATCAAATTGAGTGCGCAAAAAGATTTGTTGCTCAAAAATGTCTGAAAATTTCTGACTGAAAACTGTAATCTGAAGTCATTGAGGATTTGGGATTTGGGCCATTTTTCATGTAAAAATTCAGGGCTAATGAGTTTTCAAGTGCTTCACAGATGCTTCTGGTTTGCAAAGTTTTTCCTGCTTCATGCAATTTCTTTGCTTTGTAATTTTCATTTCTTAAGCAAGTATTTGCATAATGTTGCTACAATCTGAAATCTCCCTACTGAGCTAATCTCAGAATGCCTTCTTTGTTCTTCAGGTTTTAAAAAATTAGTCTTTTGATATGCATTATAACTTTATTTGAGAATAACTGTGAATTATTTTACACTGATTATTGTCTAATTTAGCTGATTCTGAAATTTCATCTGATGTTATACACCAATAACTTTTAAAAGTCTCTCCCATTAATGTGTACTTAATGGACAAGAGACAAGTGTAGATAGGATGTATGAAGTTCCTTTGTCACACAAAAACATTGATTAAGCTGGTTCAATTTGAATGCACTGAAATGAAGATTAATTTATCATAATAACAGCAGAATTTTCAACCTCAGGAATCAGGGATAGGAGTGAAAAACCTGAATGGTTTCAGTAACAAGATGACCTTTTAGCTTTTTACGGCAGTTATTTACAGCTTTGGTCATTGCAATTTTCTACTGAAAACACAAGCAAGTGCTTTCAATAGTTCCATTTAGAAGACAGGTAAGAAAATGCTCACATTGGGATGTCAACAGACTGCTAAAATAGTTTGACTCTGAAAAGGGTAATTTTTTTCTCTGCACATTACAAGCAGATACCTGGCCTGTCATCACAGAAGTGGAGCTAATTTTTTTAACAAACCTTTGCTGGCCACTTAATACAGATTTCTGCCCAAACTGTTATTATGCAAAGCAGTGATAAAGATGAGAACAGGACCAAGGTGTCTTTATTCACATGATCAAAATGGTCTTGCATTCTTTATTTTTCTTTTCACTCCAAAGAGAAGTCAAAATAATGTGAGGAAAGAAAAGCACTGTGATGCAATTTCAAGGGATTTTTACTACCTAGAATTGTAGAATCACAGAATATCTCAAGTTGAAAGAAACATGCAAGGATCATCAAGTGCACTGCCTGGTCCTCGCAGGACTACCTAAAACTAAACCTTATGACCTGGAGCATTGACCAGATGCTCTTTGAACTCTGACGGGGCTTGTTGCTGTGGGGAGCGTGTTCCAGTGCTCTCTCAATGAAGAACCTTTTCCTACCCAGTCTGAACTTCCCCTGACAAAGCTTTTCTCATGTCCTACCACTGGTCACCAGAGAACAGAGATCAGCACCTCTCCAACCATTGCCACTCTTTGAGGAAGTTATAGACCCCCTTCAGATGGGTCATTTCCCCTCAAGAGTCATCCTACCACACACACAGCCCCACATTCACACATGCAAAAAGTTACTGCAGGATTTTAGCCCAGTAGAGTGAATTCAGAGATTATGTTCTTACTACTTCAAGCGCAAGAGTGAGTAAAAATGGAGCAGTACCTTAATGAAACAGACGGGGTCTTCAAATTCAACTAACAAAAGGTGCAAGATAGGTTGGCAAGCTCTTTAAATAGACATCCTCTTGGGAAATCATACAAAAGTTTAATCTTGGGACTCTGGAAAAAAGGCACAAGGTACTCCTGTCCAAAATGAATAACTAGGACTCTCTAATAGAAGTTAATAACTCATGTCCTCTGTAAGTCATCACAAAAGGTGGCCTGCAACAAGTGCTTAGCAGTAGCTCTAGAAGACAGGCCAAAAAGGTCAGTATTTATGTTAATACAGTCATCATTATATACCTCACACACAGTACAAAGAAGGTGAAAGTGCCTGAGCTGATAGCGTCAGCAGTCCTAGAAAAGGCCTTGCACAGTCTAGCCTGTCACATAAAGATCAGAATTTTACCTTCTCAGAGCTTCAGCTTCATACAAATTTGTCACTTGTGTAATGCTGAGCTTTACTGAGCTTAGATATTGTAAATTGTATCCTAAGGATATAAAATAAAGTTTTGTCTAACTCTCCCTCCACTCACTCTGCCAAAAAGAAAAAAGAAAGAGAGAAATACAATTCAGCCTTGGTTCACGGAACAAGTATGTAGATATACATACCTTAAGCCAAAATGCCCTTTGGTGCAGAACAGCAGCATGAATGGGTTCTATTTACAGTCACCATGCAGTGGATCCCTTACTGGAATAAGCACAACTTCAAAATCTTCTTGGAAAACCATTATTATGCAGAGTCACAGGATCTAATGCAAACACTACCTCAGGAATAACTTCAGCAAAGTAGAAAACAGGACCTTTCTTAATATCATTTCATTGTACCACAGTGCCATACTTTGTACTCACTGGAATTCACTACAAAGTAAAGGCACCAAAATCCCTGCCTTCAAAACAACCTAATTTAGACACTTTTAAAGCAGTGAGTATAAATTCACCATTAGGGCAGCAGGGACAGTTTTGGAGCTCTGCACAGTGTATTTTAAACTGCCTCCCGGTAGAATGTACACCACCGTTAATAACAGCTCCACTGCCCTGACACTGCTCAGGCATTGCCTACATTAATTGTATTTCAGAAGGGCAAACAACTATATATATGTATCAGTTGACTACATTTCCTTTTCATTATTATATTACATCTCACTGAAAAACTCTGAGCCATCCAAAATGAAATATTAATTTCCTATCTCATTTCCCAAATCTCAGGGACAATATGGCCCCGAAGTTTAAGGGTGACAGCGATTCAACTTATGAATAAAAATAAAATGGAATTTTGCATAAGCATTGTTTCCTAATGCTTTTACTTTGTCACCTTTGTCATCTATACTGAGTGCAATGACAAATATGGAGTTGTGTGTCTATTTATCCCTTATTTAAATAGACAGAGTACTTATGCAGGGCAGGTCAAAAAAGTCAGCTGTTAGACCCTGCGGAAAAATACTTTATGTATGCAAATCGATCTGCATAGTGTTTACAGCATTACACCACACACTACTCTGACATTCTTTATATGTTTTCTAAACTGACGTTACTCCCTTGGCTTCAGAGGAAAATACTCCTAATTTAATTGCCTGTAAGTGATATAAGAATCAGATCTAGTTTATTTCTTCAGATAGAAAACTACTTTTAGTCTTCCAGTTAATCTACGGGGTAAGTGGTTCAGTTTTACAGTTTCTGACAAATAATGAAGGGAGGCTTTTATGCAATGATACAGTTTTCTGTGAAAATGTCTGATCAACGACTTGAGAATCTAGAGTTAAAGGTCTAGAAATTGTACCTATACTATTTTTTAGTTTTCCTAGTTTTCAAAGGAAAACATTTACTTCAATATAATTTCCACATTTGTCTCAATTCCTGTGAAGGCACTATCTACTTCCCTAGTACTTTTATGGGGACTGTCTAGCACACTATCAGAAGTAAAACCTACGTAAAACAAAATTGACATTCACCTAACCTCATGATGAAAGTTATAATAACACCTGTTCATCCTAAATCTTTCATTTTGCCTCTTTCTTATATGCTGGTAGAATTAAGACAGGCTTCATACACTTTTCTGAGGTAACCAAATCCCAAATCACTTAGAAATGAGACCCTCAGCTTAATTCTAGATATATTACACCATCAGCAGGCTATCTAGCCCTAGAGTTTTATAGGTTAAAAACAACTTCCAACTTGAAACTAACAAGCTGCTAGTACTAACACACACTGACTGATCACAATTAGCATGAAACTGCATTGGAAAAGAGGATATCAGTGCAGTCTACTGAAACATCTTCAATTTCCAGATAGTCTTATTAAGATGTAGCCTAGAGTATTGCAAATTGCATGACTATAGCCTTTGGACCCAATCCTCAGTTGGCACCTATACTCCTAGGTAGGGCACTGCTCTTTTATTTAATTATTATTTAAATGAGGCCAAATCTTACAAAGTCTCTTTTTCCTTAAAGGAATATTAACTTCTGAAGTTGTTTCTGCTTGCTGCTAACTCATATGGGAAAAAGCATGGTGGCAGAATCTCCCAGACATTTCTTCCTGAAATGCACATGTGTGCACAGAGACATAAAGAGCTAACATAGTTCAAGTACTAGGTACTTAAATTCACCAGCTGTTATATCCTGCTCAGTTCTTACGCAATGCTATAAAAAGTACCACTGGATTCATCATTTCCTATCTCTCATTATATGAAATTTCACATGTGCATCTTCTGGTTGTTTTTTTTTTCTCTTAATGCCTCAGAGTCTAGAAAAGCCATAGAAATGTTTGGAGGAATTTCAGCACAGGGTGGCAAGAGGGTGGGGGTGGTGGTAGAAATGCAACAACCACATTGCTGGGGGTTCTGCTATCATCCAAACATGTAAGTGCAAGGAATCTGAAAATGGGAACAGAGAAAGAACTCAGACACCTGCAGGAGGACCAGGTCCGTCACAGATGCTGCAGATGAATCTGGCAGTCATTTTTAGCAATAGACACAATGAAGATGTTCCTCTAAGGACTCAGCTGGGCTCATTGGATATTTCAAAGCTAACTAAGACATAAAGGTAACTGAGACAAGTTCTCACAGGTAAGTATAGTCTTACTAAAGGTTCTTGTAGTTCAATCTTCTTGCTAATCACTGTTGTGTTATCTACAGCTTCAAATAGCCTTTTTTAATCTCTCTGATCTGTATAAAGAAGTGAGTAGTCTAACAGGCATCCCATTCCTTTTTGGTCACTGGGATGTTCAGCTGCTCAGTTTTCACCACTGCTCAGTTTTCTAGGCTATGCACAAAGCTTCTTTAGGACCTAGTAGAGGACAAGGGAGGGAAGCATCTTGCATGGACAAGTTTTAACCACATATGGCTCCAGGTGCTGTGAGGAAATTGCCTAAACCCCCAAGGTTTGTGCAAGGAGTTTCTAACAGAACTCTCAGCAGACATGACGTACACAAAACCACACAGGTCATGCCCACATAGTGAATTTTGTGGTTTCTTGTGGGTTCACAGAGCAATGCCTAACTTTAGTAGTCTTGAATATTTCTTTCTTGTTTTAAATAGAATAATATAGCTTCCAGTCATACCAGAGAATTCATGGCCAAATCTGCATTAAAACTCAGCAGCCTGGCAGTTTGCTTCTCCCTGTCTGTAGTTCCCTAAAGGACTGCAATTTCTGTATTACCATTTTCATTGAGGGTTCCAGTTCTAATGAGCAAGATGACTCATCCAGTGTTTCAACTACTCAAGTATCAAATTTTAGGAGAGACAGGCAAGAATTTGTGTCTAACTTGCACACTCTAAAGGCAATTTTCTGTCGTAGGTGGATGGCATTTCTTCCACTTTTTGTCATAATTATGCAAACCTGTAAAGGAGAAGTATGGAGGCCTCAAGAAGATCACAGGCAGCCGGAAGGCTCCAGCTCTGTAACATATGTACCTAATTGTTATCTTTTTTACTACAAACAAATACTTAGTACTGGCTGTAATATAGAAAATTAAAGGCTATGTATAAAAAGACGATATGCAAAAACCACCCACTACTGCAGTAAAGAAAATGTGATTAATCACTACATGTATTGCCAAAGAAAGATTTGCTTATGGTAATTACAGAAAAATATAACCTTCTATGGGCAGAAAGGAAAGTAATAAAATGAGAATAAAAATAAGGAGCAGAGCACAGCAGACTCAGGAATACAATTGCAAAGCCTTTAATAAGTCATCGAAGTGTAACCCTTACTGGCTGCTTTTTCCCATCCTTCCTAATCAGTTGGAGGTTTTTATTTATTTATTTCCTTCCTCCTGAAAAGTAGTTGCCATCAAGGACAGAAGGCCTAGAGGAATATCTTCCATAAATAATAAATATCCTTCCTACCTGACTGTACTTCTCCCAGAAAATAAATAAATAGAATAGTTGAATGACGAACATGTATTTAGCCAGGCTGTGTTTTTCTCTCTTTCCAGGTAACTGTTCCTGGCTTTTGCCTCTTAATGCTTTTTCCTGCACTCATAGTAAAAAAAACCTGCCCATTGTTCTTCTGTTTGCATGTACTGGGTGTGGACAGTGCTAGGTGGCAGAAAAGCTGTTCAGTTTTTAATGCCTTTAAATACTTTTGATACTCAGTTTTGATTTAGTTCTCGATTTAGAAACATGCTCTTCCTGGTTCTAGTGTACAAGCAAATAACTATGCACTCTTTCTTCTGTTTGTCACGTATAAGTTAAGTAGAGGGCTGAGGTGGTCGAAGCACTCACTTTGCATTAAAATTAATGTCCTGGTTAATGTCCACATAAGGGTGGACCTACATGGTAAACTTGCACATGGAGGGAAGACAGAAATATCTCCAGGCTAATACTCCTGGTAACTGCAGGTAAAGGGAGAGCAGTTAATTTGAAAACGCAGATATATCATCAAATTTCAGAGTTCACTTTTGCTTTTGTAAAGAGCACTGTAGCCACTCAGGGTGGCTATCCAAAGATTCACACAACTTCTCAGCAAAAGAAAGTGAAGCTAAAGCAGACCTCAAAACAGGTGAATATTTGCATTTGAAATATAACATGAAAACATATAAGCCAAGGTATTCTTTAAAACTGGTTTTTGAAAGTTTCCTCAAAGAAAATTAATTTAAACGGTAAACATTGAACATGCATCTTAAATTATGAATTTAGTGCAACTCTTCTTGCTAGTCACTGCCATGTTATCTACAGCTTCAAATAGATATTTTTATTTTTAATCTGTCTTCAATGCTTGGAAGAGTTAGAGGGGACTGTGAGGCTCAGAGGAGGATATCTGATCATAGAGAAGCCAGTCCGATATCTGAATGTAACATCAAATAAAGAATTCAGCACAATGGATATCCAGTATGAAAAGATTCATGGTCATGGTTAAAATGTCTCATAGGCAATGCAAGGTTACCCCAGAGCTGCTGTGACCCTCTGTGGGGCTGCAGAGGCTGAGCTCGAGGACAGAGCAGCCTAATTCTAGCAGTGACTTTTATTCCTGAACGCAGATGTCAAGTTGTACATGGGGATTAACTCCAAAGACTTAACTTTGTCTTTCTACAGAACTTTTCATTTTTCCCAGTTGTTAACCTTCTTTTCTGGTGTTTAGCTTTGCTGACATGAGACAAATGTAATGCAGACCAGTATACTAGATTCTGTGCTCAAATACCAGGCAGTTTGGGCCTAACATAACAGAACAATTGGGAATTAAAACCTGCACTTTATGGAGAAAGTTTCTACAGATCAGTAGCCCAAGGTTCATTTCCTTAACATTACTCACCAGTACAATGAACAAGAATTTTTTTCACGAACAGTTTCATTTCATTACAAGCTTTTAGATAGTTCTCTCAGTTTCAGACAGCCTGATAAAATTCAGAGGTTAGTTTTTAGAATTAAAAAAAAAGACCTGGAAGGATATTATTTTTGAAATGTAGACCCGGCGTAGGTAAACGATGATTAAAGAACAGGTCACAGACATGGGTTATTTCTTTACCTTAGAGATAAAGCAAGCAAGATTCCCATAAAGGGAAAGAAAAAATAAGACAAAACTAAAATTCTCTTCATCAGATAAGATATCTCAGTAGAAACTTGATAGCACTGGAATACATACTGTGAAAACTAGAAAGAGTAGCAAATAGATAAATTACCTGTAGGAATATGTCATTATGCCTCTCAAACATTATGATAATTTAAAAAAGATCTATTAATAGCATTTAGTTGCTCAAAATCTTTAGAAAAAAATCATTCTGCCTCATCCCTTATAGCTACCTCTCTTATTACAGCTTTCAAGCACCTTTTCCTTGGATGACTTATTTTGTGCAAATCTGATAGATGAAGAACTCATAGTCTTGCATGAGACATTGGAAAAAAATTTTTAAATGTCTTCTAAGTATATTTATATGTATGTATGCAAATATAAAAGAAGAATTATATAGAATAATGGTTTACATCTATGAAAATTTACTTTTTTTATTCTCCCATAACTACTTGGGTGTATTTTTTTTATCAGAAAAACCTTAGTCTACACACGTAGAAAGGTGAATATAAAATACAAGGTTTACTTAATGACAGTTTTTGCCAGAAGAAAGTAAAAACATTCTGAGTCTAATGGCAGTATTTTGCGCGTAAGATTAATATTTTCTTTCTTTCTCATTCTAAGTTTTTTACTATGTTTTTTTTGTAAAGAGCAGTTTGCTACTCTTATTGCTACTCACTTAGACAAACTTTTTACAGTGAATTGGAAAGAAGAAATACATAGACAAATTATGGTTTCCAACAGGTTTTAGAATTTTCAGACTGTGGCCATGAAGAAAGAAATTGTAAGGTAGAACAGAATTACTGTTCTCTTTTGCAAAACAAAACCAGCAATCGTGCACACACACAAAACTAGTAAATCACTCTAAAGCAAGAGGCAAACATAGGAGGATTTTTACAGCAGAGGCTATACATCTTCAAAAAGTCAGTCCTGTTACATTATTTCTCCCCAAACTTTATAATGACATCTTATTTGAATTTACTACAATGGTATCTCTCAATTTCCAGTCATTTGATTTTAAAATTGTTCCCTTGAATGGCTTCATGAAAGCATCAAATTATTAAGTGTCAACACCTCATAGCAAAATAGAGATGATTTATCTCTCTACTTGGTCTAAATTTCTCTAGTTTTTGTAATTGCATAGAAATCTAATGGTACAAAAACCATCTCAAGATAACTTGATGAGTTAGTAACAATGTTATATAAAGTTCAAGAGGTAAAGAAAAAAGACCAAAAGCATGAATTTTATAGTTTGTCCTTGATAAAAAGTTGGTTTATAATTGTTAATATGGTTCTGGAGTTAATAATTCTTCATGAAGTAAAAATTGTTTTGGAAATGTAAGTGAATAGAAAAGGTGTTTGCATTTGTAGCTGCCTTTGGAGATTTTATAGCTGTGTGTGCAGTCCATAACCTGTACCTCCTACTAATTACATGGAGGTACCTTCATGTAGTTATTTGAGAGGATGCTTTTAATCACTGTTAATACCTGAATGCCCTATAGAAATTACAGAAAGTAAAGTGTAGGTGGAAAACAGATATAGTTCGTATCTTTCCTTGTTTTCTTGAACAGTTTTTTGTAGGAAACTGTCTACAGCTTACATTTCTTTCTCTTCACTCTGCCTTTGCATCTATGATCACTTACTGTTCCTGGAAGTAGCAATTAGTGTAGAAAGGCTGCTATGTAGTAGTAATGTTTACATTTCTTCTTGAACATTTTTCATACCTTTAGAGAGAGAGGCTCACTGTCTGTCATGGTCTGGGAATGTCACTCCTTAAGAAAACATTTGTGCAGTCCTTTCCCCTGTTGTCCATGGGAGACTTTTGCCTCTCCAATGAATCATGAGAATCAAGAGTTTGAATCCCTGAGACAACTTGCCTCCAAGTCTAATGAGACCCCTGAAGATCACAACCAGGAATTTTAAATTACTGAAAGCTGTTGCATCTGATGTCATTGACTTACTTAGACAATTTGAATTTGAGATTGCACAAAAACTGTGCACCTTAGCAAAGCACAAAGGCATGAGAAATTACAGAATTCAAAGACAAAAGCAAATATGTTTTTTTCTTTGAAACAAAGAATAATCTTTCTCTTATACTTCTCAGAATCTGAGAATAAAATTGTTATTGCTGTGGTGCCATGAATACAGGTCTTCTAAGAGAAGAGATGAGATTTTACTTGCACTTTATACTAAACACTTTCTGGCTCCAAGGCTATTCAATAAAAATATAGGTAGGAATTTTGAAAAAAAATTCTACCAAGCAGTGGAAATGTGGTAAAAATGTATATAAAGCAAGGTATTTATATACAGTGCTGTTTCTTTTGAAAAACTGTTCCTGGTAGCAAAGCAAGATTGTGATACAGTTGAATTCTGCAAATAGAAAGTAAAACATAGTTAAGAATTCAGCACAAAGATTCATCATGAGATTCCTTTCCCATTCAGTCTTAAATGAATAGAAAGAAATTATTAGGCAAGTGTGACAAATGAATCATCACACACATGCATTTGGCACTTGTAGTGGGTTTCTGTGCCTGAGTTTTGGTAGCAAAGGGGGCTACAGGGGTGTCTTCAGTTAGAAGCTGCCAGAAACTTCTCCTGTTCGGTGGAGCCAAGGCTAGTCAGCTCCGGGACGGACTTCCTGCCACTGGCCAAGGCCAAGGCCAAGGCCAAGGCCAAGGCCAAGGCAAGACAATAGTAACACCTCTGTGATAACATATTTAAGAACAGAGGATTGTGGCGCAGGAGAAAATTCCAGCCAGGGAAGAGCAGAGTGAGAACATGGGAACACCAATGCAGACCCCAAGGTCAGTGCAGAAGGAGGGGCAGGAGGTGCTCCAGGAGCCGGAGCTGTGCCCCTGCAGCCCGTGGTGCAGACCATG
>JAWMRA010000090.1:13962469-13973252 GCA_035584735.1 Pseudotriccus pelzelni | reverse complement strand
TGAAATTTGTATGCAGGTCTGTAAACTCAAAATGATACTTGTTCATTACTCTTTTTGATAAATATATATATTTATATATGCATGCCTAGATACATTTGCTTAACAGGTTACCAAGCATGGAAGAATGATGGACTCATTCCTTCCTTTCTGTTAAGATTTCTAAATACTTCACATCCAAAAAATAATAGTAGCACAAAATTACACTGGAAGAATTCAGATGCTGCTCTATAAACCTTTTAAGCTCCCCAGCCATACAGATGAAAACTGAATCTCATCTCCAAAAACTAAAATAACTTGTCTACTTTAAGACCAAACATTTCCCAAAGCTGTCTTTTTGCTAAACCAATGTAATTTAAAAGCTCAACTTCTGAGCTCTAAAAAGTCTTACTCTCTGTAATTGTGGTAGGTTATGGATTAACAGTTCTAAATTATTAGTTATGAAAAATCCTTTCTAAAGGTACACAAAAGTCATCATTTTTAGAGGAAAAAATAAATATAATTTTAAGGAGACCGAGTAGTAAGAAATATGAGATTCAAGAGTTAGAGATATTGAGAAAACATAGATAATTCAAGGTTTAAAATGTTGATTTAATATTTTTCTGGGAGAAAGAGGTTTCACTAAATTTCTTAGCAATCTATCCCTTAACCTCCACCATTTTCTAAGAGATTATGATTTATCCCCCAAAATCAAGTTTCCAAGAGTCATGGCAAAAGGAACACAAGAATGAATATTTTTTTCCTTCGGCTACTAATATGAGATTTGGCTAATTTGACTCATTTTTCTGATTTGTCCCTGGAAGTGGGAAGATTTGATACATTCACCTTTTCAAATTCTTAGTTAGGGCTCGGCACACTTTAAATACAAAAGTAGATTTAAAAAATATATACAACTTTCCAGTAGATGAAGCAGAATTTTAAGCTAGGATAAGAGAAATCTGAATTTGAACATTATAAAATTTGCTTGATCAGGTAATTCTCAAGACTATAAATGGATCTTTCCAGAGAGACTGAGAAAATCAGAAACATTTTTTTAAAATAGTATTAATTAGGGTTAAGTCTACTTGTTAAAAGCTGGTTATTTGAGTAACCTTTAATTATTTCTGACTTGGAATGTTGTTATTTTTCATTTGAATATATGTGTTAATTCTATTGGTGAGCACTTGGAAACTCAGTCAAGGGATGCAGAAGCCAAACATAATAAAAAATTTATGATGAATTTTCATAATTTATGAATATTTTTGTCTTAGGAAAACTTTAATACATAAACAGCTAAATAAAAAAAGTTTCAGAAATGTGTTTAACATCAACTATTAACCTAGTAGGGTAAAAAATTCTTTGCTTTCTTCCCACATTACTGCTAAAAAAATCCACTGGCACTTAAGAGTTAGCAATGGAATTGTGCATTCCTTCTATAATACTTTAAATTGCTGTCAAGACCATAGGTAAATGCACTTAATTAATATTTCAGGCAACAAGATGTACAATACGCACAGAAATCCTTTATTTGGTAATCAATGTGGAGATAACAGATTGTTGAAAACTTTGCTGTTTTGAAAGATTCTTTTTATATTTGCTGTAACAGAAACTCTGTTTTAAAATCAAGGCACATTTATTCTGTCTATCAAACCTTTTTGTCCCAGTAACGGAGAACATGGACATATCATCAATCTAGTATTTCATTAATGTTTGTATATAGTCTATAGCAGCTCATTTAGACATCCTCATGTTTCTGTGTATGCCCCATACTTCTGACATCTGGGATGATGGATATTCTTGTAAATAATGTAGTTAGTAGTTAGAATTTGAAGAACCTCCCATTTTATGCAAAGGAGTGCAGACCTTTGCTAAATACCAGGAATGCACATGAAGTTCCATGGAAATCAGCTTGCAAATATATTAAATTGGTTTAAAAAAAAAAAAAAAAAGAAGCCTTTCTGGACTGGTTCTGAGAGTGGGCAACTAAGGAAATACAAGAGTTCAAACAGTACTAAGTTAATGTTCACCAGAAGTGTAACGGGGAAAGAATCTGAAGGAAGTGCAACAGGAAGGATTTTGAGCAAGCTTGCACCAGTAGCACCTAAACCCACAATAATCATAGAGAAAGTCCACCAGATCTAGTTACTTATTATGTGTGAACAGCGTTACCAGAAGAAAAGAAATTTGTCTTGAAAGACATTTCCAGACTTTCTCTTTATTTCAGTAGTATTGCATAGTTATGAATGAAAACTTTCTACAAAGGTACAGTGAAGGATGATACTTTGTGTTTTTTCAGTGTAATAATAGAGGCACCATGTGACATACACATTACCACAAAGATGCTACAGATATCTTGTATTCAATCGTGAGAGAAAACTGAAATAATCCCAGCTGCTGTTATGTGGCTGTTGTTGGCAAATATGAACTGTTGCTAGTAAGACACAGAGTCATTATTTTAAACATGAAAACAAATGCCCTGGAGGAAGCAGGTAAAATATACTATTGTGGATTGGCTTTCTATCACAGATCAGCTCATAATTTGTTACAGAAATAAAAAAAATTCAGCCAGAGATAGTCAGTATCAATGCTGTATTCTGAGATTTTTCTTTTTATGTTTTCTTTATTTTCTTCTTTATTTTTTTCCTTTTATTCAGTAAGAGAGAATTCCAGAAGGAGCCTGTGAAAAGCTCATAATGGCAGATAATGTTTGAAGGGAATTGCCTTCTCTGTTTAAGAGATTAGATTGTCCATTTGAAGGTAGAATAACTGGAGATTCATGAAAAGTTATGCAGATAGAAAATGGACTGTACAAGCTGAAACCATTAATTACTATGGAAACAAACTCATTTATAACTATGAAATAGTTCACATGCAGTATACTATATTTCTTTAATATCAGTGATATTCTTATGCAAAGTGATTTTTATTCAGTTGAGTTCTGTTGAGTCAAATATTTTTGGTTACATTTTTATTTCTACAGTAGGGAAAAAGAAACACAAGCTATTAAATATGTCATATAGTTTGAAGAATAATCCCGTTTATGAAGCTTCAAGTATGTTAATTATTATATGTGTTTGAAGACAGTTTTTGTCGGCAATTTCTTGAAACTTTTCTCCAATTCTCTTTTATTAATTAAAAAAAGTAGTGCTAATTTAAAAGGAAAGTGTTGGTGATAGGCTTTCCTGAGTTACTGTATCCTCAGCAATAAAATGTACTGTAAGCCTCCTCTGATTTAAGAGAATAATTCAGTAGCATTTTATAATGGTTTGGACTGTGTCTAATAGCTTTTTCAATGAGCTTTTCAATAATAAAATAAGCTGCTTTGTGTTGGCTTGTAGCAGTATTTCACTAAGTGTATGTGGTGGAAAGCAAACTTACAGCAATGTATTGAAACAGGAAAAGGGTGAATTTACAGGGTTTGCTTTATTAGTAACAGTTTTCATCTAGGTTCACTAGCCACATGGGAATCCATCTGCTGAAATTAGTCTTCGAAGGGTAAAGCTACAGCCCAGCCTGTCTAGCTGCATTAAGGTAACAAACTACAAAAAGGGCTGGAGCAAGAAATTTCCACTTCAGGGCTGGTGAACGGTAAAAGAATGTGTCTGCTGTTGACAGTATCAATCCTTCATCTCTTGACATGTCATATAAAGTCTGTACAGCAAAATGAATGTGTCACTGTAGCACAACACTGCTTGTTTAGCACAGTGAAGTTCTGTGGTGTGTTTCTGCATGTACTAGTATTCAGGAAACTAATTTCTGCAGGATACTTGGCTGCATTTTCTGCTTTCAGGTGCATAGTGACACCTTGCTGATTTTTCTTCAATTTAGTTGGTGTTCCTGCTAGCTAGAGAATGCTGATACAAATGTCCTGCTTGCACCTTCCTGTTGCTAGCAAGGAAGTTCCCTTGAAGATTTGGCCAAGGCCTTAGAGCCTTTGCACAAAGATAGATTTAATCCTAGTCATAGTATTTTCTGAGGCCTCAGAAGAAGGAAGGCCTTAAATCTGTGCCTTAGATGATTAAGGATGTCTTACTTAAAAAACACTAAGATTTTAAATTCCAGTGAATAATATTATTTGCACAGTGCCCTGGTTTTGTTTCATAACAGAGAGAAGGGGTCTTACTGCTTCACTTTCATAAATAATAGTAAGCATTTGTACCTGTAAACATAGCTGTAAATACACCCTGTAAATATAGCTCCTTAAAATTCTGTAAGTCTTTATTTTGTGTCACTACATGTATTATAGACATAAAAATTACCCTAAATCTACAGTAAATACTGGTGAGATTGCTTGCAGACCCTCTAGTGTGGCAGCAGTATTCTCTGCAGAGCTCCAGTCCAATACAAAGGAAAGAGAAATATTGCTAAAATAAGTAAAACCAAAACCAAGAGTTAAACAAACAAAAAGAGAGAAAACACAGCTAAATAAAGGCCTGTGTTCAGAAAATGTATTTTGAGGTCTGCACATCCCAGCAGAGATAGAGAATTCAGACAAGAAGTGTGAGCCAAATTCATCGCCAATGAATCTATGATGAATTCTTCACAGGTTTTACAACTACATCACTCTGTAAAGAGCCCTCAAGTAAGAAAAATTAAATATATATGTATAGATGGAGGAACTCATCCACCCCCACATGAATTCATCCTTAATAATCCACTGAAACTCATAAAACATAAACCACATCAATCCCCCTCAGTACAAAACTAGTTATTAAATGCAAGCCCCAATATACCATAAAGCTCCAGAGAAAACGGGAAAATGACACTAGCAATGTACTCTGAATGTGAATGTTATAACATATGGAGGACAAGTTTATAAAACAGCAAGGCGTGCAGGTCTAAAATTAACACACTTCAAGCTTCTGTGGAGCTTGTACTGGACTTCAGAGAAGGGATACTAATTGTGTTTAAGAGACTCTTATGAATCTTGGGGACATAAAAAAATAAGCAGTGTGTTTCTGCAGTGCGCTTAAAGGTCCAGATTTTCGTGACACTGCTGTTTAAATTCAGTGGAAAATGTCTGCTTTCTCTTTGTTGTTTTTGCTACTTTGGAAGAAGCTCTCTATCCTACACTGAGTAGATGACTCCTTGGGGACATGTCCCCCAGAACAAGAGAACTATTGCTGTAATAATCTGCTCCTCTGCATCAACTTAACTTATTGTGAAAACAATAAGATTAATATGTTTGTTTATAGAGGTTTTCAGTCCTTCTTGATTGGCAGATGCTGCTGCTCCCTTGCAGTGGTAAATGGAAAGAACACTTTGTACCATAGCATCATAGCATCTTATTTATAACATACATAATATTACAGCTCACTTTCATTTAAAAGTTTAAATGACTATTAAAAAAAAAAAAAGAAAGAGAAAAAGAAGAAACAGGAGAGTCCATCCTGGCTGATACTGTCTCCAGAGAATCTACAACTTTATTTGACATTTTGAATGGCCTTTTATCACAGTGGCAGCAAGGCCCATTCTAACCAGCAGGAAGCTCAGACAGTTTTTGCACTGCTACTAAAGTCTGAACTGAACTGTTCAGAGAGGTTTGTTGGCTGTTCTCATGTTGGCCTACTGCCTTCCCTAAAACTGTGTGACCAGTTTCATAAAAATGTACTTAACTTTCAAGGTTGTGGAGGGTGTTCCTCGAGAGTTTTTAAAAAATGACAACTCCTAACAAATTGTTAGGAATTTAATGAAGCAGCGACTTTCGTAAGTATTATGGGTCCTGCAAATAACAATTCGTGTACTAGAGTTCAGCTATGTAGCTGTTAGACTGTGCACACTTTTCTTAGCCTTATAATGAGGGTCAGCAGAGTAACTAAATTACATGATAAATTTTAGCTGCAGTTGGTTTGTCGTCCTGCCATGCTCCTGTTTCCCTCATTATTTTTCTGAACTCCATGAGTGAACTGTTTGGAGTAACACCCAAAGACCCCAAACACCAGGTGGCCAAAGAAGCTAATCAGAGAGGAACATTTTATTCTCACATGTTTGCAGACAGGCAAACAGCAACAGCACAAGGCCTTAGCACATCTCCTTATTTGCAACAGGACTTGTTCACAGATGTTGAAACAAGTACAGTTTCCTTCTTGCTGAACACTTCTGTACTGCAGACTGGAGTTCACTGGAGTGGTCTCTTGCTGTTTCCTCTCTCACTGGTACTTAGTTTAGCTTCTAACTAATCCCTCATGTTGATGAGCAGATGCTGTTTACCTCTCAAGCTGAAAATTGTACCTTCAGTGCATTTTTGCTAAGGTCAATCAGTACATCAGTTTTAGGCAATTATCAGTTCAGAGATTATTTTTCTGATACTTAAATAAATAAAGAAATATCAGTTTTACAAACTCATTAGTTTGTATTGGATACAAATTGGATACATTTACTGACATATGGAAAGAAACATTTTCTGCAAACCTTTTTCTCTCAAAAAAATACTCTTGGTTGATCTGATAATGTGAGAGTTATAAGTAAGGGTTAAAGCCAGTATTATTTTAATCCACTCACTTGTTTAAAACATTCATATCATCACTTTCAACATTATTTTTGTAGGAAAAACTGATTACAGTCTCAGAGTTACTGAGGATCCCTCGAAAAGACCACAGTGCTTTCATTAAATTCACTTGGATGGAATTTAGGGATCCCTCCCTGAACTGACTACACATTGGTTGATTAAGAGTGGCACTTCATTTTCTTATTTTTAGAAATGGACCAAGACAAAAAGAAATTTTATTTTCATCAAAACTGATTATTTCCTTCAGTTAAAATTTCTCAACAAATTAATTTTTTAATCTAAAACTATTTTATTTCTTATGCCAACTGAAAAATCAATGATTCAAGTAGAATCTTTTTAATTTAGCTGAAATGGACTGAATAGCACTCACTAACCAAAAGTATAAATGACATATTTTTAGTCTTCTAAATTTTTGCTAATGTACTGGCATTAATTTTCTAAAGTAAAAGTCAGCTTCTTTGATTCCCCAGCATTAAATATTCTCTTATATATTTTGTCACTTTTTTTCCTAGTATTTCTAATTAAAACAATACATGAGGAAAACCTGAGCAGCACTGTTATCTAAGTACTGTATTCACTGTTATATCTGAAACTTTCTGGTACATCTAATGTTGTAGTGTGGGTCTCAGACTAATCCACAACAATAGATTAATAGAATCATTAATGTCTGTTACTAAGTCAGTATAGCTAAGATAGTCTATGAAGATGCCAGTTTGAAAACTTAAAATGAAAAGGATGGAATATCCAAAAACAATGAAAGTACATGAAGAAAAAATATCCGCCACTTCCAAACCTACAGACATCAGACCAGTAACAGGAATGGATGAGGAACATGATTCTTTTTGCCAACAGTATCACTGTTTCACTTTTAAATTCTCATTTAGCTACTAAAACTGTCTCGATACTGAGCTGGCAGTGGTTGGTAATCATTTGATACTGGTACAGTGTGGTTGTTTCTGAGTTGCAACACCTCTCTGAGCTGCTCCTGAGAAGGAGTGATTAAAGGCTACTGCTTGCTCAGACAGGTGCTTACATTCATTTAGAATAACCCAATTTTCTACAAAACAGAAATTTCCTGGTCTTTACAAAGCTTCATAGTCCTATAATGCTTTATCCAATGATCAAAATAGGGATCAAAGTAGTGCCTCCCTATGAGTCAAGATATTTTCATCCCACTTTCCTGTCAATAATAATAAAGTCTAGGAGAGTCCAGCCCTGAGAGGAGCTTGAAATACAAAAAAATTTTCAGGCTTGTTTCACAGATGTTAAAAATCACCTTCATATTTCATGTTGTGATTTGAAGTGGCAGGGATTGTTACTTTAGTGAATCAAGCTTATCGTTATGGAGACAAAGTCATCCATGTGCGGGAAGAGGACTTTAATATGTTGTCGAGTGCTATAACAATCATAACCAAGGACATCTCACTTTGTACAGAATTATTTGCATTTGGTGACAAAGAAGGACAAATAATGAAGCCTTAAATCCTTCAACAAAGCACTTATTTTCCTTGTTTAAAGATAAGAGGTCTGATTCCTCATTCACAAGCTCATCCTTGAAACCAAAATCATGGAATGGAAGCAGCCCTGCAGACAGACTAAACGTGTATATTCTATTAATTACTTTTTTTTTTCACCTCACATTCTTGTGAAGAACTTGAATATTCTCTGGTTTTTGTTGTTATTAGAGCACCTTCATCCGCACTAAGAGACTGCTTCTGACAAGCTATGCTTTCTTACAAAAAGTGCAGAGTAGAAAGAGGGCATCAGGGCGTCATTTCCCTTTGTGTACTACACTTTGCAGGAATAGAACACAAGAGCAGTCGTGAAGTACTGCCAAGACAAGGGAGGACTGGAAACTGCGACCATTGCAGCTGCAGTCTGAGGAATCCTAAACCACTCCTAACTCACACCAGTTAAATGGGAAATGGGTAGTCTACCTGGCAGCTTGTGAAAAGCAGACACTTCCTTGACTTAGGAGAAACCTCATCTCATCTCTGTGCTGACCTTTGGGTTCTGGGTGGCACATGTAAGTTTCCTTCCCTGCATGTGGGAATGGAAGTGCTTTTACAGCAGGTGAAACTAACACGGTCATGACCTTATGTGATTCTGGCCATTCAACAAAGACTGGCAGATGCAGCAGTGGGGAAACACAGGAGTGCAATTCTGGAGATGTTTTTTTAAGGATATTCTTTAGCAAGTGTCTGGGGCATATTGCAATATGACCAAAGAACTTCAAGCTAAGATCTGGAAGTGGCACTACATACAGTGCATTGTCAGCATTAGATCCTTAGTACTCCCTTCATGACCAAGCAGTTTCTAAGTTATATAAATTCAAAGACAAACACTTGTCAAAGTAGTCTGCTGGTTATTTCAGCATTTATACCTCCACAGAGCAGTTTAAGCCCTTCTGACACTCCAAATATTATTTAGAATGATTTATAAGTTTATGCCATTTGAAAAATCTGAGATGGTTTAGGCAATTATGGTACCAGAGGATTTAATATGCCTTAAAATCATGTGCTACTCTGAGGATTTCAGGCAATTTAAACACCTATACCATCATAAACCAGTTTAAGTGCTTAGACTATCTTGGATATTTCAGGTGGTGTACAAGTTCATACTACATCATCTAGGATGACTGAAACAGCAAATCCTTTGTCAGACAATTGTCTGAGAATAATTTGCAAATTATTTGATTTTTTCTGAAGTGAAACATTACCTGATAACTAGATACAACTTCACACTAATTATAAAAATGCTTTTACATTATTGTTGTTGCAGAGTTAGTTCAAGCCAACATTTGCACATTACCACTTCTGATCAGCACTGTTCTCTAAAAATACAACATTGGCTTTAATTTCTAAACACAGCAAGATTTCTGAAATCAGGGACCAGCTGGTAGTGGACTTTTTTAATTAAGGTTCACATAAAGTTTCCAGCACTGGTTATAAAAATCATCAAATAAAACCTGCTAGCTACTTTTGTATGCATTAAAATAATACAGTCTATAATACCTACATCTTCTAAAATATGTCCACCTGTGGTTGAAATGAAAATATTGAATTTCAGGCACACAAAAAATAATTATTTTTTTATGAAAACAATATGTGTTTCAGAAATCATTCATGTCCAGTGTTTTAAGGAGAGTCAGCATGATATGCTGTCACATGCCAGTCTGTCTCCATCACTGCTGTCATCAAAGTAAAGAGCTGCCATGCAAAAAAAAAACGTTAATAACATAGGTTAACATTATTTTCAGATGATGCAGACACAAAAATTTCTATAATTAATACTTCTGTCTCTGTGTGACTTCCATATATTCACAGAATCACAGAATAATCTGAGTTGGAAAGGACCCACAAGGATCACCATGTTGTAACATACAGATAACATAGAAATGCCAAAAATATGTTTCTCCATTGTTTTCTACCTGTCAGAAAACTTCCTACCAAAAATTCTCTGTCAGCTTTCTGCCAAAAAGCTTTTCTGCCAAAAAGTTTTCACCGAAACTTCCCACGGGACTTTTCCTGCTAAAAGAACCTACCATTGGCTGTGGTTATCATATCTTCTCGGACACCTGGACTGGCTACGTGCCAAGAGCTTGGACATCTGCACTAGCTACATGTCAAAAGACCACGTACAACGTCCTTTGAACACTATAAAATTTGAGGACAAATTTCGGAAAATCAGGGGAAGAAAGGAGAGAGAACTGACTGTAGCCAGAAGTGTCTCCTCCTGTCCCCTCACCTTTCTTCCACCACCCCCCGCTGCCTCCCTTGCCAGGGGAGACTGGAACTCTGCCGGCCTGGAGAATACAGAGACCCACCGTTGCCACATGCGTAAGTTATATCTTATCCTTCCAGCCTCACTATATTTTTAAGGGCCTGGTAGCTGCGGCTGAGCTGGGAGCCTGCACGGCCTGGGACACAGCGTGAGAGGCGAACACACACATCTTGCATTCCGGCAGGCTGAAGCTGTTAAGACCCCCCTGGCGCTAAAGAGATAACATCGAAAGTGGCAGAAAGAGACAGAAAAAAGGCAGAAACTGCTTCTTTCTCCCCTCTGCCCACACCAATACAGGCTCAAAGGTAGTTTTTGGTGGTTATCTTTTCTCTGCTTCTAGAAATAATCTTAGCGCTTTCCCATCTTTTCTTATTTTTCCTCTTTCTCTTTGCATCTCTTGACAATTAATAAAATCAGTTTTTGGTATCAACAGCTAACTTGTGTGAGTTTTAATTTTGCTCAAAGGAATAGTCGAATCTGTAGTTCTTTCTGCAGTATTTACGCTGATTGGAACGT
>JAWMRA010000090.1:13936279-13950082 GCA_035584735.1 Pseudotriccus pelzelni | reverse complement strand
CACCTGCCCGGGGAGTGTCCCTGGCTGGGATCGAACCCTTGGCCTCGGCAGTGAAGGTCCTGCAACCTAACCACTAGATCCACTGATTTCCACAGAAATACACACAGAATTACTATCTATTGCTGGAATATATGTATAGGGGCATACTGACTAGAATTAATTCTAGAAAACAGATTCTTATTTAATTTCTAGATGCCAGTATTGGTGGAGTTTTTTAGGGTAAACAATTTACTCAAATGCAGAAACTGGCTTACATAAGAAATAATGTTTAAATGAAATCTTATCTGTTCCACTTACATATCGACAAGACAGTAAGAAAATTTCATGAACGCAGTTTGAGGAGAACCAAAATCATTCTTAATATATATGTCTGGCAATCTGTATTTTCCCACAGTCTCACAGTTACCATAGAGGGGAAAAAAACAATCTAGGAATGCACCAATCCCTAAATATAGACATTGCAAATGTAACCACATTTTGTTCTAGGCTGGATTGTCAGATTAAACTATTCTGCCATTCACACTAAGTCTCTTCTTTATTTTCAGTTTTAATGGATTGAATTTCAAACAACTGATCGCCAACATTTTGTCCCTCAAGATCTGCCTTCTTGAGATAGGGAGCAAGCTGAACAATACAATCACACAAAGGCTTCATTTTGAAAACTTTATGTGTGACCTTCTGCTGTTCACCCATGTATATGAAATCAATCCCACCTGAAAGTTTTGGGATTAATTTCTTTGCATGTAGGAGTTTAATTTGGAGACATTCATAAGCAGCTCATTAAAACCCCAATAGCTTCAATATTCTGGCACGGTTCTAGTTCAGTAAGACTGACTCCTATCTATGAAAAGACAAACAAAAATACCAGCATTCAGATCCACTAAGTTAAGCCTAATTACATACTGGAATCAAAGAATAAATGTTCAGATTTTTTCTTACCTGCCTTTTCACCCTCCCACCCTATAACTATTTTTTTTCTCTTAAGCATTTTTTTATGCATATGATACATGTAAGTTATGTCGAGTAATCTCTAAATTAGTGATCTTGGATAACATGAATGATGCTTTTAACAGGAAGTTAAATGCTATTTTCAGAATTACTTATTGTGATACTTGAGTCCTAAACATCAAATACCATTGAAAGAATTTTTCAGTAACCGAACCACAAAGACCTGGAGTGCCATTCTGCAGTAACATGAAGGAAAAAACTTTCTGGAAGTATAATAAAATTTCAACAGATCCTAGAAAACCGTAGGGATATGAAGAAGTAGTGAAACAATTTCATAAACCAGCATTCCAGCTTTGTGACAAATTAGTAAAATGACACAAAAAGATGCATTACAGAAAGAGTGGGATCAATCTGAACTGGGATATGTCTCGTAGCAACAAAATACAATGTTGTTTGTTGTTTGTCTTACATACTCATGCTGAGTCCACTTCTCTGCCAGGTCCCACATCTCCCGTTAGCAACAAGTTACATTTTAAATAACAAATACCTGAGATCTATTACTCTTCCTTCTAGGTCAGTAAACAACTCCATGGGCAGGCTGCAGAGACTATTACCTGGTAGTGGAATCTTCCTCTTTCTTCAGCATCCAATCTCTAGAAGCCGCTCCTAAAATATGGTTATAGAAACACCAGCTAGAATTTGCTGTAATTTTCTCTACAATGTGCACTAATGGCACAGAAACACAACAAATACTTACTTCCTCTGCTGCACACAGGTCACTGACAGAAAATATTCTAAGCTTGTGCAAGCCAAGACTTGCTTACTGAGTTAGTACAGCTGGTATCATCTTCCAAAGACATTGATTTATTTTTTTTTATGTTTTACAGCTTGAATATTTCCTTGGGTGTGCCTGTGGCACAGTGATACAGTATCAAATCACAGCTGACACAGCTAAAACCAAGAATCACATACCTAGAAAAACACACTGCCAATGACCAGTTCTGGATCTGGCCCCGGAGGTTGTTCAGCTTCAATGTGACAGCATTGTGTTTGAAAGTACCACTCCCAGTTCTGACACGCACTGACAGTTCTGTACTGAGTGTACAAGTAGCTCCACCTGGACAAAACCACCTGTTATACTGAAGAAAGCCATACAGTTATTATTAGCTCTGATAATTAATAAGCTATACTTCTGCATCAAAATCAGTGCTGTTTTTTAAGATAAGGCTCTCTTTGGATTCTGAGATGATGTCAAGCAACAGAAGAAATTTATTCTGTGACTTGCCATCTTTCTGTCACTTCATTGATGTTGACTGTCCTGCATTGAAAGGCTTATAAAAAAAAATCTAATTGCATAACCTCAAGTGTTATCATATTCTAGACTAATCAAAGTGCATTCATGCTGATATTAACCTCATCAAATTACAAGGTAAGTAATTTTCCTTCTACTCCTGACATTACAAAAGCCAGCCTTTCTGCATTTACAAAAAGCTGTGTGGCATACCGACACTTTATATATGCAGCAGAAAGACAGCCAGACCATGACTTCTAGGTTGTCCTTCACATGAAGAGGGTGAATTGAACAGTTTTGTCTTTGCTCAGCCAACACAGCAATTTCATTTCTCTGGTAACAGTTATACCTTCATGTCTCCAGTTCCTTCAGATGACAGTCCAAGTGCAAATGACATAGAAGAGCACCAATAAACTTCTAATGAGAAGATCAGCTCATTCCAAATAGGAATGATTTACCACGTATCAGTGTAGTATAGATTTGTCCTTTATTTTAGAGAGAAAAAAAAAAAGGAGCAGCAGGCAAAAAGAAGGGGGAATCACACCAACATGAGTATTTGCCACTGAAGAAACTAATCCAATAGTTTGTCACATAAGTTTGGTCCTTTCAAGCTTTCACCTTCACAAAGTCTCTGCTAAAGAAGAAAGAATAAACTGTTCTAATTATTAGTTGTTATTTTGTTTCTAGTAGACCTTCTGGTAAGCGTAATGTTTTTTAAGTATCTATGAAACTGAGAAAAAAAAAGATTCTCAAGTTTGATTTAATAAGCTACAGTGATTTTATTTTCAGGTTTACAACTTAAGAAATTTTCAATGAGCCCTTTATTGCAGACCAAACACTGAACACCAGTTTCCTTTTGCCTTCATGATGTGTTAAATTGTGTTCCCCAAAATAGTAAAGCACTCAGAATCACTGATTGATTTTCAAAGTCCACTTCATCATTACACCAGAAAACTGACATACCAAGAAACAAAAGTGATCTGACATAAAATAAAAACAAAACTAATGACCTGGACAAATAGTAACTATAATTGTTTCACTAATGCTGAATTTTAGTACAGATCTTACATCAGGAGTCATAGTCAAATGAATTTACCTACACAAGTATTGTAGTATGTAATTCCCTAAATAGGTTTAACTTGGTGTAAGCAAAATCTAAAATAAGCTGTAACATTTAAATGTTATGCTGAATTGCAATATTTAAAACCTGTATTGACAACTTTGACAATGAATGTCTCAATTGCATTTTTCTTTTACAGTTTTTCTTACTTTTGCAATAATAATAATAATGCTGCCTAGGAAATTATCACATAGGCAACTTTTTCACTAGCTGTTATTTAGAGAAATACATTTCTCCGTTCCATCACTATTTTTAAATTGCTCTCCACGGTACAAAGTCACAAGAATCTGAGACATACATTTTTAAAAGAAATGTTGCTTGCTTTACTGCCTAAAAAGGCTGAAGGAGAAAAGAAGCCACAGGCAGGGTCACTAGAAAAGTAAAATAGCCCAGGATTGCTGCTGCTTCTACTATGTAAACTGCCCTACTGACTAGAAGTTTTCATCTTGAATGTTAAGAAAAATCATAAATAATGGCCATTTTGAACGTGTGTCTTTTTCTGGAGAAAGTATATGTCTATAAACCTTAATGTAAGCAATGAATAAAACCAGGTTTTTAATGAACAGTGGGAATTAAAGAGCAAAAAAACAAGCAAAAGTCCTGAAAGGCCATCTGAAAGCTTCTTACCTTCCAGTAGCACTTTCCTTTTTTGCCTAGAATTTAAATGTTTTCCCCTGTATCAGACTACAGCCTCATGAATGTTGTTTTCTCCTTGTCCTACAAAAACAAAGGAGCTAGATTTATAAAGACAGTCTTTCCCATACAGTTTCATCAGGCTCAGTCTGACTTATGTTATTCTACATCTTCAGTGCTCCATAATCACACTGAAGTTCAGGCAAGTTCGAAAGTCTTGCAGAAGTCCTGATTGAAGGAGTAAGAAATTTCTACAGAAGTATATTTTATTGTGACTTTCATTTGGAATCTAATGTTTTTTATCTGGGATACATTGGTTCATCCTTTTAACTACTGTAGCTTTAGGCAACACTTGCATGTTTTATAGACAGTGCTAAACATCTGTTTGTACACTCTTCCTTTCACAAAATGATTTCACATTACATTTCTATTAGAATCAGCTCTTCTGCTGAGGAGATTATTACCTCTTGAGGTCCTATTTTGTGAGGGGTTTTTAATCTTTCTCTTCTCCATTTTTGCCTGCAGCAAGATATAATAAGGGCATACTGGATGCTGAAGTCCTCTGCTTCTTTTTCATACTTACAAACTCAGGAACACAGAATTGTAACATTGTGCAATAAATACTTTTTTGGTAAAAAGTGGATTAGAAACCAAAAACATAGCAACCTGGAAAATGTACTTTTTCAGGCAGTTATGTGTCTCTAGCTCTTAAACCATTAGACACTGAGTGTGTCATACAGATGGCACGTTCAGTCCCTGAGGAGTGATGTTGCTGTCAGAAACACCATACCAGATGTACAAGTAAGGAACACCAGCACTCATGGCTGGAATGAAAATTCTGGGAGGCAGAGAGAAGTCGGAACACACACAAATGTATCAAACTTAATGGTTATTTTGACAGTCCTTCCATAACTATGGTAAACAAATTTAATGAAAATGAGTCTCTGCCATCTCAAATCATAAAAATAAATTTATCAAATGTATGAAAGACAAATGTATGAAAGATAATAACCAAAGAGGGCTTACCAGTCAATCAATCTGATCTTTGCTAAATTAAGCATAGTACAACAGAAGTTTAATGCTACTATCTTTGGGAAATTTAACGTTCAGATGATTTTCTTAAACTTCCAATAATATGTCTACAAGGATAACTTCAGTTCACCATAACAAAATCAAAATTATGCTTTTCCCTATTGTGAATAATCAACTAGTTCTCCATCAGTATAATTTAAAATTCTTGCTTAAACTTTAAACTGAGAATAATATTCAAATATTAATTCACAGACTGCTTCATTTGACATTTTCAAGTCAATACAGAAACAGGACAATACTTTCATTTGCTAATCTTCCATTTTTTCTCCTTTTTTTTTCTCCTTGCCTTCCAAGTTACAATTGGTGGAAATCTCAGTTGTAAAAGGTGTTCATTTATTTATGAAATCACTGCACTGAGGGGTATCTATGACTTCTCTGACATGAACCTTTAGACTGACAATTCTCCTAGGGGACTTTTTTCTGTAATTTGAAAGCCACAGTCTATATCAAATCAAGATATACTGATCACAACAGTGTTCACTGGAAATGGATGACATAGGCAAAATAAATCTTATCATCAAAATGAATTACATAAAGACAGAAAAGTAGGGGAAATAATATGCTAATATTAACACTGTATACAATGTTGAGTTTATTTTATTTCAGGAACATTATTTCAGTATTTCTATATATTTTGATATAGTATAGGAATACACTTCACTGCGCTGTGGAAATACTAGACCTAACTATCAAGCCTAATTAACAGAACATTTTTGTAAGGCAAAAGTGGCCTTCTTCCACCTATAGTCCTGGTTAAAAAAACTAATGGTTCAAAACTCTCCCTAATGAGAGTTAGCATTATTTTAAAATATAATATATGCAAACAGTTACACTTACAGAATAGAACTAGATCACATTCAGCTGTCTTCTGTACAATCTCTAATGATACAGCATTGTAGAAAAATTTAATGTTTCCTTGAAAATTTGTTATCACTTAAATAATAAATCCCTGCATTTTAAAAACATACCACTGAAACATTATTTTTAATTAATCAATAACCTGTTTTTATCTGAGCTGGAATTGAGCAGTTTCTGAAATTATTTTTCCATTGTAAAGTTCTGAGCTATGCCTCTCTTTTGGTTTAAAAAAATCTGAATTTTTGTTTTCCTCAGGGTTTTTTTCTCCTTTCCTTTTTCCCTTCTGACTCCAAATTATGGAGCTTGGAGAAGACAGTTGCCCAGTCAAGATAATAAAACTTCACTCTAATATTCTGAGAGAAGGCATAATTTTGAAACTTAATTGCCAATATATCACTAATATTTACTTGTTTCCTGTTTATGTTTGGACTTGGAGTCATACAAGTCTACGCTTCCTCACAACTGGACTGAAAGAGTTTGCAAAGAGTTTTAAAAAAAAAAAAAAAAAGAAAAAGAGACAGATAATTATTGAGCTTTTAAATTTCAGAAAGAATTTAAGAGAAGTAAGTGTTGGATCCAGCTTAATAAGATCATGTTTTAAACGTTTGTTTTATATGGATTTTTCATGTCTAAATCCCCCTACTAAATATTTTTATTTATTCAACAAAACAGTTTTATTTCAGATGCTATGAAGATTTCCTGATTTATAAACCATAACACTTAAATCAAATATAAATTTATTAGTCAACTTATATATATATCAGAAACTGGAAAGAATTATATCTGTAGTAGTCCATATTATAAGTAGGAGTTGCCCAATCAGAATTCTAATCAAGCATTTTTTTGATACCTTTTCAATAGCTTTCTACTTCAAAATCTCAGAAATCACAATTCAGTTATTTTCATAATTCTTGTAAGAAGAGATCACTTCAAAGGATGGAATATGTGGCCTGCATATAGTGAGATACACTTGACATCATGCATTGTGTCCTTCCCTCTTGCCTTTCATTTTGGTCTTACTGTCAAAAGAGAATTTCAAAATTCAGTTTTTTCAACACTTAGCCACTGCTGACTATCCTTTCTTGAAAGAAAACTTAAATAAGAAAGTCAAAAAAAAAGAACAACATTTATTTCTTCCATTTGCTATATATTTTGTAAGGGCAGGGGGACTGTTTCTGATGGGCTGGTTGGCTTCAATTTTTAAATGGTTCATTTTACCTATTTAACAAAAAACTGACAAAGCACCAACTTGCCCTTAAAGCCAGAAAGACAATTTGCTTCTTTCTTTTGATGCTGTAATTAAATGGAAACAGCCACAAGAAATTCTACAGCTTAACAAAGATATTGGATATGGATACTAGAGACTCGACAAAATTTGATTCAGAATTGTTTGACATTTAACAACTGTCTCCCTGAAAATAAGATGTATCTACAAGCTACAGCTGAACAGATCTTCCTAATTGAATCTCTTAATTAGCAAAACAGTTTTCAGTTCCTATAATCTAGCATAACTAATATTCTACCAGCTAATCAAGATGAGTTGTTTAAACTGGGATGCAACTGCAGAATCCAAATAATCTTTCTTTGCACACGGATTTCTGTGCAGATCCTTAATTTCCTCACTTTTCTTTCAATAACAGATTGGATTTGTATGTGCTTTGGGAGCAAGAAATTTAAATTTTAGCATAGATATTAAATGATCTGTGCTAATAATGATCACTACTTTATCAAAATAGACACTCCAAGTCAACAAATGTCTCCTTGTTGTAGCATTTGCACTACAGATGGTAGGAAAGGTTTATTATTTGTGTACTGGAGACATTTCTTCTGGTTTGGAAAGAGTTCTGATCAGCATGATTACTGCATTTACTATTAATTTCAAGAACTTTCAGATAATTTAACAGTGTAACAGATAAAAGGATACTGCAAGAGAAAGGTTGACAACTGTAAAATAGATGTGTGTTGTAGTACATCATACAGTATCTCCATGTATTAAAAACATGGGAAAATTATTGACATATAACACATGTGCCCAGTATAAAATTTACATAATTTATGAAATGAGTCTTTGAGGATATGATTGTTTAATCACTCATGCAATTCAAATCCCATTCTTCAAATTGACCCTTACCATCCATTCTGGAAGACAGTAGCAAACAATAATTTTACTGACAATGAAAGTGTCAGCCAGAAAAAAGGACATTCGTGAATGTGCTTGACATCTTAATCCTACAGATCCTAAGTCTGCTTTAAAAATATATTGACAATTAGAGATACAGTTGTCAAGAAACATAACTTACTTAGAAAAGAAATTATAACACATTTGTTGGGACATATGTGTACGGACATGTCTATGAGTTATTCACCCATGGCTGGCCCTTGGCAGCCGAGGTGCGGGAACAGGCTGTGGGAACAGGAACTTTGCAAAATACAGAGGAACAAAACTAGTTACAATAGAGATAGAGGACCAGCCATACCGCCAATTGCCCAGTCAAGGAGAGACAGAGGTTATGAAGACTGTGATAGGAGGAAGTAATGACCCTCAAAGAGGTCAGAGATCCCTGGAGTGTTCCTGGCACAGGTGCACTCCAGCCCATAAGCGCTTTTGAAAAGTGCAGACGTGACAATTCGTAAACCCGTCCTTCTGTTGTGTGATGGCCCCATGCGAGATTCACAGATAAAATACCTGAGCCTGTGCACCTGGGTGAGGCACTCAGAAGACCGAGGATCACGCTGTCTCCCCGGGGACACCCTCCAAATATTTTGCCTGCTGAACCTCAGCATGATGGGACTCAGAGCTGGACTCCTTGCCTTCCAAACACTTCTTCTGCGGTCAGCATGTACCTTTTGAGCTTTGCACTGCTTTAGCTGGACATATTTGAACTTACTATTTTAGCTAGGTATATTTGTAACTAACAGTATCAGTTGCTTAATAAACTCATATTTTCTTTAAACCTACCCGTAGGTGTACTGCTTTTCTTTACCATGGAATCCCTGAACTCCAGAGCAACATGTCAGGATTTTAACCAATAGGAAGTCAAAGAAAGAAATTATGGTCTTCAGTGAAAATTCTTATAAATAAAAATAAATTATGTCCTCTTCACAGAGAACATTCTTACTAGATTTTCCTTTGTAAGTACAGGCCACTCTAATTCCACCATATTTCTGTGCATTTAGCCTACCATCTGACTCCAGTAATCTCCAAAACCATGTGACTTCATTCAGCTTTTATGTTGGGAATTGTCCCTGCCTTTTGCTCTTTCCTGAATCATGCTTGAAAATTGTTTGGAAAAGCACTTGTAAACCACGTCATTGGTTGTGCTGAAAGTGTCCCAGTACCAAGGAACATGCTATAGCACTGTTTAATTTAACAGTAGCCAAAGACATTACAATAATGGACTTATTTGTTATAATTATCTCAAAATTAAAGCAAGCAGAAGAAAAAAGATAGAATACAAGGTTCAAATGTTCATACACAAAAGCAATTAATGGCAAGAGTCTGTAAAATTAATATGTGTAGAATAAAGGTTGTCTGGAACTTTCCCGGTTTTATTGCATAGGTGAAGGAGAAAATTCCGTGACTATTGTAAGCCAGAGACTCAAAGCCTCCTAGTTTCCAGATGGAGTAACTTTGCAAGAGTAAATGAACATTTAGTCATCTCCAGCATTCCAACATGTCTGTTTGAGATATGCTGCATAAATAAGCCTGAAGACTATTCTATATTGCATCAGCCAGTTTACTGTCTCCAATATTCATTTATAACTGAGTACTTTTAGTTAGATTCTCTCCTTTGTTAACCAGTCACAACCCTCTTTACAGTGAGGAAAGAAACAGAAGAAAAATTAATTTTATAGTCAGTTAGGAATCTCTCAATAAATGCACATTTGATAATTGTCAAAACTAGTGGTGATGGTCGTTTACATCAGTGGCAACTAGTTGCAGCAGTTTACTTATTGACAAGTCCAGGACATTTTTAAAGCATGAACACTCTAAGTTAAATAAAAAAAATAATACATAATCTTCAATACTATTAAGGAAACCAATGCACTGAAATACTTCCTTTTCTAAATTTCCATCCTCTGGTGACCTTCAAAACGAGTGACAAATCTGAAGTTTGTTTAATTCAGCACCATTTGACATGCTCCGTCCTTGTTTACTGCCAGGAATTCTTCAGCTATGTACTTGCAAGATACAGAGAATTTAAATAATTATAGAAGCTAATCTTGTCATAGGCATACAAATGGATAAAGAGTAGAGAGACACATTAAGCTGTCAGATATAAAATCAGTTGCCAAGAGAGAAGGATCTCCCAAGGTTCCATATGTTAAGTATCACCTGGACTTGTGGTACTGCTAGTAAAGTTACACTATAAACAGAAGTAGGCTACAAAAATACACCACAGTAAGGATTCATTGGGGAAATATTGTAAATACTGAAGGAACAATTCTTTCATCTTTACTTAGACAAAGCTCCTAATTGCATTAGCAGGAAAGAACATACTGGTTTATTTAAGGACTGAGGATAAGGATTATCAGTCCAGATGGCTGGGAAACTTTCTTTCAGCAGAGTTCATGTTAAAAGGGAAAGCAATCAAGAAAAATAGATCTGATTAGAAGAGAAACCTTCATTAAGACACAACAAAAAGTTGCTTTGGAAAAGCAAGAGATCTGGTTAAAAGGCCATCCAAAACTAGAAAGAAGAAAAAAAACCAAGGGTGTGAAAGTGACAGATCTTCAAGCCAAACAGAATCTCAGTTAGTTGCAGGAATACTATGGTGCCATATATACTTCAACTTCAGACAACAAAGATAACATAGATTGTCCCATGTTAAGTTTTTTATATTGATTTGGCTTGGAAGTGAATATTCAGGAGAAAACCTAAATTAAAACAAAGATGTTGAATAAAATATGAGCAGGCAGTACATAGCTTGATTGGATATCAAGAACAGTTAACAAGATTCTGATAGGACAAAACTTCATTTCATGGTTTCCACCATGTGTACTTAAATAATTCACACTGTCCTTCAATCTTTTGGGAAATATTTACTAAAAGTACAAACTGAGAAATATAGAACTTGTTGCATTGGGTTACAGCTTGGAGAATCTAAAAATCAAACTACCCAGAACTAGGGATTCTTGTCATCAGAGATGTATTTCACAAAGCCAGTTTAAAATAGGTGGAAAGGAAATACTAATTCTCAATTGCCTATTTAATTCACAACCCTTACTCTAATACACTTGACTCCTCCATACTACAGTGCTTCATACAATCCTGTCCTGAAATCTTCAAAGAATGGCAAAGCCCTCTTTTTGTCAGAACTTCATTTAAAAATCTTATTTTAATGCATTTATGTTTCATTTTTCTTCATTGAATTCTAATAGCTCACTTACTTAGGAAAGAAAACTAACCTATTTATTCAAAAAGATTCACAGAATGTCTCATTAATTGAGAGATTGAATTGATTGGTTGTTCTTCAGGGTTGAATAATTAGATAAAATGACTACTTAACACTGTAGGGAACAATCCTTTACTGACCCCCCGAGGGACAGACTAGGTGACCTAATTGGTCTTTTGCATTTCTTTTTTCTCTGTTTTAATGTAACTCTGCAAGACTACAAAACCTAATGAAATATATTTGAAATAAACAGAGATTAAAATTTGTCCTGTAGCCTTTCAGTAGATCACATATCTTTATTAAAGACATATTTCTGTCTTTGATGTGTTTGAAAGTATGTGGGTTTTACTAATTAAGATGTGAAAATTAACACAGCATCTATCTGTTCAAACAATCCAGAAACTCAATGTACTGCAGGATCTCCTCCCTTTACTATACAAAACAGAAATCACAGCAGTGTTTATCAGAATCTGTTGATGATGTTTATGCATGCTTTATCCCCTCAGCTGAATGTGGAATAGTTCAGGTAATGAGATAAAAACTAGGTTAAAGATTTAAATTTTTTAAAAAATTAAAAACAGCACAGACTTTTTCAATAACATCCCTACTCATTTGTGGTCAGCTTCTCCAGTCATCAGCCCATAGAAGGTAATTTCAGAAGTTCAATGACACAATAGTTCTCAAGAAAGGGTAAACTAAAAATAGAAAAATAAGAGGTAGAAGAGAAGGCTGAGGACAAATTTTTATGATAGTACAAGGAAGTGCAAAGTAAAAACTACCCCAGCTTCAAACTTTTCTAAACTTGCTCTGGAAAAGTCTAACTCTAATTGTTATTTATTAAAGGTTTCCAAGTTTCAGTAAAAATAGTTTGGTATGAAAAGAGACATTAACATCTTACAGTTACATGAAGACATCCCATTATTTTCTTGTTGTAACAAAGTCCTAATTTAGAATCTCTTACTAGCTGCCTCTTTTATCTATTTTCAACTCATTATTAGTAGTACTTTTACAGTCATCCCAGGGACAAAACTAGTGTTTATATCAGTGTTATGGCATGTAAGTTTACAGAGATTTTCAGAAATGCATCCTCATTCTGAAGCAGTGGACAAGAACACAGTGAAAGTTGTTATAAAGCAATTTTCAAGAACAAATCTTGAGTTTTCACAATGTTAAACCCTTTCCAAATGCTGTGTGATCTTAATGGTGAGTGGCAGTACCCCAGGAAGCAAGAGTGTCAGTCGTATGCCAGAAACAGCAGTTATACATGCAGACAGGCTAGTGGGTGAAACATGGCATAAGGAGTAACAGATCATTTTCTTGAGACCAGAAAATAAGTGTTCTCCTGGACTGTAAAGAAAATTTCAAAAATACATCACTGTTTCCTCTCATTGTTTAGTTAAAAGTAGAAAAAGACTTTGCTAGAGTTACAGACAAAAATGTAATGTGTTGGTAAAGTGACTTTACTAGAATAGTTCCCCCTCTATTAGTAACCATTATTTGTGCAGTCTTGTACCTCACAACCTGTCAATACTTTGCATCGATTCTGAAATCTTAGATGGTTCCCATTTTTCCATGCAGTTGATGCTTGAAGGAAAAGAATACAAATTCACACAGCTGTCAGATGAATGAAGAGGTAAAGAGTACTGGATGAGAAGAAACTTTTCAAGTTTCTTCCTGAAAATGACAGGAGACTATGAAGTTTCTTGGTGAATTTTTCATAGTCACTTAGGGCACCAAAGAGTGTTAGAGTTTACTTTGGAATGGAGGCCTTTTTTTTTTTTTTTTTACCCTCTATTAAAAAAAATTCCAAAGTATTTAAGGATCATGGACACCATCTACTTACATTCAGTAATGTATTGGAGCAGTTTCTGTAGCAGTTATAATTATTCCAGTTAACTTAAAAGGATTACAAAGTTATATATGATTCTTACCTAAAATGCTGTGACTTCTGAAAAGATTGCAGGTATTTGATACATCTATCTTCTGAACAATACTTGACATTCCCAAGAGGCATGTGGATTTTTGTGCAAATAGTGGGGTTTTTTCCTTTTCTGCCAGCAAAGTTATTTTTGAAACATTTGTTGTGATATGCCCTAGCCAACAGATATTACTCTTTTAAAACTGTGCATTCTTCTATGGCCATGTGCAAAAATATGCCCAGCTTAACTTCAACTCATGTACCTGCATTTCCTGGTCCATGAGGATGGATATTAGGAATGCACTTTACACATTTGTTTATTTCTCTGACCCATCTGAAATATTATTGGATATTTACTGGATATTTATCACTGGATATTTAGCTCTTGCAACACACACAGAACCTATTTCAGTAACTGCTGTGGATGCTGAGTTTTTAAGAAGAGCAAGAATACCCACAATGTAATCTTTTATAGTGGTCAAGGATAATTTAGCTGCAAAGAAGTCTGGAACTTTTTAATTTTTTGAAAATATCTGGTATACAAATT
>JAWMRA010000090.1:13905214-13916975 GCA_035584735.1 Pseudotriccus pelzelni | reverse complement strand
TCTTCCAACCCATCCAAAAAAGAAAAAGACTCACAAGACTGGCAAGAGTTAGTGAGAAATGGTCAGTGAGATAAGAAAAGAATCAATCAAGGCAAATATCTCTGACCAGCAGAAGCCCCATGAGTCATAGATATATTATTAGGTAAGAGAATTCTTCTCAGTTTCTAATATTATTTCCTCCATTTGGAGACTTAGTAACATACAGTGCTTTATGACTTTTTTTTTTAAATAAAAATAAAACTCTACGAGTCCTGCACAACGATCAGTCTGACAAACTGTATTTTATAGTGGAAGATGCAGAGAGGATAAAAAAGGTGTGAGTTCACAAAGGTCAATGCTTTACGTAACTTTAATTGGTCAACATCTTACTTTTTCTTTATTTTTTTTTTTTATTTCTTTGGTTTTTTCCCACATTTTTTACTATGTATTGATAACAACCAAATAGTTTTGTCCTATTTATCAGCCAGGTAACCTGTGCAGTTACTCTAGCATCATGTTTAAACAACCTCTGCAAAGCTTCTGCTGACATATGAGAGACAGAAAATGATCAGTGAGTTTTGTAAATAAGTCTTTTAATAGGTAGGTTATTTTTATTTCATAACATCTGTAGCCTTTTCATTTAACCAGTGTTTAACATATATATTTTCGTCCTTATTCAGTAAATCACAGAGGCAATTGCTGAATTTTGAAAATTACTATAAACCATCATTATTTTCAAATCATATGTTTATGTCTTGATTCATTAAGGGAACAGAATTAAGAAGGAGTTTATGCTATCTGTTGAATATGACCAACACTGCACATTGATCAGGTCTGTGTGTGCAAATGTGGATATATATCCACAGCTGTAAACACACTCAAAAAATGAGCTGATCAACTTGATCATCTCTGGATGAAGTACCTTTTTGTTAGAATATCCTATTTCAAGAACAATTTCTTTTGGGAATAAAACACACCTTAAGAGTTTTTACTTGATCCTCTAGTTCCTAACAAAATCAGAGTACTTACACTTCCAAGTATGGGTTTCCATTTTAACTGAATAAACCCTGTGATCATGAGGAATTAACAAAAGTCATAGTTTTTGCAATGGGACCAATGGAAAAAGCAAAAGCTCCCATTGAAGCTTTTGAAATTAGAGAAACTGTCAGACAGTCACTGGAAGTAGGATTAACATTAGCAAAATTAGTTGTTTTTAGCTGACCTTGCCACCACTGATGATACTAAAACATTAATTAAGTTTAGCAGCTGGCTGACATGTTGTGTACAAGATAATGGGGATACACTAGAATTGTTGATGAAGATCCAGTCTAAGCTCCTGAAAAAATATTCTAACCCTTACAGCTTTACTCCACAGATAATATGAACAGTAATAACTGTCCTCTGTGGAGAGTCATAATAACAATAATGTCCTGACAAAGCCTTGCAACAATGAAGATGAGAAATCTTTGGAAAACATTTTCATGTGTTACAGCATTTCTGCTGCAAAATCTGTCATATTGGTCCAGGACAGGTGAGACATAAAATCATTAAGAAGCTGAGCTGATGCTACGAGCAAAACTTCTTCAGAATAATAAAAAACAAGGAATCTGTTTATTTGGCCAGTCTCAGGAAATAGGCCATGAGATACAATACTTCAGGTTTCAAAACTGCTAAATAATATTTATACCTTAAAATCACAAAATCATCACTTGTCAGATGTTAAAGCAACCAACAGCCACCACATTGCATAGCAGGCTCCATTGGCTGTAAGGCTTCACACAGTCTTTTAGGAATAAGATGAGTCCTGATGTAAATTACTGCTGATTTCTTTACTCCAATATTGACATTTGTTGAACATAATTTACCAATAATTTTCAAAGCATTTTATAAATGTGAACTAGTTAATCTTCACAGTATTATTATTAATAACTCAAATAATTATTTGTGTTCTTCAGTTCAAAAACCACCAGGCATATGCCGTTGCCTA
Source organism: Pseudotriccus pelzelni (assembly GCA_035584735.1). Classification (NCBI taxonomy): domain Eukaryota; kingdom Metazoa; phylum Chordata; class Aves; order Passeriformes; family Tyrannidae; genus Pseudotriccus; species Pseudotriccus pelzelni. The sequence goes on along the minus strand of JAWMRA010000090.1, from coordinate 13,915,009 downwards.
TTCTTGTGCCTGCTCTTTTAGCAAATGCAAATGTCAGAAAATGAATAGGTGTTTCTGCTAAGAGAATCACTTGTTTCTTATTCTATATATTTAAATTGGTTTTAATCATCAACACTTCATATATAACACATCCTTTATCCCTCCCCACTGCACTCATGCTCTAAATTTAATTAAAATAACTGAAATGGAACTACGGATAATTTGTTTTTTTTAAATAGACTGCCACATGCTCCATTTACATAAAACCCATTAGTTTGCATTAAATACAAATTAGCTGCTGATATGAATTAAATCACATATAAATAGTTCAGAATAGCCTCAAAACCATGCATTTTAATTAATATAACAGTTAACCAGCTTTATCTGTAAGGTAATCAAGATTCTCAGTCATTCATTCTTCAGTACAACAGGACAAACAACAAAGGGCTGTCCTTTAACACTTATTTTAGCAGTCACATAAAGGCACAGAGAATGTAGGAGAAGTTACTTGGATTCAGGCATTTGTAAGAAATTATACTGCTGTAAAATGATTCTGCAAATGCCAAACTAAAGGCAACATGAACAAGATCTACATTGTAGGGAGTAAATGAAGATGCTGAGAAACCTTTAAATCTTGAATGTTTGGTTGTTGCAGAAAATTAGAGATGTCATAAAGGAACTGTGAAGCTGCTCATTTTCCCTAGCCTTTCTGAATATGAAAGTAAAATAAAAAGTAAAAAAAAAAACAAAAGGGGTTTTCATACACTTCTTCAGTAATTGTCCCATGCTGAAAGTAGTCATTCAAAGTCAAGGCTTCCAACATTTCTCTCCAAAGGTAGAAATACGAGCAAAATAGTCTCATTCCTAGGTTATCATATTCTCATCTTCAAAAATGGATACAATACTTAATTTAGTGAATTCAACACTTGGCATACTGAAACAGAGCAAAAAACTGCCAAAAGCACATCTTAATAACACCTTGCTAATAAATATTTTCCTAAGCTTGTACCTCCATAAGTCCATAAACAACATTTTGGCATATATTTTGGGAACTTCAAAATTAAGGTTCCCTCCAAATTGCAACACATTTTGAGAGACTGTGTATCTAAAGGCAACAGAAGCAGTATCCCTGTGCTCTTCATGGCAATTCGTATTTCATAGGATCAGCGGGATCTTTAAACAGCAATGTTTAACAAATCAAAGAAACAGCACCCTGTGGAAAGCAACACATGACAAATTCAGTTCCACTGTAGCTAAAGGAAAAAGTGAGCACCAAAAAAAATGGTAGTAAAGTAGTCAGACTACATAAATTTTTTGTCACAAATGGCTATGGGATGTTACACAAGGGCAGAGACAATACTGACAAACTTGAGATCCAGTGTAACATCAACTATAAGAAGCAACCTCATCGCTATATGAATAAGCCAGATCTGAGTGACTCATCAACTTGCAAGATCTAGCCCTATTTGTGCAAAAGTTGGTGTTTGCTTCCCATCCAGAAAATGGAAAAGGTACTCCTGAATGTGATAGCGTTAAACTGCTCTTTGTGTTGCTTAATGTTTGCAGGATATGGTCCTTAATTTGTATCTTTTTTAAAAGTAGAGATAAATTTTTCTTAATTATACTTCTAGCCAAAGATGTATCCAATACACTGGAGTTTGAGAAAAACATCAAAACTAAAATGCTTCAACTGATTGCAGAATTCAACACACTATGTAAGTATTTATATTTAACAGAAGGAGAATTTGATCTGATGTCTCTAATTTGGCATGCATATACACTCAAAGTAATTCTATTCTGTTCAGTCAAGAAGAACAGAGGATAATTAACAAAGAATTAGTCATCCTAGATTCACTGATTCATCTTAGCTGTGTTTTACATAAAGTATTAATATACAGTGCATAATATGCTATGTGTCTTAATTTTTAAATGACTTAGGAATATTAAATGCAAGTAAGGTTCTCTAATGCAGTACGATTGACACTAATATCCCAAGGAAATGTGCAAAGAGTGCAATCAAAAACAATTCTTAGATATTTAAATAAAAATGAGAAAAATATGCTACACGATAACATCTTTGAAAAGAAAGAGGAACATTCATTATTCATATTAAAACAAAAAATAAATTTAGCACCACATCTGTTTAACTTGGATGTTTGGGCATATATTTTGCTACCCATAGCAATGGAACAGTCCTAATTCCATTTCCATTCCTCCAGAGAGGTAACCATCCATAAAGACCGAGTAATTTTATCCAGTGAACATTAGTGAAATAAACAGTGGCAAAATAGCTATTCTGCTTCTTAAAAGCCAGCTATTGCAGTAAATTATTCATTGTAAGAAAGAGCAGGATCGGCTACATCAGTTACATCAGTGTCGTATTGTATTATGATCTGTTCCAAGATATAACTGGCAAACTAAAACAGATATGATATAAAACAAAAAAAGTTAAAGCAACAACAAAATATCCCCCCAAAATCCAAATACTTTCAAATTAGCCCAGTTACTCAACACAAGAAACATAAAATAAGCAAAATCTAACCTTTTTAAAAATCTGAAATCACCAACCAAACATCCAAGCCTTGACAGCTGTCAAGTACAACTAATCAGAAAAGATTTGTGAACACATCATTAGTCAGGACTAGGACCAAATTAATTGAAAAACATACTTTCAATTGTATTTCAAATGTATTGTACTTTGACAAATAATTTTTTTCTCGAGCTCTAAAAGCCCAAGAAATATTATTAGATGAGTATGCTGTGGCAATATGGTTAGATAGAACCGTTCCAGATCAATTATTTTCTATAATGTAAGGTTGTACCTCCAGGGAAAATCCTTATAAGCAGGTATTTCCTATAAGGCTGAACTGTCCTGCAATCAAACAATAACTATTCTGATTTCTTTTCTAAAGAATCGGTTCAGAGTAAAGTCCTAACACTCCAGATTAGCTTCTGAAAGTAGGAGATTTTGACAATACAGATCTTCTAGTAGTTATTACTTTTCCTCTCCCATCTTAAGAATCCTCTCATATTACTGCATTGATTTTCCTAAAATATGGCAAGGCAGAGATTTCTGAAAGACAATGAAAGAGACACAGGAGTTACTTTAGATTGGCACTAATTCAAAGCCCTACTAGTGACACAGGCAGCTTTGAAGTTACGTTTTAGTCAAATCTAGTTTCATTAAATGACATTGTAGATACACTTTGCTTGGTTTTGAACAGCAGTTGCGGTGTAATTAGTGCCACTTAATGGAATAATGTAACTGAGGGGCATATTGTTATTAATCAAATTCCAATATAAAGCTGGCTACTGTAATAATGGGACCAATTATTGACTGATGAACTGTTCAGCCTAGAAACTAACCCTTACTGAATCCTGTTTTTCCAAAAAGCAGCAGACAGGAAGAGAGCTCAAAATATATTGGTTTTAGCACTCCCATATCATACGTCCACACCAGGTACCATAAAATGTAAAACATTACGTTTTCAAATAGAGAATAAAAGAATATAAGAATGTCAGAACCTGAAAGTACAAGTCAATAAAACAGCCTTCTTTCAAAGAAAATTGTAAGATTCAGCCTCTCCTAGTCACAAAACTTTCTGACAAACACTGAGAACTTATCAAGGACTACTCCTGTTTAGGATATAATGAGATCTTCATGAATTGTAAGTTTACCCTGGTACCTATGGAGAACTTAAAACCAATTAAAAGTTCTTCTGACTCTCACAATACTGGGGTGTTTATTGGCCCAGTATTTCATGGTCTTTGAGCCATGTACTGGACAAATGATTAGCCCCTGTCAGTTCTGGAAAAAAAACAAAGCAAAACAACAAAAACAAAAGGGGGGGAAGGGTGGGGGGGGAAAAAGGTGTTTTCCCACCTGAATCTCCTGAAAAAAGCAATGTGACATGCTGGTTGGCTTTGAATAACTTCCCTCCCAAGGCTTTCATTCTGAACTGGCAGTTTCCCTATATTACTTCCAACTTGACTGGGGAGGACCTAAGAATGCGTTCACACGGAAATTCATTCTGTCTTCTAAATCTCATGGCTGCTGCAGCAGATCAGAAATGCTACAGCAGTGACAGCTACTTTTGCAAGTACCTGGGATACACGCAGGACTTTGGAAGTAAAGTATGGGAAGAACTTTGTAGTAGCAAATACTGCAACAAGAAAAATCAAAATCATTAAGAAAAAGATCATGCTGTGAAAGATACAGGAAAGTATCCTTGCCCTTCTGGTACTGTGAATAAGGAGCTTAAATCTAAGTATAGTTTGGAAAGAAAGTATCCCATTTTTATCTGAATAATTAGGGCTATTGTATAAACAAGTTTGGGTACTCAAACAAATAAAGTCTTTGGTGAGATTACTAGGGGTATTTGTGTTTAGACTATGATTATTAGATGACTGTTTTGACTTTCCACTGAGGTGAATCAGTTAATTCTTTGTTCTTAGCATACATGTTGATTTGTAGAGAAATGCTGTAACAGTTCAGATTTTGAAAATGAATTATTTCTATTCCTTTCCTACCACTCCCAAAAATAAGAGCAATAATGCATTTTTAAAAAACTGAAGAATATATCCCAGCATAAAATTCTCTGGCAGAAGACTAATAAATGGTAAACTCATTATGTAAGCTCGTGGTTTCATGGTCAGCTGAAATCCATCTAAATTTATGGTCTCTGTTTATCCCTGCCCACAGCTCAGCAGAGATTTCAGTATGTTCCTTGCATCATTATGTAGGGTTTTTGATGTTGATTCATGGCTGGGTTTGAAGGTTTAAGGGAAAATTTTTTTAACAAATAAGGAATTACTAGGGTTGACAAAGAGATTATCCCTAAGGATTTCTTTGCAAATAGAAAAACAGAACTCTAGACTATTGTCAACAACTAAAAGAATATTTGTAGGCAGAAAAGTTTTTGGCTAGGTAGTGTCTTGCTTATAAATAGAAAATGATACTACATTTAGATATGTAATCTCCTGAATTATGCTTTCCTCTGATTATATATTCTGGATCCAAATTACAGCTACAGTCAGACTCACTAGGCTGGATTGGCAGACCTTGCACATACTCACATAGACCATTGGTTCATGCATTAGACTTGGGTTGCAAAATTAAATTGCAAGTTAACAATAAGGTTATTTATACTTACAGATTTAATTATTTTATGTTAAAGAGAACCAATTGAAGAGAATGAGATCACGAAGGAGAGAGTATCCGAGAGATCTTTTAGGATTTCACAGCAGAAACCATTTGTGCAGATTTTGGTTCATTTCATTTCCTTTCACAGTATCCAGACTCCTGTGTTTGAGGAGTTTCTAAAAGTTACTTGAAGAAGGACTGATTTTTTCGTCAACCCTTTTTGTAATCTACTTTTACATTCCTCTACAAAAAGAATTGGGATGGTGAGAGGTTGTTTGAAATTTATTTGGTATTCACATCTGTTTCAGACATTTCAAAACTCAATCTAATAGCATTTATTGGCACAGAAAATTTGAACAATTCATTTTACTAGAGATTATGAATGAATGACTTCTCCTTCACAGCAATCCTGGGGATTATGTTAGTGATTTTAGTTTCTCAGGAATTTACCTTAAATGTCCACATATTCATACAAAAATGCAGTTCTAAAAATATGAAACACTTCACTAAGGTATAAGATTGGAGAAAGATAGCAAACTATGGGTTGAAAGAAATGCAGAGCTACACTACCTGTCCAGAGTTCCAGGGCACTTTGCCCAAGGGAGACACTGCACCACAGCACTCAACTGGAGCCTCCTGCATTAAAAGCCATCCTAAAAACCTTGAACTTTTATCCTAAGATTTGGGTCAAAGCTAGACCCCTCAGCCTGCAGTAACAGTACCCTGTTAGTCCTGGCTATTGACTGGAAAATGGACCAGGTGAGTAGAGTAATGAAGGTTGTTTGTTTAAAGAGGCTTACTTGAACCAGATGAAAATTTGAAGAAATATTCAAGATAATAAGCTTGGAACACTGAAAATAAGTACAGGGAATGTATGTAAATACTGGGAGGGAAAAAAAATGAGGGGGAGAATCAACAAATTACCTTTAAAAATCAAGAATTTTTAAGAAGACCTATTTAATGGACTCACTGAATAACACAGAGTATTTTCCTCCCACTCCATAAAATGCAGTCGTTAATTACTGTATCATATGAACCAAGCAAAGAATGTCTGGGCTGAGAATGGCAGGAACTGTTCTGTGAATTTCTCAGGTGAAGTCAAGTGGACATATCCTTTAATACTGACATGTGAACAGTATTCCAGTGTATGAATCCTTAATAGGATAAATGGGTATACTAATAGGTTAAATAGATATACTAATAGGTTACTACTTAATAGGTTAAATAGATATACTAATTATATTCTAAGTTTATTCTGCTGCCATTTAGTAATTATTACACCAGATAAATAAATTTATAAACTTCTGACTAGAATACTGCAGTACAGTCCCTCAAAATCCAAATTCAGATTGTTCTTTAACTGCAGGTTTAATCAGCAGTGCACATTTATGTACAACCTCTGCCATGACAAATACCAAAAGAAAGTATTAGATATGTAGCTCTGTAAGTATAATAATAATTCCTTTCCTAATGTAACCTTTATACTTACTATAGGATTTTATGTTTAAATAAAAATATTTCTAAAGCCTTTTCTCCTTTTAAAAGATTTTTTTTCCAAAGTTACCTGGAGTTCATAAAGGTAATAACTCCTTACTCATTATATTTTAAAACAGTCTTTGCCTTTCACTTGAAAGGTTTTTGTAAATCTGTATTTCTCAACCAGTTTTCTAGTAAACCTAAAACTATAGAGCTTATAAAATATACAACTTGCAAAGTGATGCTAATTTTAGCTAATTTGTCATTTTTAGCAGTCTTTTTCCTTTTTCACAAGGCACCACTCAAAACAAATACATCAGTCTCATATGATATGGCACACACAAGTAAATTTCAGTGGGTCTAGTCTTCAAGATTACAACACAGATTTTTGTGAAGAGAAAAGATTCCATTCAGAAAAAGAGGCACACAAGGCCTCATATTTATTTCAGGGTATTGTAAATGGGGTATAATGCTAATGAAGGAGCAACCAAAGGCCTCACATGTGATGTGATATACTAGAATTTACTATTTTTATCCCCTTTGTTGTGCATCTGTCAATATTCAAATTCTTACCTTGTTTGACACATTCTTCTCTCATCAATCTCACTCACACTATCACAGTATTGAGTTATGGGAAAGATATTCTTTGCCAGAATACACACACATCACACTTTAAAAATCAACCATAAATTCAGGAGATAGATACATGTGTACAAAAAATGATGCATAGCTGAATAGAAAATATTTCCTTATAAAATATTTCAGCATTTTCTTAGCACAAATAAGGAATTAAAGGCTTAAAATTATGAGTGCCTACAATACAACAAATGTCTCCTTGAGACAGAGAGATTCTGTGTGATTTAGAATTAGTGTTTTCTTTTGTTCTTTAAATTATAAACATTTATCTGCTAAGATATACTTCAAAAATATAAGTAAGTCCATGGTTCTTAAGCCACAGCCGTGGAGAATCATCTAGCCCATTCATTTCTAAATTTCTGTATTTTCCATACAAAGGCAAGATAAAAAATCTTTACTGAAATTGCACCTTCATAGGATGAATAGGAACTTTCCCTGTTCATCCAGGTCTTAGTGTTTTTCCTTACAATGTGCATTTTGATGCAACAGCAAAATGTTTTTTAATTCTCTGATACAGAAACCTACAGCATACAAATTTATGCTGTTTTTTGTTTGGGTTTGGTTTTTTAAATTCACACCTTTTAAACTATATACTATCTTTAACTGCGTGTTTAGGCTTTGATTTCAACAGCTTCAGTTTTTTTCTTTTAGCCCATTCAACAGAATAAACACGTAAGTTCCAGAGAGCAACAGGATACTTAGACCATTGCAGTTTCTTACTTGCACACGTTCGTTGTGATTTTTGCAAGGCATCAGACGAGTAATGATTACTAAGGAAGGGGTTGGCCCTTTCCTTTGGGGCAAGGAATTTGTGCCTTCAGTTTTTATTGACAACAGGATCTGCAGATCTTGGCCTCAGGTTTCTTCACTGGCTGTCTCACCATTCCCCCGTCAAAAGTTCCAGATCTTCTCCTCCTCATTGTGAAAGCCTCAGTGCAACTTTAGTGTGCACATTTCCTTTTTGCTAACACTTGACTTGGCAAACCCTTAAAAAGTTTGATAGGTTATACTTCTTCTACCAGGAAAAAGTACAAATCTCCTCTCCTCTCCTCTCTTTGTCAAAAATATGTTGGGCTTGTCCACTCAATGTCTGGTATAACTACAGCCCAACATCGCATAAAATGAACCCTGTAAGTGTAGTCTGAAAAATATGATAATCATAACTCCTGTCAGGGCATTTCAAAGAATACTCCATAGTTGTGATATTAAGCAAAAAAGCTTCCACACATTTCAGGATATTTCAGCAGGAACTCATTTATTCATTCAATACTGACAAAGTTCTAACAGAAACTTCCATGCTAAGTTTTTATACAAGCTGCAAACCCAGTCTCGTAGTTACTGATGATGTTGCATTTGTTTTATCCCTAATGGCTTAGCCTAAATTTCAGTTGCACAACATCAACCTGAAATTCATTTTGTTGTCAGTTTAGCTCCCTAATTGTACTGTGAAGTACTTAAACACATCTTGTTTAAATTGCTATGAAATCCCCCTGCATTTCTCTGACAATCTTTATTTGCTGAGCAGGACTGGTTGTTTTGTCATGATCTTCTACCAGCCTCATTATAAACAACAAAATTGTCTCATTATGGGATACAGAATGAATTCCATGAGGGAACAAGCCTTGAGTGGTTAGCCACTAATGCATCCCTCTTGCTGTGATATCTGGCCCTTTGAGTAAGTCTTTCCTTGAAAGCATTGACTTAAAGAGCAGAACAACATTTGAGATAACTCGAGTTAACTTACATTAACTTACTTACATTATCTTTGAAACAACTCAGAGTACGTACATTAAGTTCTTTAAGAAGGACCACACTTACAATGGCACAGCTACATTAACTTACATTACATCAACTTTCAAGGTCTTATCTAGGTATATCTGTCCCCAGTGGTCCAAGTAAATACTCTTTTAGAGCCATTTTTTTTACTGTCAATGCCAACTATATACCCACATATATGACATTTCCTAATTTTTAAGCTAGTTATTTAAATTATAAGACATTGTCCTTCTTTTTCAACAAACTTCTGGTAGACCTTTTGTCATAAGACAGTTTGAGAATATTTTTAGAAAGTTAATTGTATCAGCCAGATCACTTTTCTAAACATTCACAGAATCATAGGATGATAAAATGGTTTGGGTTGGAAGTGACCATAAAGATCATCACATTCCAACCCTCCTGCCATGGGTAGGAATGCTTTCCACTAGAACTCACAAAGCCCCATCCAATCTAGCCCTGATATCAAGTCCAGGGCAGTGAGTTTCCTGTGCATCCTTCCTCTCTGCTTTCATGATTTTGAACTCCACCACTTCATGATCACTGAACCCCAGAAAGACTTTGGACTTCTATATTGTTGCTTCCACTGTGTTGAAAGTGAATTCATCGTTGGTCTTATGGTTTGCCAAGTTGCTCACCAATTTTTTTTTTAATATTCATTTTGTCTAAACATAATTTAACAAAGCCAAAACCTATGCCCTTTTTTCTGTTTGAAAGTTACTACCACATTTTTAAGATTTTCTAATTGTTTCTATCATATTGCTAAATCATTATGCCTTGGATGTGGA
>JAWMRA010000090.1:13878376-13905114 GCA_035584735.1 Pseudotriccus pelzelni | reverse complement strand
GACTGCTTAGTCTGCAATAATCCGCAGACCCGCGTCCCCCCCTTTCCCGATGTCTGGGAGCCGCGGCCGCTCCGCGGGGCGCGAAGTCGAAGGACACCCCGGGAGAGCCGGTGATCCGCTGCCTCCAGGCCGTGGAGGGATCCCGCACCCCGGGGCGATCCCGCCCTCCCGGGGCCATCCCGCATCCCCCGGGCCATCCCGCACCCCCTGGGCGGAGGCCAGGACGGGCGGAGAGCGGGGCCAAGGCGCTGCGCAGCGGCGCGGAGGGGCGGAGGGATGGAGGGGTGGGGGGGAGGCAGGGAGCAGCCACAGACTGTAATAATAACCCTGCAGCGGCTGCAAAGGGCATCTGAGGAGAAAGGGGAGGGAGACGAAGACAGCCGCCAGCCCGCCCGCCGCTTCGCCTCGGCTGTGCCTGTCTGGGAGGGGAGAAGATGGTGGGCGGGGAGGATGGGGGAGCGCCGTGGCACGGGCGGGGCAGAACGATACTGCTCCCGGAGCCCGGAGATGCGGGACAGGGTGGGGGAGCAGCCGGTGGCCGTGGCTCTCCCGGTGGTGTGGAGCTGTGCCGAGCACGGATGCGGGGACAGATGCTGGGACACCGCGGGGAGGGAGCGCGGGCTCGCCCCGCAGTGCGGGCAAGGGCACCCGAGGGGCTCTGCCGGGGCTGTCACGGAGCGGTGGCACGGGATTGGCAGCAGCGATGTCACACGTTGAGAGAATTATTCCCGCGAGCATGGGACGAGAGACGAAGGCAGTCGAGCGAAGGATACCGTCGCGACACAAAAGATGCCGCGAAGGTTCTCCCGGCTGTAAAGGCACCTGAGAGATGGTGCGATGTGGGCACAGCATATGCACAGTGTCTCACTTTAAAATGCTATACGGGGATATATGGCTTAAAAAAATAGAGAAACAGGTGTTGAGATTCCCTGTTACCCTGCAGGTTATGAAGGCACCTACCTCGGGGTTAATAATGCCCAGTGCAAGAGTGATTAAAATGGTATGAAATCATGGGTGACGTGGGCTAATAGAAGATTAAGCCTTCTGTATCAGGCCTGGGTTGTAAGCAACTAACCTTGTTTTTCAAATCCACTTGTGTTTAACTCTCCATGAAACTGCATTATTCTATGGTGCACACAGGATTTCCATTTGTTGAGTGGAAGCAGCTTGCTAGCATGTGTCTGCACCTCCCTGACCAGTTACTACATCTTTGGGAATGCATTGCAGGCCTGCCAGCTTAGGGAAAATTCAGCTGCTGGAAGGGAGAAATATGGGACATAAACAACCTCTGATATTCAAACCTCTGGTAAGCTGTGATGATAATTCTAAGTTTAGTGCAATAGGATCAGATTATTCCCCTCAAAAATACAGTTACTACTGCTCTTATCTGTTCAGCTGCTTACCTCCTCCACAGATTTCACTGATCAGCTGTTAGGACTGAAATTCAGTAGAGCTTGTACATTTAAACTTCATCTTGAAATAGTGATTTTTTTGTTGTTGTTGTTTTGTGGGTTTGTTTGTTTTTTGTTTGTTTTGATTGGTTGGTTTTTGTTTGTTTGTTTCTGAAAAATAAATGTGGGTCCAGTGCAGGTAGCAGTCCTTCATGGTACACACTCAAGTGAGAGCAGTATGAGAGCAGAGTTTAGATGTGTAGCAAAAGTAGATTCTTGCAGCCAGTGGGCAAAATGTCGATCATGCACAGAGTGGTGGTATTTGATGGACTGGCAGTTCTGCACGGAAAAGGGCGCTGGGTGGCAAATCCACAAAGGCAGCACCACAACTGCCAAAACTTTTCGCTGTTGATACATTTTAGCAAACAAAGGCATTAATGTTCCTTGGCTATAAGCTACCTAGTTCTCTTATTAAGCAGTCTTCCATTTCTGTTGGTTAATGATTCTCTCTCTTCTCATGCTAATTAGTGTGCTTGCTCAGTCTTTCTCTTCCTTGGAGCCTGTGGATTTCTTGGGTCGGTGGCCATGAGCTCCTGCCAGAATTACCTTGTACCCAGTTGGAGCTGACTCAGCACAGTTGCTGGGTTATTTTTACTAGTTTCTTCCTTATCTTGGGGGTTCTGCCACATATCCTTGTGGCCTGTAAATTCTGCTTTCCCTGTGTCCCCTATCAGTGGTACATCCTTCTTCCCAAACACTGTTAACCTCCCTCCACATCTGAGATAACTGAAACATGTCAAGCCTTAACAAGGCAATTCTACCAGTAAGCAATTTATCTTTTCAACACCTGGACATCACTTAGAGCTTGTTGGCTGCTTTTTGTTTCATGGATTAAATATATCTTATTGTTTAGGCTTGAAGGTACACAAAGATCAAATATCAAAGAACATCCTTTCTTTAAAAATGTTACATATTCCACATTTGGCAACAGGTGAATCTTCTGCCCTATGGAGTATGTGTCATAGCAGTTGAAGTGTGAGAGATTCACCACTTGTAGAGATTTGGCACTGGGAAATGAAACTAGACAGCAAAGACATAACTGCGGGAGGTGAGAAGCTTGCACTGTGAAGCCCCTAAGAAACTGAAGTGGACAATGCTGTTATCCAACATGGAAGGGATCTTTCAGGGATCCTTGGCAGAGTAATGATGGCACTAAATTATAGTTACAATTTAAGCTTTATATTCTTAAAAGAATACAGATACCATTCTATATTATGATTTTTATATTTATTACAATAACAAAATAGCTTAATACAGAATTTATATTACAACTTAACTTACAATTTCTCATCACCTACGTCCTAACTTAGTGTGTAATTTCTATTTCCCGGGATTCTCTGCAGTCAGGTCAGATCCCAATGCATGGTTCACTGTATCAGTGTAACAACCATAATCAGACTTGAAAAAAATCTATACTCTATAAAAGGAGACAAATCACTCACTCAGTCCTCTACAGAGAATTGTAGAGAGCTTCCTGGCCACCAAAGGGTCTGGGGTTTCATTGTCCATCAGCAGCTCCAGTCCGAGTTCCCCTCTTAGGGCTCTTAATGGCTTGATTTTATGGGCATGGTTCTGAGTGCTATTACACTCCCCTCTCCTGTGTCAGGGTCATGGCTGATGACGTGTGAGAACCTACCCACATCCTAAAATTCTGACAGGAACAACCAAGAATGGTTGTGGGTACGTGTAAACCTCCACCTGAGCACTTACAACCTTCATTTTCTTTTTAATGACTTGCTTTTATAGCCCAGGTAAGCAAACTGCTTTGCTATGCTGTTTGTGCTTGACTACATGTGGAAAGTTGTACCTGTTTGCTGCCTGAAACAAGCTAAGTTACTAGGATCTGCTCAAAGTCTGCAGTCTGCATTCCCTAGTTTGGCTGCAGTATTTTCAATTTCTTATACCTTAGCCAGCTTCCCTTAGCAGCTATGATGGAAACTGGAAACAAAGGTATAGCTTTTAAGAGGAATCAGCAGGCAAGAGCCTGAGTGGGAGAAGAGAAGGAGGCAGTTTGGCCCCACTGTGAGACAGGAAGGGTTCTACCACTCCAGGTTTGGGACATATAATTAGACATCCAAGGTTTGAGAGACAAAGGCTAACATGGACCTCAAACAATGAGGTAGAAAGAGAGAGGTTAAGACTCAGTTCAAGCAAACTGTTAAGACTGAACTGCAGTATCTTTGAAAAACACTTTACTGAAATTATTAGTCAACATTTTCTGATTATGTCTTTGTTAAAGTAGTAAAGAGCATTAGGATGCTGAGAAACACCAATAGGTAACCAGTCTATTAGGGAAAAGTATTGCCCTTTCTAAAATATTATGTTGTGATGAAGTGGAACTCTTTTTGCATCTTCAGCTGTGGCCTTCAACCCGACTGTGAGCCCAGTGCCTGTGTTCCCCCTTCTAGTCTCTAATCAGTCATCTAAAACTTCTTTATTACAAATGTGATACTCAGGTAAATTGTCCTGCTGTCCTCAGGAACAGGTGGAAACAGGTTTGACCTCAAGTCCGATTATTATACCCTATGGTTACCTAAAACAGTCTGATTTTGTTCTGCAGTCAATTATAGATGGAAAGAAAAAGTTTGTTACTTTTGTGACCTCTCATCTGTGACAATTTCCTTTGATTCCTTTTCTCTTTATTTCTCTCTTTGGTCTGATTTATAACCCCTAAAATGGATAAAGCCCTGAGCTACAAAGCATAATTTTTATATAAATAACCTAAAATGAGCTTGCAAAGCAGACAAAGCAGAACAGGCCCTTGTGGCTTAAGGGAAGGTAAAAACAGCATAACAAAGATTTACAATTAATATAGCAGCTGAAAAACTATTGCAGTGAATAGACCTAAAACAGTCACCAAAAAAATCATTCGAAAGTTGTCCTTCCCAATTCTGACAGAAACGAAAGAAACTATATCCTGCACTATCGGCCACAATTCCGACTCACTTTCTCACCTCTGTCTTTCAGCCATCCAATTCCAACACTGTGTACAACACACGAAACCAACAAGACTCTGATCTGGAAATCCATCAGACTCAAGCCTGCCAGAGGTGGTGTAGAGAGCTGCCTTGTCCTGTAATGAATTGATTTTGGGTTGCCTGGAGCACCTGAAATAACAAAGTGGTTAGAAGGTGCACAAGATGCTGGATGAAGCTGATACTTTACAAACTGGAGCCAGGTCATGCATGCAATTCATTGTAAAACCATCCAAGCCTTCAAATTCAGTTGTATTTATTTGCAGCTTTTGTGAATATGCAGTTTCCATTAATGATATCTGCAGCACTGCAGTACTTTCATGGATAAATCCTGAAAGCACCACATAGCACCAAAGAGAAACTCACCACGTAGACATAAATATAGAATATATATTGACAGCTTTCCTTTCTTATAAATTCTTCAGTCACTTTTGCTATTCCTACTCTTAAATTCTATTCATCAACAAATAACTTCATAGAAGAAAGTGCCAAAAAAACTGTCAAGATGTTTTAAGAACAATAAAGGGGGCACTGTAGTTTATAAACTGGCTACGAGAAATTATGTGTGATGTTTTTGTGGCAATTAGATTGAAGTTAGAGGGGAAGACTGTCCGTTAGCTAACTTTTTAATAAGGCACAAACTGTGTGTTTGATTTTCAGTTGGGTTTTCTGGGAGCTGTATTCAGAGCGTTTCTTTTTCATGCTTATCTCCAAATCTAAGAGAGTTTTATTTTCATTTATTTTTATTACCAAAGAAAATGAGCTATGCATAAATAACTGAAGAAACCAAGTTGTCTGGAAGATTTCCAAATAAGATTAGCTTGTCATTAAATAAACCAAATGTTAAGGATTTTTTTACTGGTACTGCAACAGAGGACACCTTGGATGAAAGGACTACACATCAGCTGCCATATGAACATTTTCACTTTTAACAAACTGAAGTTCTTCAGTCTTCCAGAATTATTGAACCAAATTATTGGTTCAACTGTCACAGTTCCTCTGCAATAACGACAGAAACTGAACACTTGACAGGAAAATGTTATGTAAAATATGCATAATAGTTGAAAAATGTGGCAAAGAAAGGAAAATTGTGACAAGGCATGTACAGTTAGATTAGTCCCCTTGAGTTCAGTGAAACTACCCACTTGTACAGAGTTAAGTACTCTGCTGAGATTAGGCATATAAAAATGAAAATGAAATTCTATATTCACTAAAATTCGAGGGAACTTTGTTATGGACTGAAATAAAGTGGGTTTTGTCATTAGACCAGAGAGAAAAATAGCTTAAGAATATCAAAGAAGAAAAATCTGTATGATC
The DNA here is from genome assembly GCA_035584735.1 of Pseudotriccus pelzelni. Taxonomy (NCBI): domain Eukaryota; kingdom Metazoa; phylum Chordata; class Aves; order Passeriformes; family Tyrannidae; genus Pseudotriccus; species Pseudotriccus pelzelni. Next base: position 13,899,371 of record JAWMRA010000090.1, on the reverse strand, counting down.
TGGGGGCTACAGAGGGAAAAGAAAGTAAAAATTACTTGAATTTCAGTCCTGAGACACAGTGAAGTGAGCAGATCTCCATAAGCAACAGTAAATGGTTAAAAGACCTGCTTTGGAAGGGAAGGGAGATATACCAGGAATCACTGTGTTTATTTTGTTTCAGTCAGTACCAATTCCAGATTTCCAGCTTTGCAGTTGTGTGCTTGGAAAACAGCAGTCACAGTACCAGTGTGGGCCTATGAGTTCAGGTAAAGTCCTGCTTTGCACTTGCAGAACGAGAAGTAGAAAAAGGTGACTATAGTAGCTTTCTTTTCTAGGTACTCTTCCCTGGCATGTGCTCTTTCTGGATCCTAATTCAAGAGTTGTCCATTGACCACCACCTCTTAAAAATTTTGGCTATTTGTACTATATGAAAAAAATGCTACATCTCATTTTATTTGTATCACCTACTAGAGAATTCAACTGATTTTCTCCTGATTCTTACCTTGGAGTAAAACAGAAAAATGATTCTCCAATCAGGGTTTATAATTCCCATAGGTTTAACAGGAAGCTGGGATTTCTATCATTGACTCAGGCCCAGAATGCAGGAATGGACAATAATTTGAATTGTTGAATCATGTAACTAAACCCAGAACCTGTTGGTCTAATTTACCTTTTCAGGGCATTTACTTCTAGGACACTTTGTTGCATTTGCTACCAGGTTCATTCATACAAATATTTGTACCAAAATACTAAGCACTGGTAGATCAAATTCACGGCCAGTAGGTTAGATTTTGAAGGAACTTTGCGTACTAATCAGTGACTGCATAATTAATGTTTAGGATTTGCCTTGACCTTGACCTTGACCTTGTATTTTTCTATAAACTAAGTCCTTCACTTGTACTGCCTGATTGCCAATGTACTTAAAGCAGTATCTGCATGCAGAGAAAATGGAATCTTCTGAGTCCTGAAGAAGACCCTAAAGTGTGGTCACTCTCAAGCACACGCCTTGCTTTGTTGTATTAAATAGACACCTCAGTGTCTGAATGTTAATGGTAAAGAGACACCATGAAGTTCTGTGGGGCATGGTGTGATACGTATTTCATTGCCTAGTTTTCTTTTAAGGGAATTATGATAAATTACTTGGGGAAGACAGAAAGATTCAGAAACTTTTGAAAGAATTTACAGTTTGCGTTTAACTCCTTGCAAACTCATGTGCTTTAGTGTGGAAAGCAGTGGAAAAACATTTCTGGCTAAGAGTGACTGGGAAATGCTATTTCCACCAACCAGGATGAAGAGTGCGCCCTGGAAAGAAAGATGGAGAGCAGTCATGGTGACATGAGGGAAACTCTCAAACATTATCAAACTTCAGAAGAAAAGTTAAAATACAGATCACAGGATTTGTGGTTAATAACTAGCCAACCAAATTATACCCAAAGAAGACAGCAGATTGAACAGTACATTTCTGTGTACTTTTCTGAAACCAGCCTGAGACCTCTCCTAAATTACACTGACACTCTCTGTATGTCATTCTGATACATGTACTTGCAATATTTTCACACTTGCACTAAGAGACATGAGTGTAAGTGCAATTTTCACCTTTGAAGTAACATTTGCCTACACTGGTGTTTGCATAGAGATGTGTTAATTGCTGCTCCAAGTAATGGTTCAAGAGATTGGCTTTTCTATTCAAGTCAATTAAATAAACGCACTGTGTTCTATTTAAGTTCATGAGAATTCATTTAATTAAAAAAGCAAATTACAATTTTTCTATCATGGGCCATGCATTCAACTATTCTCAGCCATCTAGTGAGACGAGCAAGATTACTTTAGTCAATACGTCATGAGTTTAAGCCAAACTTAAGTTTGGTTATAAAGCAGAGTTTAAGATTAAGTTTAATTTGTCTGTAACGCGACAACAGAGGATCAGTTGTTGCTAGTTCACCAACTGTGGAAAAGCAGGAGTAGAAGATAGGAGTTTGATTTCAATCAATTCTGTCAGCTTATTTTTAAATGTCTGGATTTGGATGATCTTTTTTTCACTGCAATGTAATTAAATACATTCAATCAAGAAAAATTCATTCTAGACTGAGTAGAAAAACTCTCAGGTTCACACTGCCAATCATGCTGAAAATGTTGGTGATTTGGGCACACTACATTACAATAAAAATACTGTGATTATATTAGAAGACAAATATCTCTGAAATTTCTGCATCCAAAGCTGAACACAGCAGGGTTTATAAAAGTAATCATGAAAGGGTCAGACATGAAGATAAATGTTTGTGTTTGGGAAATATGTAAAGGGAAAAAAAGTCAGTCAATATACCCATCTTTACCTAGGGAAAAAGTGAAATTAACACAGTCCAGGGGCACTTTAATCCTGTATAATAGACCATAACATTTCCCTTAGAGTGTTTCAGAACTTTTACGAAGAAAATGGGAAGCTGTGTAAGTGATGGGTATGGAATTAATTACATTTTTTTGTCTGGCTTCCTAGACTTAAAACCAAAATCCTCTAAATTTTCCCTTTAACCACAATGAGTTATAAATTTCTCACTACAGAAAGAGTTTGATTGCCTCATAATTCTCCTTTTTTCAGTTTTTTCAAAGCATTGCACTGTGTTTTCTATTATGAACTGTATCATCATTTGCTTTTTCCTTTTTCTGCCTGCAGGGTATATCTGAAAAAGGTCCTGACTCTGTTCACCAGTAACACATCTCCTATTCATTTGGAAGAGACTAGGCTTCAGTCCATTATCCTTCATCTAATAATTCTCTCTTTTTCCTGGCACTTCTCATATTAGTGACCAAAGAACAAGCAGTAAAAGATTGAAGTTAGAGAAAAAAGTTAAAAGTTCGCTTTTTAGTTGGTGAACAGAGTTTCTTTCTTCAAAACATGTACACATATGTCTGTGTCTGTGTGTGTGTGTGTGTTCACAGAACACATCCTATTTTACCACTTTGCTGAAGCCTAGGATTCAGCAACTCCAGCATGTCATAAAAAGAAATTGTGCATTTATTAAAAAAATAAATTCCGAACTCCAAGCTCCTTCCTAGAATTAGCAGATGAGCTCAGTTACGCCATATTTTACACTGATTAATGAAAATCCAGTTCTGACCTGGAGAGGCAATTACTACACCTGACAGATACTCCATGTAGAATGTGAGATATGGTTTTCTTGTACATGCATTGTAATCCCTACACACCTCCATTACCTCTGTCAAAGATGGTTCTGGCTTCAATGGAGTTTTGATCTGAGACCGAAAGGCTGCAACCGCTCTTTCATTCTTACCTTATAACATAGCCACAAAAATACAATATGCTGCTTCCTTCAATCTGATGGCTTTTTTTTAACTGCCTTTTTTTTTTTTCTTGGAAAACTGTGGTTACTTCTTCTTAAAACGAGAACTTCTCCCTGTTGAACAGCTGCAACTGAAGTGTTTATACCGTGTGCAGAAGGAGATCTGGGGCCGGAATTTCATTATATGCTTAGGCAGCCTCATGTTACAACCCAGAGTACACTCACCTCTGCAGATACAATAGTTACTTGCTATTAAGTTAATAATGCATTTAAGTGATTTTTTAAGTAGCTTTCATGGTTTGTATATGGCACTACTAAAAAAGACTTTTGTTCATGATTGTCCTTTAGGTGTTGCCTTTTTTGAACTTAGCAAGTGTGTTTTACCATTGTGTAGATTTGTTCAAGATGTAAATTTGAGCTCTGAGGAGTGCTCACAGTTTATTATTTACCACTATTAAAAAAAAACTTTACACAGCTAAGGGGGATTTCCTCCTTAAAAAAAATCAAAACACTTTTATGAGAAAGTTTAGGATAGAAATGAAGACCAAAAGCCTCAGAACTGTGTTGTAATATTTGACAAGCAGTAGGAAAGATTCTAGTTAAATGTTGTATGTTAATGATGTTAAATTTCATCCTTGGGCCCCCTCAGTCAGTCATACATAGCACGTTTGACAAGTGTTCTGTTGTTGGGAACACTGTATGATCACATTACAGAGTCTGTGTCATTTGCAAAAATGTGTTCTCAGAGAACTTCCTTCACGAGCAATACTGAAGGGATCCAGAATTTTAAAGCTATTCTGAGTGTTACTTTTTTTTTTTAGCTACTAATTTGAAACAGATTTGAAACTAAGCCCTTTAAAAAACAAACAAACAAACAACCCCCCAAACCAAACAACTAAAAAAACTCCTAAAAAAATATTAGACTTTCTTTCAAATGGAAAAAGTATTTTCCTTCAAACTACTAAATCTCAAAAACATATTTTCAAAATAATTCCCTTTCCTTGGAAAAATGCATTTTGGGTCAGAGACCGCTCATGAGAAAAAAGAACAAGGGTAGTGTAATCAACATCAGGCTTGCCAAGAAAAGAAATTACTAATCTCCTCTAAGAGATCGACTGCAGAATTTTCATTCCAGCTATGGGCTGTATGGAGCTCTGCTTCCCTCTGGATTTCTGGTTTTATAAGTACCTAGGTTTAATTGTAATTGATATTTTAAAAACAAAAGGAAGAGACATAGAGACGCGAGCAGATAATTAAGAGGGGAAGTTTTTTTCTGAGGCTGTGTAAAGGCTCTTTCTTGATTCCTGTGCTGCCACCAAAGGGCACAGGTAGGACACAGGGATTTGAAGCAATAGAGAACTGCCAGAGGCAACCGGCTGGCTCCAGCCTCTCTTTGAAGGGCTTTGCAGAGCAGGACAAGCACTTCTGCTAAGTGGCAAGCACGGTATATTGGGTTTGCATGGCAAGGTTTTGGTAGCACAGGAGCTACAGGGGTGGCTGCCAGAGAAGCTGCCAGAAGCTTCCGCCATGTCCAACAGAGCCAATGCCAGCTGGTTGCATGATGGGTATGCTGCTGGCCAAGGCTGAGCCAATCAAGAATGGTGGTGAGATATGGATAACATACTTAAGAAGGAAAAAAAACCCACTTATCACACAGATGTAATTGCAGCCAGAGAAGAGCAAAGTTAGAACATGTGAGAGAAACAGCCCTCCAGACCCCAAGGTAGGTGGAGAAGAAGGGAGAGAAGGTGCTCCAGAAGCTGCAGCTGAGAGTTCTCTGCAGCCCATGGTGCAGCCCACAGTGAGGCAGCTGTGCCCCTGCAGCCTGTGGAGGACCACGGGAGTAGAGAGGTCCACCTTCAGCCTGTGGAGGAGCCCATACCAGAGCAGGTAGATGCTCAAGAGAAGGCTCTGGACCTCTGGGAAGCCCGTGTTGGAGCAGGCTCTTGGCAGGACCTGTGGCCAGTGGAGAGAGGAACCCACTTTGGATCAGGTTCCCTGGTAGGACTTGTGACCTTGTGGGGGACCCACATTGGAGCAGGCTGTGTGTGAAGGACTGCACCCTGTGGAAAAGTGACCCATATTGCAGCGGTTCATGAAGAACTGTTGCCCATGGGATGGGCTCACACTGAAGTTTGTGGAGAATGCCTCCCATGGGAGAGACTACATGCTGGAACAGGGGAGGGACTCCTCTTCCTGAGCAGCTACAGAAACAACCTGTGATGAACTGACTATGACCTCCATGGTGGGGGGGTAGGAGGTAGAGCTTGGGAAGGATAGAGGTGTGGGGGAAGTTGTTTTTAAGATTATTTTACTTCTCATTATCATGCTCTGATTTTTTTTAGTAATAAACTCAATTAATAACCCAAATTTGAGTCTGCTTTGCCCATGATGATATTCAGGGAGTGATCTCCCTCTGTCTGAGAGAGATCAGCCATGAACCCTTCATTATATTTTCTCTTCCTGTCCAGTTGTGGAGGGCAGTGATAGAGCGCCTTGGTGGGTCCACTCAGGGTTAACCCACCACACATAGGAGCAGCAAATTGGACTGAAAAGGAATTTTCTCAAGTGAAGAAATCAGTGGAGACAACAATGGGAGGGAGTCTGAAGTTAAATAATCAAGATGACTTGATTTGACAGTGAACACATGACATCCTTCTCCACTTCATTAAAAAACATGGTTTTATCTCATTTTTGAAAATTAGCATATATCTTGACCCAATTGTGCCTGCTGAAGGATTTAAGATCCTGATTTTAATTAACAGTTGGGCTCTTTTTACATTTTTGAAGCACTTCAAGGTTTATTTACACCGCCAGAGAGGTAAACTGTTATATTGCATATAGCAGCTTGATATAGTTGTTTGACTGAGAACACAGGTTTGTCTGACAAAGCAAATAAAGTTGATGCAATGACTTCATGTTTGGCATTTGACTTGGCACTCATAATGTTTTAGCTAAAAAGTGAGAGATAGTCAAAATCCCCATGGCGTGGATGAAACTACTGCTGACTGCTGGCAATCAGAATGTGACTGTGCACAAATAAATCAGTGTGTATTGAGAGGCAATGAGACTGTTGGCTTTTCACGACTTACCATAGGCCAGAGATTTTGTATCTAGAATGAGAAGAGGTCCTAACAAAGTTTGCCGGTGATGCCTAATGCAGGGGAAGCATGGGCTGAGCAGAGTGGCATGTGCTGTGTGTCATCATTCCCCAGTGTTACATCTCTAGCTGATAAAGAGATACAGTAGACCAGCTAACCAAGCCCACTCCTAGCATCTGGCATGGAAGTTTCTGCAACCCAGGAGTCTAGTTATGTATGCAAATGTGCATTAATTCAGCCAAATCCTCTGGCCTGAGTAATATAAGAGGTTTGGGTGGTTGACCATAATAGTTTTTCTGCTTCTAGTATATTTATCTCATTTAAACCAATCTTTGTATCGTTTTTCATTTGTCCCTGATGAACCAACTGATTCCATGCCCAACGATTTATTGCTTCCAGGATCTTGGAATGACATGTATAATCTCGAAGAGTCTAGTTTATACTTAATGCTGAGCTAGCTACTTGATAAAAACACTGTCATATCTTTCTGTCATTTGCTGATTTTTGTTTCTTTACCTTGTGCTTTGAAATCTGACCACCAGCCATCAAAAATTAAGAAATATTTTTATCTGGTCTTCTCTTTAGTAACACCACAATGTAGAAGTAACCAAAACGAAAAAACAAAAAAAGAAAAAGCAAAGACTGAGTTGTTAATATCATTCTGAAAAAATGATTGCATGTTTACCTGTAGAAAAAGTAGTGCACTTCATTTTTCTGTGTATTTATATAGGTAATGGAGTTTATTGCCAGGGTGCAGATCTGGCACTGTGATCATGCTTTAGTGTAGTAATGTCAGTGACATAACTGTGAAATGACCCTGTCCCTTAGAGGAACATGTTTTGCTTAGTGAACTTACATTATTTTCTTCAAAATAAACATGTGGTAACTGGACTCACTCCTGAAATACTTGAAAAGTATTTCAAATGCATCACACGTTGGTATTTCAAACAGAATTTGAAAAGTATTTCAAATGGATCACAGAACAGTTTGAGTTGGTTTGATATTAAAGATCTTGTAGTTCCACTCTCCCTGACACAGGCAAGGACATCTTTCACTAGACCAGGTTGATCCAAGCCCTGTCCAACCTGGCAACTTGAACACTTCCAGGTGTGGAGCATCCACAGCTCCTCTGGGCAGCTTGTTCCAGTGCCTCACCATGCTCACAGTAAAGAATTCCTCCTCATATCTAATCTAAATCTTCTGTCTTTCACTTCGAAACCAATCTCCCTTGTCCTGGCTCTACATGCCCTGTAAAAAGTCCCTCTCCAGTGTTTTTGTGACTTCCCTTCATGTACTGGAAGATGTTGTAAGGTCTCCTTGGAGCCCACTCTTCTCCAGGCAGAATAACTCAGACTCTCCCATGCTTTCTTCATAGGAGAGGTGTTCCATCCCTCTAATCATCATTGTGGTCTTCTCTGGACTTGCTCCAATACATCCATGTCCCTTTTATGTTGGGGGTTTCAGAGCTGGACAGAGCATTTCATGGGGGATCTCACCACAGTGAACCAGAGGAGGAGAATCCCCATCCTCGTCCTGTCTCCCACACAGCTTTGGATGCAGCCCAGGACTTGGCTGGTTTTCTGGGCTGTGAGCACACAGGTCCAGGTCACACTGAGCTTCTTGTCAATCAACACCTCAAGTTCTTCAACCCATTGCCACTCTCAATCCATTCTCTGCCTAGTCTGTACTTGAGCTTGAAATTGTCCTGACCCAGGTGCAGGAGCTTGCACCTGGACTTGCTGAACTGCCTGAGGGTCTGAGAGAGCTGAAGCTGTTCACCCAGAAGAGAAGGCTCAGAGGAACCTCAGCAATGTATATAATCATGTGAAGGGAGAGTGCAAAGAAGACAGAGCCAGGCTCTTTCCAGTCTGTGCCCAGTAATGGGCCCACAGACAATGGGCATAGATAGAAACACAGGTTCCTCCTGAAAATCAGAAAATGCTTTTTCACTGGCAGGGTGGCCGAGCAATGCCCAGTTTGCCCAAGGAGGTTTTGGAGTCTCCATCCTTATAGATGTCCCTTCTGTGATTATGTAATATACAGAATTAAAATAAGATACAAAGATGATATTGAAAAGCTGCTACTGAATATTGTGAGTTTTTTCAATACCTTTTATATGATTAAAGTGTTCTATGTTAATTGTAAAATATAGATGGATATGAATGTACATGTCTCCTTTTCCTTGACCTTTAAGAAATTTGGGGTTTTTTTAATCAAAGACCTAAAAAAAACATTTTAAACGAAATTTTGTACCCCTGGGGAAAAAAAAAAGAAAAAAGGGAAATTCGAAAGTCAAGAAGGGTGAAGAGAGAGAAGGAAGGAAAAAATCAACCAAGCGCCAAAGTGCAGTATGTAACTACAGGCATTGGAGGTCTTCAATAGATTGCTCTTCCTAAATCTATCTAGACACAAGGTTAACCACTGTGTGTGAAAGACATGGTCGATCAGCGTAGTTCATAATTGATATTATTTTACCCAGTGCTTGCACTCAGGAGTAACCGGTATTCTCATTTCCTGGCGCGGTAAGAAGGCGTTGGACTAAAAAGCACTGCAGACAAATTCAGAAAGTCTCTTCAGGTCAGTGCTATGACACAGTCAACTGTATGGAGGAACATGTAACAATGTGCCTTTTGCTCTTACATTGTCTTCTGTAATGGGTCCTGACTGTCTTATTCTCCTTTTGTTGCTCCACTATGTATCACGAAATGTTGTATTATTGCAATTATCACAACTGGCGTCATTTTCAGACTTTAAATTAAACAGAGAATAAATCCTATTATATGTTTTTCTTTCACTTTTGGAGCTAATATTTGTTTTTAAATAAGTGCTTTCCATCACTCGTCATATTCTGCTGCTTGATCCTATGGTAAAGTCACATCTCCAAATTTATGTCATCGTAGTCTGTTGCCCAGGAAATGGCTAATGGAGATGTTCAGACTTTGTACTCCCACACAACAGCAATTTGAAGATAGATTGTATAAATTAAAATTTCATTTTGTGTGTTTAACAACCATGTTTTCTCTGTTAAACATTTAGGGTGAGCAACAAAAATAGCATGTTAAGTCATAGGTTTATAAGGAACATTAAAACTTCAAACCTATCACAATATGAAAATTACAATTTAATTACTTTAGATTCCAAGTTAAAAGTGAGTTGCAATCTGTATATTTTTTAAGTTCATCTTGAAAGTAGTAATAGTACAGTTATATTTTTATGTTCTTTCTAGGATTGCTCAGAGGTTCTGGGTAATATTTTTAACACTTGTTTAGCAAAATTGCATTAAAAAACACACAAAATGCTAATTTTGATTTGAAATATTGCACATCTCAGAAAATAAAGTGGAGAGAAAAAGAAAGAGTAAAGGATATCTTAACACTTTTATTTTTAAACAAATTAACTGATCTCAGGTTTTCCATTTGATTTTTGTCTTGTGGTGGTGACCATATAAGATAGCACATTAGAAGAGTATATTTTTCCCAAAATACATCAGAGTTCATACTGACCAACTACAGACTGATTTATCACAGATGCATCCCTCATATTTCTCATTTAATCCAAATTTAAATAGATGGCTGTATGAAAAGTACTGGGTCATTTGACTACAGTACTTTTGTTATGATGGTGCTCATGTGGCAGCTTGATTCAGCACCAGCTGAACTCACTGGGGCTTTCAATCAAGCCTTTAGCAAAAAAGCCTTCAGCAAAAGAACTCGAGGTGTCTGTCCTCCAACTGTCTGAGAACAACAGGTGCTCAGCTGCAAGGTGCTTAGCTCAAATTCACACTAAATAAAGTAGAAGTCATGTAACCTGAGAGATGGAGTGATACCTGTCTGAACAACTAATGAAGGGCTCATTATTCTTATCTAAAAGTGGTTTGAAGGATTTTACTGGAGTTGTTACTATAGCTTGAATTTGAAGGTAACCATGGTGACTTTCAATACTTCACTGTATTTATGAGCCAAGAGACCACCTTATCCAAAATGGTCACCTTAGTGCACTTCTGCAGCTCTGGCTCATTGAAGTGCAATCTAGTTTGCTGTTAAATAGGTTTTGAAAAGAACTGAAGGCTTCAGACAGTGTTTACCACAGCAGTTTACCTCTTGCCTGGAGTGTACTTCTGGGTTTTTCTACTTAGATTCAGTGGTGTGTATTTCTGCCTCTATGTTGTAATTCACAGACCTAAATTTCTGCAAGATCTGACTTTCTGCAAGTTTTGATTTCTTCAGAAACTTACCCTTGCCTACATGTTTCATAAATGTAAGACACTGACCAAAGTATGTTTGTACGGCCAAGGACACAGTATATGTTCACAACATGCCATACAAACTGTTTTACTTCATATCTGGATGTCACCTTTATAATATGTCCATCAGGGCATGGTGTCAGACACCTCTAAGTAAACATTTATCTTACCAGCCTGGCAGAGAGAGGGAACCTGTTTGCTGAGCCCTAAGACATCATTATACATTTTACAATGGGCAAAGGAAACCAGTGGTGTCAGAATCATAATTCCAGTGTGGCAGCAGCAGGAGACTTCATGCTTCTATCAGTGGATACATTAAAAAATATTTTGTCAAGCCGTAATACAGCATGCCATAGATTTTACCACTGAGTTTATACTAACTCATGCTGTCTGAAGGCTACGTGATTTGTAGACTCTGTTGGTCAACTTGAGGGCTTTCAGTTATTTGTGTTGTTCTAAGACTGTGGAGTTCAACAACAAATCCTTCGCTCTGCAGAAGAGGCAGACACTAGTTCTAAAGTCAGAAGGGAGAATGATCTTTTTGGACCTTGTCTAGATGAAAAATAAAAACTCGAATCATGCTAGACTAACCAAAACAGATAGCTTTATTTGTATCTAAGAAGGAGGAAAAGAAAGATGATTTTCAGACTTGTTTGCACAGACTAAATACACCTTTGAAAAAGCTCAGCGTTGTGACTCAAGAGAGTAAGTAGGTACTAACGTGACAGCTCACCTTCAGAATGAGCCAAGCCTGGAGTTCAAGGCTACAGAGGCTGAGAGAGCAGGATATAGGAGGCCATTTGCATCAAAGGGTGGAATTTTCACTCCAGAGAACAAGGGCTGCTTACAGCTGGTCTGCTTAGGGCACTCTCTGGGATGGCAAAGAACAAGCTGAGGAGTTGTACCCAGAGATGTGCTAGGAATAAACATGAGTTTCTGAAACAACCTCTTCCACAGAATTAGTGGGAGTAAAGAACATCATCAACATTTAATACAGAACTTGCTACATTTCCAAGAGAGGTGAGATGATGGGATACCTGTCACAGCAAAAGACAAGCCTCAGCAATGGAATCACATAATCTCAGAATGCTTGGGGTTGGAAAGGACCTCTGGAGATCACCTCATCCAACCCCCTCCTAAAGCAGGTTTATGGGTAGAAGGTTGCACAGGATCATATTCAGGTGGGTTTTTGTCATGGGTTTGCAAAGGTCCCCCCTCCCTGGGGGTCTGTAGGTGGTTTGTCCAGGTGAATTTCCAGACCAAAGCCAATCAATAGTTTTGGTAACGCCTTTGCCAATTACATGTTTAAGAAAACGGAAGAGAAGGCTGATGGCACAGATGAAATTGGGGAGCCATGTAGGAGGTAGTGGCAGGCCCCACATGGGGGCCAGGTCTCACTCATCCCCCAGCCCTGGGCCGGGGGCAGGAGCAGCACTGAAGCCCCCTCACCAGACATGTAACAGAGTGAAGAAAATAAAAACTTCAAGGAGAACTTGGACAAGACATGTGACAGAAAGAATTCCAGCCAGAGAGATAACAGAGCTTTCAAAGTTAATGCTGGCAGCAGCAGGAGAGAGATGAGAAGTCGCAAAGGGGAGAGACGGCTCCTTCTCCCCTTCCCCTCCTTTCAGAAGGGAAAAGACTGAAATCTAAAAAATCCCTGCCACCTGTGGAAGATGGTTGGGGAGCAGAAACAACCCTCTATAATTCATGATGGAGCCCATGCTGAAGCAGAAGAATGTATAAAGAAGATGTAAAACAGAGCCTTTCTGGATTTGAGGCCATGGAGACAGAGATCTTACGCTGGAGCGAGACAGCCCAGGCAAGATCTTGGGATCCCAGAGAGGGATTGATGCTGGTGCAGCTGAATTTGAGACCCTAAGGGACAGCAGAGAATGGAAGAACTAGGGATAGACCCATGTCGGGGAGGTCTATCAAGGACTATTCCCCACAGGAAACGGGGTGGACCCAAAGCCGTTATCCCCTGTGACCCTGTGGTGAAGACCATGGAAAAGCAAGTGTCCCCTTGTAGTCCATGGAAGACCTTACAGGACCTGGGTAACCCCAGCCTTAACTCAGGAGGGAGGTAGGCCCAGCCCTGAGGTTGACAGAGAAGAAACAGAGAGAGAAACAGTTCCAGCTGCAACGAGTCGGAGTTGTTGTCCCAAAGATAACAGAGAAGAACTTTCAAATGCTGCAGAATTGCTTGGAAGACCTGGAGCTTTGAAAGCGGAAAAAAAAACCTGCTTCTCCTTCTAGACTGATACAAAGGGGGGAGGGGTATTTCTGTAAATACATAGTGTTTTTGCTTAATTAGAATTGTTGTAGATGTAGTTGTTTAGTTTTTATTTTGCTAGTAATAAATCCTAATATTATTCTCCCCAATCAGATCTCTTTCGTCTGCATGAACCTTCTCTCAACTTAGAGCAATTTTGTAGGGAATGAGAGAAATTGGCCCTGGGCAAACCCATGACAATAAACAACTTGAACACAGGATTTGAAAGTATACTAAGTTTGCGACAATACTAATTTGGGAGGAGCTATGACTCCATCAAAGGCAGAGAGGCCCTGCAGAGAGATGGCAATTACTAACTGTATGAAGTTGCAACAACTCACAAGGGGCAGGCACTGATCTCGTCCCACTGATGACCAATAATAGAACTCAAGTGAATGGCCTGATGATGCCTCTGGTGAGGTCTATGTTAGATATTTGGAAAAGGTTCTTCATCCAGAGGGTGATTGGATGCTGGAACAGGTTCCCCCAGGGAAGTAGTCACAACACCAGATCTGACAGAGTGCATGTGTATAAACTTCCCATTGTACTCAGTACAGTAGACTCAAAGTGTTATTCCTGCCTTTGACTTTGTATATGTGTTTACTTGTTGTATTTGTCTCTTTTTGTCTCTACTGATTTTTACTTCTTTATTTTTTAATTAAAATCAAGATGGATGAAAGAAGGCACAGTTCTATTTGTGCTTCTTTTGTCTTATCTTTCTAAGGAGAAAAACGTGCTACTTTCTGTCTGGAATTTCCTTCATCTGAGAAAAAGTAATGAGAACTGAATGACTAAAATACGAATAAAATTTTAAAAGCCTGTTATTTCAAATATAAGCTAATGTCTTTGAATTATTCAATTGCATTGCCCTATAGCTATTAACCAAGGACTTTTTGCTGACAGTTAATATGCCTCAGAATACAGCCAAGGCCACCTTACTCAGAATAACTTCTGAACTTTTTCATTGTTTGCTGAGTGACAAATTTCAGACATACTATCGACTCAGAGATGCAGTATGTTATTCTTTAACCCCTATGTATTTAAGATTATAAAAGCTGTTTTAGAGTACAATGAAGTGGTTGCTTGCTATTGCAAACAAAGATTCTCATCTTATTCAAAAAAAATCTGTGGTTTAATTCTGTATTTTCATTTTTCCTGATATTTTCCAAAGGGCAACACTGAATAAACTTTTGGGATAATTATTTTCCCCCTTCTTTTCTTGTGAAAATAATCCCTTTGATAACAAATGACATGGGAAATGTCCTCTAATGAACAGTAACAGTGTAAACAATCTTCTGCTATGGATAGAAACATAAGATAAAAGCAAGAAGCACAATATTTTGTTGGGTTTTTTTAAAAAAGTGAAAGAATAAAAATGTAAAATTGAAATATTGTAAATTCAAGACCTATTTGTAACAACATTCACTGACACAACTGTGTATTTCATCCTTATTACTGCTGTTCTTCTACTGAAATGTTAAAAAAGTAGAGTTATATACTACTTTGTTCATTTCACCAATTATTTGTGTATACTTGTTTCTAAAGCCATTCTGAGTTTTCATGTTAACCTGGAGTTGCAGAGATTAATACTATATCTTAACAACAGAGAAGATGATCTGTGTTGTTAGTGGATTTTTTCACATAATTGTACAAATAAGATTAGGTGCAGTATGAAGAGCAAGCTCTAAGTACATGACATTTTCCCAATAAGTGTTTTTCATTATTTTGAAGCATACATAAAACTCCTGCCAGATCAAATCTTCTAACTCTGTTCTAGGTGTCATTTAGGATTTGAATTCTGACAGTACCCCACCATGCTGACAGGAACCATAACTTCTGTTACAAAATATATTATTTTCACATGCTGATATATTTAACCATACCAAATTTCCAAGTTTAAATCCATCATGCAGGAATAAATCCTTTGAAACTTATGTATACTCAGAAAAAATCTTTCACTGGTTTCTGCGTTCTTGAACAAGAACAGGCAGACTGTGTCAGATATGATCAGGTACTTGTATTCACGCCTATATAGGTTCCACATTCAATCTTTCAGATCACACTTGAGATTTTTTAAATAAAGTAGGAAATACTGCTTTAAATAACTACAAAATATTTAAAATTATGAACACAGAACCATATATGAACCATATATAAATCAGTTACAATCTTGCCATTAATATCAACAGTGTTCTATTAACCTTAATAACTAAGATGTCAGTAAAAATTAAAAGTTTTGCCTGGAAAAATGCACAACTATTTGTCCAGGGGGAAGGTATCTTTTCCATAACTTGGAAAAGGTATTTTTATTTCAAAAGAAAGATGCTTTGATGAGAAACTGCTTCAGCGTAACTACCACAGTAGAGTTATACTGATATGATCATAATATATTTCCCTGTCAAACAGTTCTTAAGGCACTCTCTTATTAGAAATGAAACTTCATAGAATGATTGTTTCTTTTTTCTTTTCATTTTTCCTTTCTAGATATATCGAAAATATTGCTTTATGTGACATATATAAAACCTTATGGGTTGGGAAATTATATCAGTATGATTGAAATAGTCCAGGATGCACTCTTTTAGTGTGTACCACTCCCAGCACAATATATCACCTGGGCAAGGAACTCAATAGGATTCAGAAGATTATACACCTATAGATTTATTAATGAAAAAAAAATCTACATTTATTTTAGGTACTTTTCTTCCAAAATGGGTGAGCACTAATAAACCTCAGGGTTTAAGTCAAGCATGAGCCACTGGAAAAAAAGGTTTAATTCTTTCTATGGGTAACTTCTATAATAAACTCATTTCAGCTCTGAAGTTGCTAGTACTTATTTAAGTCAAGGTGTTTGACTACATTTTCATATTATTTGATCCATCACAATCTGACATACTGATCTGTAGATTTATGCATGTTATGTAAGTATCATAATACATCTCCTTGTTCTTTCTGAATCACTGAAGAAATTTACTCAGAGATATGATATCACATCTTTCTTACAGAGAAGTTAAACAATTTAATGATTAAAAGTAGCAATGAATCCTGAAGTTCATAATATAATTTTAGATATTTGTAGCAGCCTCACAAAAGTAAATGCAATTTTTCTGCATTGGTTATTCAGGTATCAATGCAGAATGCAAAACTCACTCCGTTTTCCAGGATGAAGGAATGCATCCATTCATTTGGCCAAATAGAAAGCCATTGCAAAACAATCTGTTTTGCTTTTCCAGTTATACAGCAACAAAAACCCTTTGCGTTTTGGTTCATTCTTTCTTTCATTGGCAACAGACTATAATAATATCATAATTTATTCTATGATGGACCCAGCAGTTTCTCTCCCTAATAGCCTTCTTAGATTTTCAGTGTCATTGTAATGACTGCAAGACATGAATGCCTCCTGCAGTGTTTAAAGTGGCTTCAATGTATAACATAACACATTTTTATAAGCAAGTTACACTTCTCATGTTTTCAGTTTTCCAAATAATTTAGAATGCACATTATGAGTTTAAATAAATGTGTTAACCAGTAAGACTGCAGTAGTACAAAGAAAGACTGCATTTTTTTCTTAGATTCTTCATTAAACTTCTGCTTCATCTCATCGCAGTGTGTAAAGAGATGAATAAAATCTGTTGTGATGTTAAAAAGGCATATGAGAAAACAGTTTCAGATATTGAAGGCTTCTTCTAAATTGAAAACATACTTTTTTTTAAAAAGGAGTGTTTCTTTTTCACTTAAAGAGGGCCTCATGTTTCCAATATCAAGGTTCTATATCAAAATGCCAATCCTTTTCTTGATAGAACATATGTAAACCACTAAACTGATGTCTAAATTAGGTTTCATTTCTGAATTACGGTGGTGCTTTATCATGTTAACTCCCAAGCTATGGAGTTTTGCTTAATTTTTCTGTGTTTGAGAAAGCTCAGTCAAGTTTACTATGATGTCATTAGACTACATCTGCTAATAGCCTGTTCTAAACTTAAAATTTTATCAGCTAATCAGAACACAGTGGTACTCCACAGTCACCATTTGACAACTGCTAACTCATTTTTTGGGTATTTAAGTCACTGAAATCATTCATCCAGTCACTACTACCTTATTACTACTCAGTAATGACATATCTATATATTAGTTATTGTGCTGTGATTGATTACTCTGCTTCATATGTCCCAAGCAAACAGCTTTGAATTTTTAGATGTTTCACTGATGTACTCTCAGAGGTATAAATTTTACATATTTAGTTCAGAATTGTATGTTTATTTCAAAAGGAATTATTGCTTGAATTAAAAACAAGAAAGGTTGAATAATGTGACAGGAAAGAAAACAGCCATCTTGTTGTGGTCACTTGAATGAATTCTTTTAGAACCTGAAAGCTGCAAGGGAAGAATGAAATTAGATGAAGATGGAAAAGGTGAGCACTGAGCTGTAGTCATCCTCCACTGGGTTGATAAGTTATGTCTATTCCCATTGTTTGAGACAGAGTATCATTATAAGATAAACTGTAACACACACTGAAAAGGACAAGAACCTAAATATCTATAAGAATATGACCATTAAGTGCATGTGTAATGACTTTTAATTGTCCTTACTTAACAGTTCTCTCCTTAGGGCTTTATAAGCAAGGAACTGAGAACTAAAAGTTCAGGAGGGACAAACAGGGCAGTCCTAAGTCCAAACTGCCATAGACAATAAATGTTAAGAATCTCTATGTGATGATAAAAGGGAAGAAAAACATTTTAGAATGTCTGCTGCAGCCACCAAATTAGGTAAAGATAATTATTAATTGTTTTTAAAAACACAGCTCTGATAACTATGAAGAAGATCAGAAGTATAGTGACTGGTTTTACTAATTAGTCTTATTTAAAGACTTCTTGGGAAACACAGATGCGGATAAGGAATAGGCCAGCAGGACTTTTGTATGTGTCCTTTAGACCAAAAGAAAGACAGAGAAAAAGACTGGGTGAAGACTTTCTCCAAGTGTGATTCATACCAGCAGTTATTATCTCAAAAGCAAGAAATGAGACTAGATTGATTCATGAAAAATATACCTTAAAACAGGAAGGTATCCTCTAGGAAGGATCACAGGAGAAGTGAACCTAATAGGAAAAAAAAAAAAAAAGTAATGCCTCAAAAGAGGTTGGCAGTTAAAAAAACAGTCTTATATATTCAGCATTAAGTGTAAATATTTTAAGGCAAAAGAAGACAGAAAGTGTAATAAATTTTCCCAATAAACTGTTCAATGTCCTGAAACTCAAGTAAGAAGCACCAAGAGAGTAGCAAAAAAAGACAAATATCTAAGGACAAGCAGGAAAAAAAATCAGAAGCACATAGGCCCAAAATTAGAAAGGTCAAGCCTCAAAATGAGATACAACTACCAGGGAACATAAAGGGCAGGAACAAACCATATTACAATTAGATTAGGAGGAAATCCAAGCAAAGAATCAGTCCATGTCACAGTGGAAAACGGAGGCTAATGGCAAACAATGTTGAGAAATCTGACATGTTTAATGCCCTCTTTTGTTTCAGTTTTCACTGGAAAGGTTAACTTTAATCACACAATTAATTATCAACAACAGGAAGCAGTAAAAAGAAAACAGATCCACAAAGTGTTTCACTGTTCTCCATCTACCTGTGTCTAATGAAATTCATCTGAAATTATGTGTAATACTGCCTGGAGCGACTTCTGATTGCCTTTGAAGCTGACTAGGAACCTGGAAGCTAGAAAAAGCAATGAAGGGAAATAAAGTGAAATAACGAGAAGGAAAGTGGGAAAGGAATGTTCACTCACAAATTGGGTTCAGTTACCTAATTCAGGTGGCCAGGGCTTCTACACAATATAATGTCCCTCTCCACTGGTAAGACAGGGAAGGTAGTTCTGTCTAAACATACTTAACTTATAACATAGATTAAATTAATAGTGCATATCGTAAGGAAGATGCTAAAGTGGATTATGGATTATAGACTACTAACCTTAATTTTTTATGGTCTTACATCATTTTCCAGAAGATGAGAAAGAATATTCTAGAGGAGGGTGTAGAAACTCAGTTACTGTTGTCTATGTAACTGAAATTACAATTTCAGTATCTCACAAAGACAGTTTAAGAAAGTTTCTGTAGCAGTAAACTCAAAGTCTAGCACTGTTCCAGGGTTTCATTAGCAACTATGATGGCAAAATATAGACAACAGTGAAAGGTAAGTGCAAAACTAGATTAATTTTTTTTTTTTTTAACCACAAGGATAAATAGAATAAGGACTCACTAGGGATTTGTTTTCAGTTCAGGCCTATTCGAAAATTTTTGTTTACAAAATGGATGACAAACTGTGGTATTCCCATACTACATTTGCAGACATACTATAACGGATATAACTACCTACCAAACGAAATAATGTAAAAATCACCTTGAAGAAATTAAGAAATAGTCTGAAATGCATATAGTTCTGTAATTACATGAGCAGTAATGAAGTAGACTGAACAGCAACCAGCTAGCATGACTTGGACACAGTTCTATAAAAACTGATCTGGAAATTGGAAGTCATGATTGCCTGAACATGAATCACAATTATGCTATTGTTTAAGGAAAAACAAACAAACAAACAAAAACTAATTTCATACTGCAATATGAAACCTGCAAACACATGAAATGCATACATGAAACAAGTGAAGTAAGATTTGGGTTCTATGGTAACTGCGTGTAGTAAGAGCACATATGGTATATACATCTTGATTTTGGGGTTACAACTCAGGTTAGATATAAATCGATCAGAAAGAGATGAGCAAGAAGTACAAACACCACCACCAGCAATTTGCATATTAAACACAAGTCATTTGTTTGGAGGGAGGCCAGGACATCCTAGGAAGCAATGAAGAAAGAGAAGACTGAAAGATCACTTGCCGTTTCCCAACTTGTATTTTCCATATTAACATTGAAAGAAGTCTCAGTAATTCAGTTAGCTCAGTTTTGGTTTCTGCATTCTATTATTCTGATATCTCTAAACACATGAAGCAATTCTCAAGAAGAGTACTTTAGACTTTTACAATAACTAAAAAATACTTGACTGAAGAAGTTTGCTGCAATAATTAAAAAACTTTACAATTCACGAAGAGAAAAAACAAGAGTCTATTATATCTCTTCCTATATCATTAGTTGCAGTAAGAATGTTCTACGGCCTTTTTCCTTAGAGCAAAGAAGTCCATCCTGTTACCAATTTATTGCCATGTATAATTTTGTATCTTATATATAATACATAAAATGGCAGGAGTTATTGCTAATTACAGCATGTTAAGAGAAAGATGGCAGTTTTTTTACCCAAATAGTGCTAATATTTCTGGGTTTCAACTTAATTTGTCACTTACAATACTCTGGGTTATTAGAGCATAGAAGCAGAAACTTATGGATAGCCAACACTATGCTCCTATGGGCAATTTCCTGACTTCAACAGGAAATGTAGAGTTCATGAATGGATGATATGCTGGAAGGAAGTGATGCCATCTAGAAGGACTTTGGTGGGCTTGAGAGGGGGGCCTGTGCAAGCCTCAAGTCCAAGAGCAAAGTCCTCCACCGAGGTCAGGGCATTCCCAGACATAAGTACAGACTGGGAGAAGACACTGAAAGTATCCCTGCAAAGAAGCACTTGGGGTTTCTTGTGGACGAAAAGCTGACGTAAGCCAACAGTACATGCCAGAAAGCCCCTTGTATCCTGGGTTGCATCAAAAGCAGCATGTCCAGCAGCTCTAGGGAGGTGACTCTGCCCTTCTACTCTGCCCTTATGAGACCCATCTGGAGTGCTGTGTCCAGCTCTGGGGTCTCCAGCACAAGAAAAACTTGGACCTGCGAGAGTGGGTGCAAAGGAGGGGCACAGAATCGATCAGAGGGGTGGAACATATCACGTATGAAGACAGGCTGAGAGAGCTGGGATTGTTCAGCCTGGATAACAGAAGGTTTTGGGGAGATCCCAATGTGGCCTTCCAGTAGGATTATAAAAGAGAGGGATAACAACTTTTTGCACGGGCAGATAGTGATAAGACAAAGGAAAGTAGCTGTAAAGTGAAAGATGAGAGATTTAGGTTGGATATTAGTGTGAAACTAATGTGAGGGTGGTG
>JAWMRA010000090.1:13846260-13865050 GCA_035584735.1 Pseudotriccus pelzelni | reverse complement strand
TGCTGAACTATGTCATATAGGAGAACATCATCACTTATTTTGGCTACCCTTGACTAAAATTATATTAATCAATAATACCCATCAAACAAGATAGAATTTATTATGTTGGATGAAAAGTAAGTAGTTTTAGATTACAAGAAGTTGAGGAGAAGTAAGGAAAAAAGAATGAAGAAAGTGAAAGAAGGGAAGGAAGGAAAGGACATTAGGTTGTGCATGTTTTCTCTGAAAAAATAGAAAAAAGGAAGTGTTGGATAAAACTCAAATAGAGGGAAAAATAACAGAACTGGTAAAAATTGGACATAGGAACTTCGTTTTTTTCAGACAAGCAACAAGAACATTAATATGAAAATACAAACTGGGAATAGTGTAAATGACAAGATACAAACAGAACAACAACATGCACTTAAAAACTAGATCGGAAAATAGACAATTGACTACAACTGCCCATGGGAGTCTCAGTTTCATCACCTCAATATAAATATTTCTCTAAAGATGCAGTTGCAAAGTTACCCAATAGAACAGATCTTCAGAAGGTAATGTTCAAGCCTGTCACTAAGGGTTCCTGAATGTTTTTCAGTATCGCAATTGCCCTTGCTGGGAATACCTAGCCTTTCTGCATTTCACTACCACTAAAGAAACAATTGTAATCCTTATTTCCTACTGACAGACAGATCAGTTTGCTGAAAATTAAAAAGAAAAAAAAAATTCCCACTGAGATCTCTGGTACAAGAACATCTGGGAGATGAGCAATGTTACAAGTCAGAGAGATTTGGTAACAAAATGACACTAGGCAAATCAGCAAATAGATGAGATTGTTTTCATAATTTAAAACTGTCTGATGCCAGTTCATATGGTGGTGGAGGATCGGGATGAAATATTATGAAACTTTTGCCTGCCTGAACCAGTAAACTTTTGAGCAATTTTATGAAAGCTGGTGCTTTGGAAACTCTAAAGTGAGGAATTGACATAGGTAATGAAGGTGTTTCCTGTGTGAAATGGTTTTAAATTATAGTCTGGTAAATATTTTTCAACATATCTCATAGTGCCTTATGATTAAAATACTTAGCACCTTCATATCTGTAAACTTATTACTTGTTACCTACAGAAACCAGTTCAATCATCCTGAAGTGAAACTACTTCCAGCAAGAACACCTGATTCTCTTACTGATACTCTAGGGAGTCTAAGAGTGGTTGATAGGGCTCAGAGAGCGGAAGATGTGGAGGGAAAACACAGACGAAAAAAAGTGCATTGCCATCAGATCAAGTCAGTTTTGCTGACATCTCGCATCGCCTTGGAAACTGAAGTAGTCAGAGATCATTAATCCTTTCTGCTCTGAACTGATTATGAACTTATTCTACTTTGAAAAATGACTGCCTGAAATTACTATTTTCATATCCAATATATTTTTCACATGCCTTCAGAGCCTTACTTTTCTCACTTTATTAAATGAAAAACAAACCCAAACTAACATTTTCCTACTGTTTACTCCCTCCATTCCCCAGAAGCAGGTAAATGTTGTGTATTCTGAATGCTCCTCTCTCGACAGCCCAGCTGAGGTCATGGCTGCCTCTGAGTGACCTTACATAAGGTAAAACTTGACCATGTCTTCTTTCAGTTAGTGGTTGGGCTGTCAGGCTGAAAAAACATAGTGCCATTGCTACTGTTCCCATCCTATCCAAGGTCTACCAGAAAAATTAATGTCCAGAAGAGTATTTGAAATAGATACCACTGAAACACAGACCAGATTTGCTATGTTTACTTGGTAGAGGCCTCAATAAAGTCAAAAGCCAGTTAACATCTCCTGAGTCTGACATGAATATAACTAACACTAAATGTAATAACTTTTTTTATTATACAGAAAAACAGATGTCTTTGGATGACCCCACAGATTTCCTCAGTTTTCTTCCCTGATGGTCTGCTACTACTTAGTTTGTTAGTCTTTCAGTTTACAGTTGCATCACACAAGAGTATTCTATATTGGAATTTGGTACTATGTTACTTATTTCTATTCAGGAAGCATTTCTTCCTGCAATTTTCTCTTTCTGAGGAGAAAAATGAAAAGGGCACCAAAACAAAGTGATAAAATCTTTTTACGATCTGTATCTGAGCATACAGTGTTTTGAAACACTATCACGTTTTCGTATTGTTTCCATCATGGAAAACATTTCTATCATTTCCCACAATTAATGACAAGATGTTTTAATCACATATGATCCCAATCATGTTACTCTTTCAATCCTCTTTATCTTGCTGTGTCATTCTGATGTCTCCCTTGTCCTGCGGGCGTGAAATGTGCGCTATTATTAGCTCATTAGGTCTTCTAGCCTCTGGCTCAGTGAAGAATGATTCACTATATTTCTTAGCCATTGGCAGTTTCAATTCCTTAACCTCTAAATTTGCCTTGATATATGTGTTGCCCTGTCTTATTTCAGCCTTCCAGAATATCCCTTGGCACTGTATTCTGAAGTCAGACCTATCACCCCGTACAGAGCAAAACTCACGAAGTATAATTTCCCTTTTCCAGTCAACCTTTTAATTCCAGCAATTTCTTCTTAATTCATTATAAATTCAAATAACTGATTGAATTGGTTATTTAATATTTCCTCATACAATGAATAAGTTATCTTCCTATGGTTCTCCTATTTTTCAGTTTAGATTTTTGTGTTTGGATACACTGCTCCTGTATAAGAGCTCACAAACAGTTTTAAAAAGACACATAAGAAAACACTGACTTCTTTACCAAGGTAAATGCCTTCTAATTTGCTGCTAACTGCTTAAGATCTCAAATGTTAAAATTTCCTTACGAATTTAAAGCAGTTTTTCAGATTATGCCTAAAATCTGTGCAGTACAAAATTAAAACCCTGGGCTAATTCCCCCTAATTCAACTGAAAAACTACATTTAGCTTTAGTGTTATGAAGACCGAGATTGCTGGTTATCTTTTTCCTTACACATATACTTGCTAATATCATTCACACCGTACCTCTCTAGTTGCCATAGAAATGGGCTCTTATGTGAAAGATCTTTTGGTTAATTTTGGCTCCAATAACTGAAGTGCTAAAACATATTCTAGCTCAGTCAGACAAATTCAAAAAGTCTGCTTTCTTGTTCACTAAATTAATTGCATAAAAATTAATATTTGCATTTTAAAAAATACATTTTTTTAGAACATTCAGAAGTAGACCTGTATGTAAGAGATGTAGACCTGTATGTAAGAGCCTGTATGTGAAATTTTAGATATTGGGACCAAGCTGGCCATTTGGCCTCTCTGTACCAAGTATAAACACTTGACAAACACCCTACAGTTAAGGACAACTTTTGACCACTGTATTGTGGCATCTGTGTTCCTAAGGCCTTGCTTCTGCCAGCTGCTAATAAAAGTGATGAGATTTTAGGCAACTTGTAGTTGTAGCATAGATTATCAGTATCTATTAACTTCAAACCAGAACCTAGCATATAAATCTATGTGCTCAGAAGTTAAAAATGTCAGCCTACTTATCTATGTCTATATAGACATATGCACTATGATACTCCTTAGAGCCAACATTCTGACTAGGTTCATACTATTTTAACTAGAACCAGTGTGATCACCCATATTCCTTCCTCCTTTTCCATACCCTCTTTGTAGCACTGTTTCTGTCCATACACTGGAGATCTTTTGCAAAAGCAGTGTACCAGATTCTCTAAACACCATGGAAGGCAAGTTGCAGGTGAGATTTATTTTTTTTTACGCCTTTAAGAAGACTTTACTTCGAAAAAGAGTAATTTAAATCTAGGTTGCTAATGATTAAAGCAATTAAAGTAGCACTAAAGTTGTTATGTATCTGAGCAATGCGTTCTTATGCAAGGAATTAAAAGGGTTTTATACCAGATGACAGGTATTTTTAATTCTTCTTTTAGTTATGAACAAGAAGTGTTTTCTTTTGGGGGTAAAAAGGGCAAAATAAGCCCTTCTCTTGGAGGATTTTCAGTGATTCCCAAGGCTTTCAAAAACTTTAATTGAAAACGTACATGGGAGAACGTGTTGTTTTTTAAAAACCTTAGTTTATGAGTGGAAATTACTTGCCTTTATTTAGGTCAACACACTTTTAAGCTGCAAGAAAATCAAGCTACCTGATATCCTTCACAACACAAGATACAGAAACAGACCCACTAATTTTGACATCAAGTCTTAACTTCTTATCATGTTTGAGCATATTTTCATTAATTGGTAGGGAACAACATATTTTAAGATAAGTCATTCCACTAGTTGAATGCCTCTGCTGATTTTTTTGGCAAGGTGGAATAGTTTTCCATTATCGATATGTATTCACTAGTGCCTGTAGGCTACTCATTTCTCAATTAAATCAAGTAGATTGATCTTCTTTAGCTTATGATGGACATCTCTTACAGTGAACCTTCTGGAATCTGGCATCAGGAATGGACACAGAATTTTATTCATATTCTTGTAAGTGTCATATTCAGAGGTACTACTCTTTCTTAATCAGTACTCTACTTTTACACTTTCACTTTGTAATAGGACTTCAGTTAGTTAGCCTGTCTTTACCTCTGTTTCATGGTCACAGTACAAAAGTGATGTTTCCCACTTCTAACACAACTGTTTTTTCTCAGAACAAAAAACCCCTAGATCTTTGTTTGAAAACATGTTTAGCTTTTGCAGAATGATTTTCATATAAGAAAACTTGTGTTGTCAAACAATTCCATGCTTCTTATTTAGTTTTTGAAATATTAACACCTTTCCCTGGAACTTTCTCAGTGTTGCCTTGATTGTCTTACACCCATTGCTACAACTCCGCATATTTAATGTTCCTCATCTGAATCTTTTATCACTTTTCTGTTCAAATTGCACAGTTTTTCCTATTGCAGAGTGTTTAGTAAGCTTTCTAATATTTAAATTTGGGAAAAGTCCTTATCACAGACAGGTCATGTATTATCACAATACTCTGCAAATGAAAAGCAGTAGTTTTTCATCCAGACAAATGATTTTACTCAGTATCTGATCCTATGCTGGTAACAGGATGACAGAGATAGGGAGGAGAGAGGGATTATACAATTTCTGTGGAGCTTGGTGTCATTAGAAGGTCCAGTGGATCTTCACACCACTAGCTGTGCTATTCCCAGGCACAAGTCCAGTACTCCTGTTCTGTCCTTTTCCACCCCATCCAGCCACTTCCACAGAATTTCCATATAAGCCATAAATAGGGCCAGGAACAAGTCAAACTAAGGAAAAAAAAATATCTTGATTCTCCAGTGCCTAAAATGCCTCTCTATATGGCACTGACCTATATAAAAAGATATATACCATTTAAAAAGGAAATCTATGAAATGGTAGATAAGGTAGGGTTCCTTTAAGTATCTACAAGAAACAAGGAAGAAGATTTTTTTTTAATATACACATAATTTGTATTTTATCCTATAGTTTGACATATCCCAGCACCTTACACTTTATCTTAACTCTGTAAATCCTGTACTTCATTAAAAAGCTTTCATAAAAGCTACTTCACCTGAAATCATTTGCCGATCTACCTAGAGTCTTAAGGAATAAAAGAGTTACATTTGGTGCAATATTTTACTGATATCAGTTTACCCATGGCATTTTAAGACAGCCAGAGGGTGACCTATATACTTTAATCTCACAGACTGTATCACTGAATAGATCTTCTCTAAATCTTCCAATGAGGAAAAAGCCATTACTAAGTTTATCTTGAAACTTCTTCACAGACAATGATCTTGTACTTTTTATCTTGCATACTTTTGTAAACTAGTATTTATAATTCTAGTATTTACTTGTGAGAACAGTCACAAAAGATCATTCACAGGCTTCTCTGTCAGTTTTCCATTATTCCCTTTGTTATTAAAGGAATCCCATTGTATTAAACTGTGGTTTTCTCCAATATATCAACTTGCTGGTCACAACAGATGAAGTAGGATACATGACTACATGGAATTAGTTGTCTATCTATTGTATCGTGTCAGTGAATTACTAATTTCAACAAAATTATGAAAATTCAAAGGGCCTGGAAGTTATAATTTGTTTCTGCTTAGTAAATTAAATTCCACTGGAAAACACAATCCCTCTTAAAACATAGGATACACTTTATGAAGCTGATACATTCCTTGTAATACAGGATTATTGCAGAAATATCAGGCATTCTATCATATTATTCAATTTCAGAGGTAGAGTTAATTCCAGAGGCAGAAAAAATTTGCTTTTAGCATGAATGCTTTTATATTGCAACAAAGAATGAGACATATATCCCCGATGAGAAGGTTCACGCACAGTAAAGCTAAGTATCAGACAACAGTTAACCTACATTTACATTTTGAAGTAATTCTTTGCTCATTGCATCCATCAGGAACTTTTAAACTTAGGAACTTTTGTCTTGCAGGTTAGAAAGAAGATGGTCAGAAAAAAATAAATTCCCTGGAGTTGTCAAGTGAATGCCTCTGCTAAATTCTAATTTATGTCTCTATGGTGAAGGTCTCTTTTATGACTCAGACTTGCTGTCTTGTTACATATTGTTACATCAATATCAAATGGATTTGGTATGTGCTAAAATAGATGGGCCTCCCTCTGAGGTACTTGCCAACGTAGTGTCACTGCAATGTGTGTTATACTAGAGATTAGCCTGTTAGCAGGAGAGGGAAAGTAAAATTGAGAAAAGTACAATTAGAAAAAGGTTATCAGGCTTTGCTGTTTTGTGTGACATGAAAAATTAGTTTTCTCATTTTTGAGTTCTCAGTGTGAAATGTGCACATCATAATCAGAGTCCTTATTGTCTACTCAGATCGCAGTAGAGCATTTTCCAAAAATCAAAATCTTTAAAATCCTTTCAGTGAAAACATGTTATGGCAGACCTACTAAGTAAAAATAATGTACAAAGAGATAAGTTTAAATAAATTTAGTTTCACAGATCCATGAAACTAAATATGTAGCATAATGAATATTTCAGGAAATATTTCAGCAAATTCACCCAAAGTGAAGCCTTTATATGTGTTTTTTGCCCTTGAACTTTCAGTATTTTATTTTAAACATGCTGGAGAACACTGAGCTACCTCAAACACTAATATTCATTACTGTGGCAGCTTAGTCAGACAAAATCATAGACAACAGTATGGGATCGAAACAAGAATCTAAGTTTAACATTGGCTTCGCAGAGAGCTCTGGGGACAAAAGTCTTCTGGATCCACAGAAATCATCACAGTACTTCTTTAGATTTACTATTTACTTTATTAAAATGCAAGAGGCTAAACAAATGATGAACAGACATGAACCAAAGAACCTTTTAATCCATTTCCTGAGTTGTAAATAAAGACCTTTATGTACAACTACTGAAGGAAATATAAAGAGCCAACTACTTATAACCTTAATTGGGTTACTCAAAATCTCTAACAGAGCTACCATCACAGGCTGCATAAATCAAAAATAACAGCTTCTATAGGAAAGTGATCTACATCTAAAGGGGATGTGTTTGTTCCCTAAGGTGGCACAATTACATTTAGATATTTCTGGTTGAACTTTGATGCAGCATATATTTAAATAATTAT
Organism: Pseudotriccus pelzelni; assembly: GCA_035584735.1. NCBI lineage: Eukaryota > Metazoa > Chordata > Aves > Passeriformes > Tyrannidae > Pseudotriccus > Pseudotriccus pelzelni. The sequence goes on along the minus strand of JAWMRA010000090.1, from coordinate 13,857,502 downwards.
TAAAATCTCACATGGAAAACTTTCTGGATAAAAAATTTCTAATGAATTGACTCTATCCTTCTCTTTTAGTGCCTTAGACCAGTTAGTGCTATTTCCTTCTTTTACCCTGCATGCACCTTGTTGATAGGTGAAGCCTTTAGCAGTACTAGCTGGATGGTGCATCTTAAGATACCATGAATATATTGAACCATTAATATTTTCTATTTAAGTCAGGTGAGTAACTCTGTAAGTAGTTAAAGTACTTTAGTTAAAGATTTCCATGTAATGTGTCCCTACCCAATAATAAATAATGGCCAGTCTTCACGAACGAAGATCCGGGGAAGGTCTTTACGCCTTCGAGCCTGCGCATTGGATTTTTCATGTGAGACACAGTGTGCGTGGAACTGAGCCCACCTTTTAATCCTAAGGTTCATCTGCCAGGGCCAAGCGAGCTTGGACAGTGGCAGCGAGGTCCTCGGGATGTAGGTGGATTGCCTTACAGGGCTAACGAGCTCCACCTGCCCGGGCCCTACCCAATACATGCTTTGGTTAATGAGCATAGCTGCTAAGTTTGTCCTTGGGAGTCAGGAGCTTGGTTATACAGTTGGTTCTAGAGAAAAAAATTAAAGAAAATCTTCAAATTCTAACTACAGTAAACTTCTTTTGCAACATATTTGTATGTGTTTGTTCTCCAGTTTTTTCAAGACACTCTATAAGAAGCCGATACTAAAGTGACTGTACATATGCCTTCAGCAATTTTATAATGTTAGATGCTGTTTAACACAAAAAGAAAACATGAAGGTCATTCTATACAATTTGAGGTGGTTGTACAGGAGATAAAAATTCCTCTTATCCTTTATCTTAAGGGTATTGTGAAGTTTAATTAAATAAAGCCTACAAGGTACTCTGAGCTACTCTACTTATGAGCTGAATTTATTCAGATTCTTTCTATTTTAACATTAAAGACAACAAATCTAGTTATATTTAGCACCATATAGGTAATAGTAGATAGGAGTCTGACTTCTTGTCTGACCCTTATTTGTACAGGTTTTTGAAACACAGAGCTAAATCTACCAGCTCAATACTCTTGAACAAAATTCCACAGTAGTTTTCTCAAAAATCTTCTCAAGTCATATAAGTTCTGACATAAAGTGAAGTTTATTTTTGATTTTGGGGTCTTTGGTTATTGTTGAGAATTTAAAAAACTATTATAATGGTTTTTAGCATTCACGAAGATTAAAAAACAAATTTAGAATATATTAATAAATTATTACACCTCACATGACACAGGTAAAATGTGAGTTCACCAGATATATTCTGTTTTGGTGAAGATCTATCATCACTTTTTTCACTGAAGATGTGCAAATTAAAACTCTTGGTCTTCACAAAACTGCAAAAGTCGATTACCCCAGGGCTGTGGGTAGCTTCTGGTTACCTTCTCTCCCATTACCAACAGCTGCTATGACCCATGCATCTCTATGAAGCAGTGTGATCACAGCAGTGCTCCTGCTTAAGGGTCCCTTCATTCAGATCAGAGCTTCATCTACCTTTTTGCTAAAGCCTGTGTTTAGAAGCATCAGAATGCCTCATAATGACAGATTCTGTCAGAAAGTGCCTAGATAAGGATCAAGTTATAGCCTGAAATCAGAGTGTAAAAAGCAAGCCTGCTTAATGAAAATCCAAAGCCACCCTGCCCAAAATTATGCTTTCCCACAGCTTTTCTTTTCTGGCATACTCACCAGCAAAGGTGGAACACCTACACTACTGCAGGAATAAATAAAAGAAAATTAAGGATGGCCTTCTTGTCACCAGCCAACTCCAGCTTAGCTGAGAGTTTATCATTCTAAGGGGCAGGATTTCACAGGATGTAAATGCTGTGATTATGCACAGGTCAAACCGGACAACAGACAAGGGGAGCCTCTTTCACACTGTGGTCATCTACTAGAAACTACTGTCATAAGAGAGACCTTTGCCACAGATATATAAACTTGAATTTAGCAGAAGCCTTCACTCAACAAACTTCAGGGAATTTATTTTTTGCACCAAAATGTCATTAAAATAGAGGTTGTCTTTATGTCAAGATAGTTGTAAATTACTGTTATTGCTAATCCATGTACCATCTTTCTCCTTTGATGTCAGCCATACTACTTGGAGAAAACTGAAATAACAAAATACACATTTGTAAGAATTACTCATTAGCTTTAAAAACTACTGCATATTTAAGAGAAAAACAAACACAGAAGAAAAATTACTTTGTAATCTGAATATTGTAGCTTTCATTATCTCACACTGCCTTTATTATTTCCTTTCCTTGGCTGATCTACTAATTCCCTGATTAAAAGTCCAATAATAGATCTTCATTCATAATGACTTCTCTAGAATGTTTATGCCAACATCTTTACACAAAAGAGCAGTCAGATTGGCAGCTCCATGGGCCTGGGATTTTTTTCTGGTCTGGCTAGTGAGACACTTTCCAACAAAGCCTATGGTGTTTGATTTAAAATAATGTTGTGTAAATATAGCAGAAACAAGCAGAAAGGATGTTTGTTAGTAGGAATAGGAATTCAGTTTACCTAAATGCCCTGCAGTTTACAAGCAGCACGAACAGAAAGCATAGAGGCTTGTTGAGACAGGATGTGCTGACATGTCAGACAGACAGTCTTGGCTTGAATGGGTGGACCTTTCTATCAGGATTTTTCATCACTATCCTTTGGTGTCTAAACAAAATGCACAGAGAAACAGAAGAGTTGTAGAAATCTGTCTCTGATTCTTTATCGTATACTCACACAGCAATCACATACAACTCTTCAAATAAAGCACTTTGGGGTTTTTTCTTGCAGATGATGTTTGGTACCTGTGTTGATATTTTGACAAAAATCAGACTAATGCCCTCTCAAGAACAAGTACCAACAGAATTTTATTTTCATCAAAGCAACAAAAGCTTAAATAAACCTATGAGGAACAAATACCCTTTTATTACTGTAGAAATTCATAGCAGCTTCCCTCTTTAAGGAATGTCACCTAGCTAAAAGACATTTTCTGAGAGACCACAATTTCTTCTGGGAAGAAGAAAAAGGACAGTTTTTAAGTTTGCCTCAGAGCTCAGCTTGCAAATCCATTCAGTAAAAAGGAAAAATAAAGGTTAGTGAATACATCCAGTACCCACAGATTTGATGGCTGCTCATGCATTTTCACATAGAGCCAAATGTATGACATAAACAGCTGTCTTGGCAGAACACACAGTCTCTCCTCTAGCACATATTGTTGGCATGCGTATGCCAATTAAGTGTGTATTGGCCTCTCATAAAGCTTCCATCTACTTCAAAGCAAAACAGGACTCCACCAAACATCTCTAAGGGTACTCAACTTCCCCTAAAAGTATAGCTGCAAAGTGAAGGGTTCAGGCTTGGCTTTATTGTAATTTATTTCAAGAATCTCTGTTGTCATTAAATTCCAGAGATTGTTATTGGAAATTTTCTGCACACTTTTTTCCCATTCTGTCTCTGAGGTGTTGACCTCAATTTAATTCAGACAATGAAGTACGGCTAGCAAGAAAACAACTGATGCTTCCTTTGCTTGGTGTGTTGCTCCTTTACTATCTAATTTGCGGAACTGGCATCAGTGTGACAGAAATTGCACTGATGACTTCCAAAACCCCACAAAATAGCTGGAGTTGCATAATGCCCTTCATCACAGACACAGTCCCTAGAGAACAAGCCATCCTAGTCTTGCTGTAAAATTCCTGACTTTGTGCTTCCATTCATCTATCATGCCTGCAACTGCACTCATGGGACTGTGCGAATTACCGGATACAATTTCTGCCTGTACACCATGTCTACTGTGACTCCTTTAGTGGGAAAGCTGAGCAAGTGAGCTCAGTGAAAAAAACAGCAAAAACAGTGCCCTTCTCAGAGGAAGGAAGAGTCAATGCAAAGGCAGAGGGTGATCAAGAAAAGGCTCATGGAGTCCATAGGAACAGCTGCAAATGGGAATTAGCAAAGTAAGCACAAGGGGAAGAGAAAATTGCACTGATTGTGTGAATGAAAATGCAGCTACTGCAGAAAACCAACATCAGTAGGTGACAAGACACTGCTCTGCCTTGCACAACTGGGCAAGACTGGGAAACATTTTGATGCCATAATGAAGTTCAAACTTTTGGAGATGCACTGTATTCTGTAGTTGCATAAATTGAAAGACTTCCTGCCATCCCAAAGATCATTTAACAGTGTGCAGTGAGAGATAGATACCCATGAAAATGCATCATTTGGGACAACAAACAACTTTAAGGATCTACATGTTCTCATTTAAAGCTATTCAGTTTTAGATTGTCTTGCTAGCAAGAAATATGCACTTAACAGATTGTAAGAATCAAATAAGCATGCAGATTTAAGGAATTATCAATCATGTCACTTAGAATTCACAGATTTGGTCATTTCTGGTTTTGTCTGAGCAAACCGATAAATTTAAAGTGCTTTTTAGTTAAGATCTGCATTGAGAAAAGGTAGGCCTGTCTGAACAGCTCTCTCATCTTGCATACAGAGATCCATAAAGAACAACACTACCATGGCCTCTTTTTCACTAATGTATTTCTTTAAGGAAAAGTTTTAATTGTAGTAGCATCTAAACCCACATTAATGATTGTAAATAACCTTTTAAGTGCCTTTATATATAATTGTCTTATTAACAGTGAAGTGCACAGCAACACTAGCAGCCCTCTAAAATTCAGCATACTTTGAAAATATTATCTGCTGTACATCTTAATGTCCAATTTTCAAGTTCTACTAATCTATTCCACACTTCTTTATGTTAGCTTGCTTAACACTATGCTTTTTATTGTTAGTTGGGCACTCTGGAACAGCACATACCTTTCAGACACAGCCATATCATATATCAAGATAGACAAGTATATCACAAGAAGTGATAAACAACTTTTAGTTGTTAAGTCAAAAATTTGAAGTCAAATAGACTTGTAAGATTCATATGTAAAGCATGACTGTGAAGGGACCAAAAACCACTTAGAAATTAGACTTTAGAAGATGCTCAGACCCTGTTAAACAGGTCAGGCAAAACTGTCATAGTGAAAAATAAAAATAAACCCAGTAAAATCTTGCTTGTTCCCATCAAAAGGGAAACTAGGAATTGTTTTTAAATATTTTTTTTGCTGTGAAGTTAAACGTTCTCTCTGTATTTTTCATATAGAAATGACAGAGCAAGATCATGAGTTGAAGTCTCCTTCTCTTGCAAGACTTCCTTACCTTCAATGGTTTTATCTATGACTAAAGAAACCAGATTAAGCTCTAAAAAGTACCCATGGAACTCAGAATTATCATGAAGTTCAAAACCCTTTTGTCTTATTACTCAAAAGTCTGTAATGATTTGATTTGACTTTCCACTGTGAATGGTCTTTGTATGTGATCCCACATGAATGTCTTCCTACTCAGATCCCTCATGAAATGATGGTTTCAGCTACAGATCTCCTCTGGTTTTTATGAATTTGGGGATAAGTACATCACTGTGAAATGTAATACTTCTGTGCATCTATAAAGCTGGTGAGGAAGGGAGACTTATGCACTGGAATTCCGTCAACACATCCCATTAAGAGACGTACATTACCTATCTGCAGGCACAATATGGAAAGTAAAACAGCTCCAAAGCATGACCAAGAAAAAAGACAGTGTTTCATAGGGCTACAGAAAAGTGCTAGAGATAAATTTAATTTATTTTTTTAACATATTCCTCTAATATTTGTTGTTTGTTATTATAGAGAAGACACAAATCATATACCTCTAACTGTACTGATCATTATTTAATTTAAGGACATTGCACAAGAATTCAAATATAAAAGCAGTATCCACTTTTCCTTCTGGAATACATATAGGAATCAGACAAAGTTATAATTCAGGTTATACAATGTACATGATAAGTAACAAGAAAGATATCAAAGTCACAAAAAAACACATAAATGTGAATAAAGGTGAAAAAGTGTTTCTCAAGAGCATTCATGTAGTGTGATACGCTGCATCTAGGACCAGGGACTGCAACTTTCATCTGTCATGAAAGCTTCACATAGTTTCTCCTGCTTCAGCTACCTAAAGAGGAGCTTGACACAGTTATAGACACAATTGTGCCTTTGGAGAAAAGAAGTGGCAGGCTTTTGGCAAAAAGAAGAGGCAGGAAAGGCAGTGTAAATGCATTATTGCATAATCTAAAGGCCACAGATGGTGGAGAAGGGCCTTAACAGTGACAGTAGCTGTTGGGATTCTTTTTGCCTAAAGAGACAGTTTTAACTTTTAAAAAAAAAAAAAAAAAAAAATGTGTCCACAAACAAACAGTTTAGTTGGCATTAATTTTTTGGATCAACTTAATCTGACCAGACATTAGTAAACACAGTGAATGCCATACCCTGAAGGGGAGGATTTAAATAGAAAGCACATAAGTGGATAATAAGAGGGGATGTGGTAGACCAAGTGATCGCAACCAGTAAAAGCACTGACATCACATATTCTACTGTCAACTCCACTGATTCATGAGCCCACTTTGGTTAGCATACAGAGGTCTTGTCAGAAAGGCTTGGCACGCTTTGTCCCCTCGCATTGCTGTGGAACAATTTTTTTTGCCACTTACTCTTCCCCACTGGCACCCAAACTGGAAAAAATGTTTCCATGCTCCAGTATGTTTTTAAACTGTTGCAGTGGGGACAATGGTCCCCAGATGGATGGGGGATGAAATGATCTTACATCTGTATGACAGTAACCATATCTTGGCTATCAAAAAAGGCTTTTTTATTCTGGTCACTTGTCAGCATTCCTCAATGCGTAATTAATTTAATCACACATATGTTGTGTGATTTCATTCAGTGGTCACATTCAGCCAGAGTTCCTGTCTTTCCACCCTGAGCTTCTTGCTTCCAAAGCAGGAGAAGCTAAACTGCACATGATCCATATCTTGAGCTGTTGCTCTCAAAATTGTCATATTTGACTAACTTGGGCTCAGTTTCTGCCTGAAACCACAAAAGTTAGTATACTGAAGCACTAAGAGATTGCTTAGTAGTGGCAAGTAGTGGGGAAACGACCAGGACAGACTGTGAAGTTAGTCCACATGGCCACAAAGTAGCACAGAAGCAATGGCAGGCATGGGAGCTCCAGCAGTGCATGGCCAGATTAATCTCAGTCCCACCTGCACAAGAGCCATCAGCCCCTCAGAGGTCTCTCTGCACAAGCCCAAGGGAATGCAGAGACACAAAGACAGGTGGGAATCCAAAGTTTCCAGAAGGAAGTACACCCTGGTCAGGTCCCTCCAGGACTGTTCCAGGAGAGGAACTTACTCATGGGTGAACAAGGGGAGTTCTGGTCATCGTGAGGCAAGGCAATGAGTGAATCAGATGATGTGTGTCAGCAACAGGAATGGACCTCTGGCTTCAGTCTTCTGTTCCTGGGTGCCAGCAGCTGGGAAGACTGGAATCCACAGTCAGCTTGTGGAGGGGTCCACACTGTATCTATATATATTCTCACCAAGGGTCTTTCATCCTACTCAGCCTGAAAACGAAGCAGGATGTGGCAATGGTGCTGTTTGAGTTCATGTGAGTGATGAGTGTATATGTCTGTGACATGTGTGGCCAGACATGTATATCTGTATATGTATGTTGTACCTATTATTCTGTGTGCACGTACCCATGCGTGAAGGCATTTTCAGCCTCACTGCTGCTTGAACTTGTGGGGGCAGAGCTGAGGCAGCCTTACCTTCTTTGGGCTGTTGGATCAGGCTATATAAACCCACAGACAAAGCAGATTCTGTACTCAAAGGGCTAAAATGAACCTACTGATGCACCATCAGGCAAACCCAGAATAAACCCCACACATTTCTCCATTAAAGCAGAGTTAGAGATAACAGACAATGAAGTGCTGCAAGCATGCGGTGCTAGTATGTCTTACAGAGAAGTGCACTAACACAACCATGCTGTTTTCATAATCCAGATGGCCAGTCCTATCTGAGCTGTCTCCAGGTACAGAGAGACAATGACTTATGCCTGTTCCTCAGCACCCTCCTCAATGCAGGTCATATATGAAGGGCAAGGCTTGCAGGGCTATAAACCTCAGTACAGGGAAATGTTTGTACTTCCCACCAGATTTCCAGTCTTGTCCTGTCTTCCTTCCTGCACTAGCAGGGAAGGAAGAGAGGTAAGCTTGTTAAAAGTGTTCAAAATTCCTCTATAACTCTGTAACATCTTCTAGCTGTCACTGCTTTATGTTACAATAATAAGAAATTATGATGTCTGTTCACTGAAGCACTCCGAGAAGATGTAGTGTGTATAATCAAAGAAATCAAGGTTCACCAGCTTGTACCAAGCTCTTTAGTGCTCCAATTAAACGATACCCAGAAGTAGCTCATTCATAGACAGCTCAGCTGGGTCAGCATCCTTAAACCAAAATACAATGCCACACAGTGATACACACAACATAAACAGAAATACAATAGACCACAGTGACACACACAACATGATAGTAAATCAAATTTTGAAAGTAAGAGATGAAAAAACTTGAGAAAGAATCAGCAGAATGTCAAGAAAGATTCAAAATCCTGAAGATCTTCCTGTAAAATAGTTCTTATAAGAAACATTTTATAGCTAGTGATGTGCAAGACAGTGTGTGTGTGTGTGTGTGTGTGTGTGTGTATGTGTGTTAAAAAGAAAAACAAAAAAATTATCTTTATGGCATAAACTGAACTGCGGCAAAGATTAAACGACCTTGAAGTTTTCGAAACAGCAGCCTGTACAAAGTCAGTTCTTCAAAATGACAAAAATATTACCCCATAAACAGTTGGCAGAAACAATTAGCTAGAAAATCTAAATTATACCATTTCAGTCAAGCAGACAGATACTTCTGGATTTTTCTCTCCATTAATGTAAATCAAGTTAGTAATTTCTAACGAATTGAAGGTGGTTGTAACTCCATTAATTCCCACCCCCTTTAACTGTGTGTGTATTTTTGTGAATAAATCAGTATGGAAAAAAGTTTGTTGAAAAAACTCCAGTATTTTAGTTCATTAGATATGCACCCACTTAGTTACAAGGTATTCATCTTCTGGGTTGTAAGTACTTTTGAAAGTGATCCTTTCATCCAACCCTGTTCATTGTCTTCCCTGTCTAATAGTCAGAGTAAAAATATATGGATTAGGAAAAAAATCCATATTCCACTCCAAATGTTGGATATGTGTGTCTAACTCCCAAAAGATTTCAGTTAACTGCAAATAACAGATACGTAGATTACCATACAATGAAAATATGAAACAATGACACATGGGATTCCTATCTTAATCCAGTATGCTCAAAAAGAGGGTAACCACAGAGCAAAAAGATGTAGGCAGAAGATATGAAGGTTTTTACATAATAAGTGTTTTTGGCTTTATATTTCTTATGTATATTCTTACTGCTAAAGTAAGTACCCCACTGAGTCAGGAATATTATTTGGTTTTATAATGCAGGCTGTGACACGTCTTCAGCTTCCAATCAAACACAAGTGTGTCATTGTCCCAGCCACAGAGACTTAAGTATCAGATTAGTCTGAGAATTTGTTACTACATATTTTGATGCTTTGCTTAGAAACTTCCTTACTCCGCATCTTTCCATTGTGTAGTTCAATGGCATGAAAGGGTTACATTCTAGTTTAGCTAAAAAAGAACTGCATTTGATCTCAAGACGCTGCAGATATATGTGAAGAGTCATAAGGAATAAGGTGGGCCAGTGGGCTTACGTAACCTTTGCAAGACGCGCGGAATAAATAAAAAATTCTCTAATTTTCCCCATTATTCCTGACAATTGCAAGTATCATTATAATTGCAAGCTGTTTAAACATGCTTTTTTTTCTTTCTTAAGTTGACAAAACAACTTGAGACACAAGGAGTTTTGCTTCTTGAAGAGTTGCATGAGCTGACTCCTATGTTTTACAAGTGCTATGTCCAACACTAGAAATGAAATAACATTATATGAAAGGAATCCTGCTCTCTGGAAACAGTTTATTCTTATTCAAAATGGTGGCTCAACAAGAAAATAAAAGTATGTTCTATTATTTTATAACTCTGACCTCCTTACTGAGGCTGGTACATACAACTAATTCCTCCATGTACAGAGGAAATTAGTGGTGAAAACAACTCCTTCAATTTATCTATGTTTGTCTTCTCTCTGATGACTTTCTAGGGATTGCAAAGCATGTGATTAATCAATATCAGATTAATCTGCTCTATAGCAAGAACATTTTAAGGCATCTAAACCACTTCTCTCTTCCAAAAGTATTTTTAAGATAATCTACTCTGCCATTGGCTGAATAGGACATTTACTCTTCAAAACAAAATGAGACTCAGCGATGCACTAAATCTTCTGTCAAACTGTCCCTCGGAAAAAGTGTGAGGGGCAATGGGAATGAATTAATCTCTTGGGTCATCAACTCAATTCTCCCATTATCACCTAATCCCTTTCATAAGCTTACTAAGCTTCATCTTAGAACTTTCCCATTGCCCAGATATTTTTATCAGAAGGCTATTCAAGGAGCTTAATCTTAATTATGGAACCTTTATATCCATTTCCAGCATAAACTTACACTGTGCCAGTGTTCCCCTTTCTATGTCAACAACAATTATTAGCACAGCCACTGTAGCTTTCATTGCAACTGCTGTCCCATGTTCACTCCCTGCCCTTTCTCTTTCCTTTGCCCATTCCAACTCTCCTTTCACCTGTGTACACAGTCACTACAACTGAAAATAATAATTCATCTGATTTGTTCTTGTAAGGTAGTGTCATGGTTTTGCCTAGGGACAATTTTTACCACACCCCTCACAAATTGCTCTAAGGTGAGAGAAGGTTTATGCAGACAAAGAGATCTGATTAGGGAGAAATAATATTAGGATTTACTACTAGCAAAATAAAAATTGAACAACTATATCTGCAATAATTCTAATTAAGTAAAAACACTATATATTTACAGAAACACCCTCTGCCCTTTGTATCAGTCCAGGAGGAGAAGTAGGGTTTTTTCCACTTTTAAAGCTCCAGGTCTTCCAAGCAATTCTGTAGCATTTTGCAAGTTCCTCTCTGTTATTTCTGGGATGACAACTTCGACTTGTTGGAGCTGGAACTGTTTCTCTCTCTGTCTCTCCTCTTCTGTGTGTCGACCTCAGGGCTGGGCCTACCTCCTTCCTGGGATAAGGCTGGGGTTACCCAGGTCCTGTAAGGTCTCCCATGGACTACAAGGGGACACTTGCTTTTCCATGG